>JBBPDB010000019.1:16059797-16082297 GCA_037974465.1 Brachypetersius altus
GACTTCTTAAGCACTGATGTACGTCGCTCTGGATAAGAGCGTCAGCTAAATGCCGTAAATGTAAATGTAAATGAGTGATGGATGGCGCTTCATCACTCCAGATGATGTGGTTCCACTGAACCACAGCCCAATGGATGAGACTTTTTGCCTTGGGCACGATCACCTAACTATGAGCATCTTCTCCAGCGCATCCCATTCTGGCAAGGTTTTTCTTACAAATGTAATTTCACTGCTCGAATGCCGAGTGTTGGGGGCTCTATATCCCTCTGGCTGATGCAACTGAACATCTGTGCGAGCAACGGACGCAACTTAAACTCACTGAATTCACTTGTTTGGAAGGATGTCTGGTGCCAGGTGCTAACATTACCTTGAGATGTGGAAACATGGCTGGAAAACAACATAGCTGAGTTTAAAGGGTTACTGTTCAAACAAGTGATGTGTGTGTGTTTACTTAATTAAGGATGATTAAATGTATGGATTTCCTGTCTTGTGTAGTAGAGATTCACAGCAGCGCCCAGACACTCCAAGACAGTAGATCAAAGAGAAAAGCATGTGTGGGAAAGTTTTTGTTGCAGTGATTATTAATCATAGCGGTGTTGGAGGCATCTGTACTAATGGCACGTAGGGAAAGTGTCAAAGTTTCAGTTTTTCCACAATTAACACCTCGTTCGATGAGACGATTGGTCTGTAATTAGGCAGTTACAAGTGATGCAAAGAGGAAAAATAAAGGGAAAGGCAAAAAAAAAATCTGTAATATAAATGTGGAGGTGACAAACAAGCCTGGTTGTGCATGTGTGAGAAAGTGAGGGAGAGGCACTGTGTGATTGTGTGTGTGTGTGTGTGTGTGTGTGTGGCATCATGCTGTCATGTTCTACCATGCTAAATGTTTAAAAATCCCTCACGAAGAGATCACAGATGAGCTTCTCTCTCTTCCTTTTTTCCCCCGTTCCCCTCTTTCTCACTTTTGATTGCTACTTCTGCCATCAAATATGAATATTTATGCAAATGACACGTGGTGTTATGGATGTCCCATCTGATATATTGCGGCGGAACAGCTAATAACTACAGCTGTAGAGATACATTTCATAAACGGAAAGTGCTGAAATATTCAAATGGAAAACCAAGTGGGAAGAACACGGAGCAACAATTATCCATCATGCGTTGTCAGAGTGACTGACAGATGTTTAAATATGTTTCCACAGATGTGCGACTGATTAATTTTAGATGTCGTGGACATAATTATGAGATGTCAGCATCACTTAGCTATGGGCCTGCTGGGCAATTTCATTCATGTTTCAAAGCAAACGGTTATATTAGCATGGCAGTCGATGGTGAAGTGACATGAAGAGGAAAAACCACCTCTTGTCATTCAAGGGCCATCTCTGGTGATGTATCATCGTGCTAGCACTTCACTGAAGGCCAGTATTCATATAAGGGACATGACACTTACATAAGCCCTTAAAGACAACTGACATTCACCTACACAAACACTTATAAAAGCTTATTTAAACACGCGTCAGTTGTCATAACAACGGAAAAATAGCACTGCAAATCGACAAAGCCGCCTTCAGGTCAACTGGCGCTGACTGGAATGAGCCTTTATAAAGGGTTATAGAGCTTAATGTTTGGTGTCATGCAGCCTTACGAACAGCTTTAGTAAAGTGTTACCATGGTTGCTTGTGTTCTGTAGCCCAATGTGAAAAGAATGAATATTGCCGAGGATATCTTCCTTTGTGCCAGTTAAAACCCGCATGAATTAAGCATGCAAATGGGCTCAGTATGAGAGAAATTGCATAAACCTATTGCATAAACAAAAAAAAATTATAATATTAAGCGCCTCAGAGGATTTACACACTGGTAAACACGTTTCATTTATCACCATAACAAAACACAACCAATTCGGTTCATTATCCTTAATGTGCTCCCACTGAATGTCATTGTATATCTGAACAAAGATGAAATGGATGTTATTGAGCATTGTTTACAGCACTACGGTCAAGAAGAAGAGGAAGTGCTCCCGATCCTCTCGTTCCTCAATAGGTCATTCATTTGTAAAGTCAACGCTAATAGGTACAGCAGAAGTCACGTTTCATGCAGGATGTCTTTGTGCGTGCATGCGTTTCCACGCTAACTATACACATTTTGTTCATATATAGGTCACGTCCTGTCCCTCAGAGTAATGTATGGAATGACATTCACCAGTAAGATGCACATTTAGCATTTTCCAGTGTAACACTATCAGTCCTTGGAGATTGGGGTCAGCTACAGTTTGCAGACAGACTGACTCTTTTACGAATAATGGGACACAATAAAGGGGTAATTGGCCAGTAGAGTGAGAGAACATGTCTACTGATATGTGCTTGGGTATGTGTGGGTGTGTTTAAAACAAATGTAAATGCCCTCCTTCCTCACAGGAGGTAGGCACAGGAAGTGCATGATTGATTCAGAGCTGGGAAGAGCAAATGCAGAGCAGATTCCAGAGGAGAGCCAATTCTGTGAGGGGATTACAAAAAAAACAATTTCTTGATCTAGTGGTTTCAGCACAAATTCTTGTTTTTTTCTGACGGCTGTAGTCAAATATGCATTCGAACCCTCTACTATAAGGTTTTAGTAGTTAATGATTGCACAAGAACATTTTAAGGCCATTCTACAATAAAAACAGACATCAGAACTTTGTAAAATGCATTCCATGTGTTATCAGAAGCTTGTAATATATGTCCGTCTCTTATGTAGAGTGTCTAGGGTGATTAATTGAGTACAGCAGCCTGGCATTGATCTGCGACTGGTAATCAGTTAGTAATTAGGATTTAAGACTAGAATGGTTAAAGTAAAGAACTTCTTCCTGCCCACTGCAAATTAAAATGCAATTAGGTGATTCCTATTTAACTTCCTAATTATGTTGGTGGTTAATCTGATATAGCAGAACTCCACACTAAGGCCCAACCCTGGCCCTGAAGTCCAGCCACAATCTTTAATACCTGTCCTGGTTAATGGACTTCTTCAGAAGTCCCTGATTGGCTGGGGGAGTGTGTGTGTCTGCGTGTGTGTGTGGGGTGGGTGTTAGATGCAGCTTGATTAAGTGGGTTGAGAGTCAGATACCACAATTAATGCTTTTGTTGCAAAACCAAAACTTAATGCAATGAGCATCAGAACAGTCTGCCTCCCTAAATCAGAACATGCCTCCCTCCTCTCATAGCACTAACTTATTCAGCACCTCAGGATGCCATTTCATATTTATTGTGTGTTGTGATATTTCATATCTGCTTTCATTATTTATTACATTACATGCTGCTGTGCTGCTATACAAGCCCTTACTCTGTTTACATTGCTGTGCTAACATGGCACAGTGCACTTCAATATCCCACTTGCACATTGTTTTATTGTAAATCTGCCAGATTATTGCTATACTTATAACTTAATTATTAAAATACCTTAAATACAAACATGATTCTATTGTATAAAAGTAAAATGAAAATAATGTTTTAAGAAAGGTGCCAAAGGAGATGCTATTTCATCGTTCAGTGTTCTCTGCAAATGGTCAATGTGGCTGCAGATCGTGAGAAAGATGAACAAACTTGATGTCCCTTGCTTAAGTAGATGACCGCGTGTTCTCCTGCTTTGTCGGATAGAAAGCCTACAGTCACATCAATACTTTCTGGATGAGACTGGACACCGCTGCAATTACAGCATGAGTGTAGCAGCTGGGCTTGCTGCTGTTTGTTGGAGAACTTGCTCTGGACTCAACTCTGACCATCAGACGCCTCATCTGCTTCTCAACACGGTACTTTTGGATGAAAAACTGCTGGCTTAATCTTAGACGTTTCTATGAATCATGGCCGTAGTTAGCCACTACATATCCTTACTGTCTCTCTGGGTGCAGGAACAAAAAGCCAGACACAGATGTCCAGTTAATTCAGACCAGCCCAACCCACAAATGGTCCTTTTTTCAATAAGCAACAGGAAAGGAGCGCAGGATGGAAATGGAAAAAGGAAGAAAAATAAAGCAAAAGGGGACCGTAATGGCAGGGAGACAAAAACAGAAAATGGATGAAGGAAGTCTGTGGGAGGGAGGATGGCATCTTTAAGCGGTTATGGTCTTAAGGAGGAGAAGGAAAGAGTTAAGGCCCAGGAATGCTCACGGAGTGACATAGTGCCCATGTCATTACTTCTACAGGGGATTTTCCCCTAAAACATTTCAAGTATAAACACACTACAGTGTGCGGCTGCATTACTCCACAGATGAACAATTTCCTGTAAAAGATTCGCTAAGCACAGCTTTCTCTGCCCTGCTATACATGCCTCTTTGTCATGTGAAATATGCAGCATAGTTAATCAGTCCCAGCACTGCACGCCGAGATGCTTCTGGTTTAACTCTGTATGTATACTGCTTCATCTGAGCACTGTGTGAAACACTGCAACAGGCAAACTTCCAGAGAAAACCATGGATGTGATTTCCATGTGGAAAAGGCTTTGGGGACTAAAGTATGCTGAGCTTCTCTAATAGTCTGTGAAGAATGAGCTTTCAGTGTGGCTAAAGGGAAACAAAGAGGGCCTAAAGCCGCTCATCGTGTTCGACCTTAGCTAGCTGCCTCTCACTGGTGAAGGCCACACTCACCCATGAGCGAACATCTACACACACACAACTCATTACTGTCTTCTGCTGTCTAATATGGTCACTATTAGACAGCAGAAGACCAGTCAGAGACATTACTTTATTTCATCTTCTAATTACCACCTAAGGAGTGTTGATTAAGTTCCACCCATCTATCCTTTCAATATCTGAAACACTTGTCCTGAACCAGGGTTATGGGGGCTGCTGGAGCCCATCACAGGGTTCACAGGGGGTGGTGGTGGCCTGCTGGGTAGTATACTTGCCTCTGGACCAAGATGTCATGGGTTTTGATTCCTACCTTCAGCACACCACCACTGGGCTCCTGAGAAAGACCCTTAACCCCTTGTTGCTCCCCTGTAGTTAAGGAGTGGGGGTATTTGGATAAAAGTATCTGCTAAATGCTGTAAATGTAAATTCAGGGACAAATGAAGAGAAACCTATTTGCCAGGCCATCCCAGTGATTAGGTTCGTCTTGCAATAGTGTGAAACTTGACACTCTGTAAAGTGTGGCTGAAAGGAGAACATTCTCAAGACCTCAGTCCATCGTGGACAATGCTGATCATCCACTCCACAGTTCTGCAGCCGAACTAAGAACTATTTTAGTCACAGACTCACCAGCATAAAGTGCTAGCTAACTAGCTAATCGCAAATCTGTAAAAAATTATTCGCGATTAATCACAATTCTATGTCAACAGAATATATAATATATAATGAACGCACTAAGTCATCAATTTTACAAAGAAGGCTTAGTTTATTTTTTTTCCCAACTCTGTCACACTTTTAAAAGCTGTGAGATAAAAACAGAACTTACTTTTGAATAGAAAATGCGTAGCATCTTCAAACCTGAAAGAAAACGTAGCTTTAAATAACCCGTAGTGGTCCCCAACCTTTATTTGGTCACGAACTGGTTTAATATCAGAAACTATGTTCACGGCCCGGCCTTTAAGGAGCGGCAGATAAATATACGTATTTATACAAATAAATGATACGCATAAAAATGGGGATATTTTAAACATGTAATAATGGGGTATCTTTAAAATATAATAATAAACATAAATCCAGTGTGTACTCGCAGCTTTAACAGCATTTTCATAACAACGAGCCGACAACAACAGAACACGGGTAACATCCACGTTTTTTTTCCGGTGTAGTCCGCGGCCCGGGGTTTGGGAATCACTGGTTTAGACTATATAAATAGACATTTGAGGCTTTCACTACATCACTACAATGTGGTTTTTCACTCTTGGAATATAACACCATGGTTTACTATATTACTGTTACAGCCTTGTATGAACAGTGATGAGCCCTTTACCTGCAGGGACATATACAGAAGTGATGAATAGTTGAGTAAGAAGACATAAAGATTAAGAAATGCTCAGTATGTAAGTCAGCTTAAGTCAGGCAACACAGTGAAGAAAAATGTAACACAAGTTCAGAAGGTTAATGAATTCATGAAACTCATACATAAGTACTTGTTTGTGCTTGTGTTACCGCACTATAGGATGAATAACTCTTGTTAGTTATTATTAGATTAATAAACAGCACTTAGTACACGTAAGATATGATCTTACTATGAACTAAAGTTTTAATTTTCTATGTTTAGCACTTACCAATGGACCACTCATTTATATCTAAACAATGAGCAATCAATGACTTATTGACAACATAATTGATCGTTAATTTGCGAGTATTTATGTAAAGTGTTTCCCAATAACTATTCATCAAAATACATATACAAAAATACAAACAGGTCTCTCTTGGACTCCCTGTTCGCTCACGCTCTCTCTCCTACTACCCTCCTCATCTCTCTGCCTTCTCCCTCCTTTTAAACCCTGAATAGGACACGTCACCTGTCAGCTTTCAGGTGGGCGTGATTAGAGGGAAATGAAAGCATGTGACCCATGGGAGAGTACTATAATAAGGCAACCATCTGTTTAAGCTTAAAACATGGAATCTACTGGTAGGGATTTCCTTTTATCACAATAGATATATATATTTCTTATATGTGTATAAAAAGGTTATCCTGGCTTGTGTGGCAATGTCACAAAATTTGAATTTGAACAAAAGTGTAAAATCGGCAAGATTTCTTCAGCTTGTTTCTTCGAGTTGAGTGAGAAATATTGGTAGTGTGACCACTGTACAATACGACTACTTTATAAAGGGGTGCTGTTTGATCTAAAATTAGTTTAGCAATTAGGTCTTACATGTTTAAAGCATTTATATTTATCATTACTATAAGAAGCCATATGGCGAAGTGGTTTTGACATAATGTAAAAAATGTGAAGATTCAAGGAATATACACTGAAGCCCCCACTTGGCATGAACTGTAGAAGGCATGATTTTAAATAATGCTTTTGTGGATGAATACTGATAACCATCATATTAAAGACCTTTGTAGATATTACAGATTTATTGCTACAATTGTTGTTCTTTTACATGGTTCTATCTAAGCTGAGACCTTGTCAGAGGATTATTGTGGAGGTGTTCCCTTTATAACAAATACTCAACATTTTTACTGTGGTATAATAAAATGTATCCGTTCAAGCACTGGTGCACACAATTAATTTTAGTGTAAATCTTTAAAATTCCCTGGTTTGTTACATCACAACAATCAAATAAACAAACTATATCAGCTTTCTAAGACTTTCTATTAGGGTTCAGTATTACCAACTTGTACATTAAGTTTATTAACCCTCTTGTTGTGTTCATTCCTGCCCCTTACTTTAGTGTTCCCGGTCAAAATTGATCGATCTGTTTTAACTGCTCTTAAATTAGCACAAAAAAACATTTTTTACCACCAAATTTTTGTTCAACATTCTTTAGCTGCGAACAATGTCTCAAATGTCTTAACATAAATTAAAATAACTGCAGTGAAAATAGAAACAGGCACTGCAAATGTATTACAAAATGAACATGAAATGTAAAACCAAAGACCAAACTCAACATGACGTTGTGTGTGTGTGTGTGTGTGTGTGTGTGTGTGTGTGTGTGTGTGTGTGTGTGTGTGAATTAATGCACTCAGGTCAGAGTGGGCCTTATAAACATAGGCATCACATTTACAGCATCTCAGGCTTGTTTGTTGTCTGTAGGGGCACAGAGCTCACAGTGCTTCCTTTTCTGCCCCTGTTGGGGCTGAGCAGCCAGGGCAGCAGCTGGGGCTGGGGCTTGCACACTCCTAAGCAGACTGGCAGAGGCTGGTGGTTGTGTATCTCTGTTATCAAATCGAATAATTCTTGAAAGGACATGAAACTGTTGTAAAGACATAGATGCCTGGAATAGCCTTGGATGTCTACCAGGTCAAATCTCCAGTAGAATTCCCTCAATGGACTCTGGTATAAAGAGTTGGAAGCTGGACTTAATGTCATCCACACGAGATGTTGCATACTGTGTTGGCCCTGGCATCATCTTTATGATGTTTTCCACTCTTGCTCTACTTCCTCTGTCCTGGGGGGATGAAGACCAGAGCAAGTGTCCACACCTGGACTGGAATGTCTCCTCAGGTGCCTGTTCTTCAGGTGCCTCTCCTTCTCCATTTGTTGACTGGTCAGTTTCCTCAAAGTCTGGATCAAAGTCTGTGTTGTCTTCCATTTCCGAGACATCCTCCTCTATCTCTGGTCCAATTTCAGTGCCCAAAAACCTGAACCAGAACCTCTTTGACAGATAACCGCTTGGTCAGTCGCCTACGCCTTGTGCTCATGGTGCAAGGCAAACATCAAGCTCTATATATGGGGTTGTGTGAAGATGAAACAGCAATTAGTCTGGAAGGTGTGTTTCACGGGGGGTGGATAAACACAAAAGCGAGATGGATTTACATCACAGACACCTGTCTTGTCTGAATCGGCACATAAGCGTGGGACATTGTTCAGTCTGAAATGTGTGTGTGAGTGATTGAGTGAGTGAATGGGTGAGTGAGTGAGTGAGTGAGTGAGTGAGTGCGTGAGTGAGTGTGTGTGTGAGTGGAGTGGAGGGACTGAGGGAGGGAGGGAGTCAGTGAGGGAGTGAGTGAGTGAGGGAGGGAGGGACTTGAGGGAGGGAGTGTGAGGGAGGGAGGGAGGGAGTGTGAGGGAGGGAGGGAGGGGAGTTGAGGTGGTGTGTATGGGGATGTTTTCTGTCTGATAGATGAATACAGTCTGGATACCCATTCATTTCCTATGGCGGTCACTTTTGACCGGGAACACCACAGGTGTAACAAGGTTTTGATTAAAACTTCATTGAAAGAGGTGAACATCACTTTTACATGTTCAAGTGCATAGTGTGGAGGATATCATAAGGCCTTGAGGCAATCAGATGTAAAACACAATATTTGAGTGTTTTAAGATGTAAATCGGTCAGATTTGATCCGAACACTACAGGAGGGTTAACGCTTTCTGTCCAAGCATCTTGTCAAGGAGACATTTGGAGGCTTTGCCTTTGTTCCCTTTTACTCACTTAAATCTGCTGTCATGTCCACATATGGTATGATAAAATGGATGGGATATTTTTTGGGGGGTGTGAGGTTGGCTTGGATATTACTGTGATATTTTCCAAGTGAAGTACAGAAAGAGCTAATTATTGACCAATTCATTCAGAGCAGTGGGTCCGTATCTGGTCTACAAGGGTCTCCTCAAAAGTGGTATATGATATTTCTCAATCCCTATGTATTGGGTTCAAACAAAAATGTGAACCGCCAATAGCTTTGCAGAATTGTTTTTTCAAAGTCCACGTTAAAACCATAGAGATATAAATTTTTCTATTGACCTTTAAGTCTCAACTGATCCTGGATACCAGAAAATATCACAACTGTGAAACTGATCAATATTTCCGAGCCCCCAACATGAAATACAATCACAAACACAATGGTGCACACCCTTGCCTTGTCATTTCGTCACTTTTTAAGTGTCTAATTGGAGTTGTCAGCTCTTGAGCCCTGCCGGTTCCCATCTCATTGTAGAATTCCCATCCAGGATGATTTGTGGGGGGGAGGGGTATGATATACAATATGCTACATTTCCAATTACAATCAGTGACCTTTCTTATTTGTCTCTTGCTCCCCATTCGCAGAGGCTGCTGATTTGTTGTGACATGATCCTAATGATATTTCTCTGGTAACATTCGGTGCAGGAGGGATGTGATTACGGCCTGATGATTATGACTGTTATTTTCAATTTCAGCAAAACGGTGATCAGAGCCACGGGTTTCAGCACCATGGACAGTGCCAGAGGATGATAGCAGCAATCAAGCCATAAACGTTCTTGCAACAAGTGGAGGCAGCCAGTGGAGGACGGAGCTGTGGATGAGAGTGGTGTGGGTCAGGGATGAATGATGGGGTCAGGGTGGATGTCAACCATTTGTAACATCCATCAGGGGGCCGGGAAGAGAAGAAGTTGTCTCCCTGCAGCGGAAAATGTTTCACTTATATTGCCGTGTCAGGTGTTCGTCTCCGTGGGATCCCGCTTTATCTTAAGCATTGTCTGTGATTTCCCAAACCACCATGGACCGCAGAGCAGCACCAACCGGTGTCAAAAATGCGGTTGAAGCTCTCAGCATTCCTGTTCAAATAACTCGGTTTTATCCCTTTACAGTTCCCATGTGAATAAAACAAACTTGAAAAGAACCTCAGTCCAACAACAATTCTCATGCTGTCACCAGTTTATACATGAGTTTTAACGCTGTGTTTATGGTACATAACTGACAAGGAAAGGTTGGCAAAAAGTATGTTGTCAACACTGAGATGCTTCAAAACAGTTTACTTATACTCACTATTTCGAACAAACGTTACATTAAAAAGAATGTTTGGTTTTTAGACTGCCTGATTTCGTCTATTTTGTATATTTGTCATGCTTAAGAGCGTTAGATCTTAGACCAGACTTTAATATAAGAAATGACAACCTGTATAAACAAATTACACATTTTAAATAAGAGTAGACACATTTGATTAAACCTGCAGAACCATTTCAGCAATGCAAAGTAGGCTAAACGTGTTGGAATAATGAATACTGAATCTTCCCAGGATTGGCTGGCCTACAAAAATTTTTACATAAGCTCTGTCATCCATAAAGAAGAACATGAATGGATGAACACAGATTGATGTTTAAGGAATTACAGGCCTCACTTGTCTTTAGGAAAGGCTGGCATTCTTAATTCTACAGTTTGTAGATCTTTTTTTGTTACCTTTCTCTCTTTCTTAATCCATATCATCAAGCTAAAGACACTCCCAAATCCCATGTTTCACTTATTTCATATGAAATATATCATAGAAGGAAAATGAGTTTTATGGTCATAATCATTTTATAGTGACAAACTAACATCTGTAACTTACATTCATATCACACCATTTCCTTAAAAGTAAGTTTACCATGTTTACCTTTAAAAAGGTGTAAAAAAGTGAAAAGACAAAGTTTTGAGGTTTTAACACTTTTTGCAAAATGAAAAGAACTTATTTGTCACTGCTGCAGCATTTGCAAGCACATGTTAGCCTTCAGCTAGCTCCTACAGTAGAATATTTGTTTGCAAAGTCACAGTTCCCAGGAACAACACATGGAAATGTTCTGCTCTGTATTGCTGGAGGACTTTAAAAACTATTTAATTTGAGATGTTCTCTTGAGTGTCAAGTGTCTTTGGTGGTGATTGCCTTTTTTGATAAAAGTCCTATTTTGTCAAAGTATAGACTTTTTTCTACTCTTGGGAGATAAGTGGGTGGATGTGGAGGCAGACAATAATGTGAATGTGTGAAAAATTCTCGCTTAAAAATAAAGAGATTTGTAAAGGCGGTGCCTGTTTTCTATCAATGTCACTACTTCAAAACAATAAATATTAGCAGTGGTACAGGGTGTTGGACCATTTTTGCTATTTAAATATTCTTATTGTCAGGAATTCAAAGGTTAAATCAGTTTTTAACGTATGTTCTACAAAAGCCTGCAAAGAATGTACTGAGAAAAAAACACTGGGTTGGTTTGGTGATGAATTCAAGTTGTATTCACAGTCTGTAATAGGCTTTTATTGGACTGGATTTGGTAACATTATTGAAAATAATCTAATTATCACTTTGATATATGCACAGTGATGCTATTTTCTTTACTCAGTTCCCTTTTTTGGTCAAACTATGCTTTTCTAGATACTGATAGTCCTTTTTATGCAGAAGACGGTGCATGAAAAAAGATGGTGTTCAATCAGTAAACAAGATTCTTCAGCTGTGCAAAGCAATAGAGTGGCAAGATCACATAAAGGCACTCAACATGTCTGTTTATCAAATGGCCCGGCTAACATGGGCCACAGTCACAGAACCCTAAAGATAACTAATGGTGCACCGACGTCATTCATGAGTGATATTATGACATTAGAGTCCAAAAACGTTCTCCTTATAACACGCAGTTACAAAGATATAAAACCAGAGCATAAACTTACACAGAAATACTTCTCACAGAACTTAAAAAGACATAAACTGTATATTAATATAATGAATCATGAGCCATTAATTCTGATTTGCAGCTCTTTCTATATGCAGTAAGTGACCACTTTCAGTCTGACCTGCAATTATAAGCTCTCAGTATGAGCCAAACCAACTCAGAGATAAACCCTGATCATGGTAACATCATCATTACCTTTTGCTCTTTTTAAATCCATGCTATGTATTATGCAAGAAACAGTCTCACCCCAGCTGCAACATGGGAAAATGCAGTCTCCTGTTTTCAGTGCAGTGCAGTAGCATAGTTGCTCTGAGCAACTAATCAGCTCATTTAAGAATGACCTGGCTTTACCAAGACAATGGGAAATACATAGAATACATAGAATTTGATTCAATCATCAGATGAGCGGTTGTATAGTCGCCCAGTCAAATGATAAATTCAGGAGTCAGCATTGTGGGCAGTGGGCCACTTGTAGAGGACAGTGCCTGAGTTACAGCAGTGATAAAAATTGCAGTGAACAAGCAGGAGAGAACCGAGTCCAGTTTATATTCTTTAGTTACTTCATTAAATTAAAATAAAGAATGGACTCTTAGGCTCTTCTGTGTTGGGACTGGCTTTGTCATAGTAGTTGTTACTCTGAAAACAATCCACACGGACTGCCTCAGGCTGACTCTGTGTTTGTAAAGGCCCTGTGTTTATGCCTCAGATCTGATGTTTTCAATCCCTGTTCTGTTTTCTGGGTTAGATGAGGACCTGCCTTAAGTGTACCTGTCTGCCTGAGTTATGACTTGCACCTGCCACTCTGACTATGAGTATTAAATTGCCCCTAATAAAACTACAACCTCCTTCTCAGCCTATTTCATTACATCCTTTAAAAAGTTCTTGAGACTACTTTTTGGCTTTGCGCCAGAGACCTCCTTGGGGCACCGTTATGTTTAAGGGTGTAGCGCTAAATAGCATAATCTTTGCCCGTGTTTCAACCTTCAGTGCGCTTTGACTCTGCAATTCTTCACTGGTCCTAATAAAAGAGCAAATTATAAGTCAAGCTCATTTTAACGAGCAATATTGATTTGTGTGCTGCATCCAGCACTATTGATTTATGGGGCCTGTCACATCTCAGATCAATGGGTCAAATCCAGCCTTTAAACGGTAAGCACAGCCTGACTAATGGGCGGGCAGCCGGAGTGACAGAGGTTATGCCCACTTTGATCCCGCGTCTTGTCGGAGCACTCGGCTCTTTCTCTTTAAACATCCCCTGAAATAAGTGGATGTAAAGCCCTGCCAGGCCTGAAATCTCAGATTAATCCAAACTGTAATTAGACTCTTGTTGTTGTCTCTCCTCACTTTAAATAGGGGCCTAATCTTTTATCTCTGGGAGAGCGGTTTTTATGTCTTCTCCTGCATGCATAAACACCCCGTCCTGCAGATGTCAATGAAAAGCGCCAGTCTACCATTCAAATTAGGATATAGCTGCTCTATCTAGTCAGCATCTGCTGGGCAATAAAGAGAGATTGCTCACATTTCCCAGGCATGATAATGCGCCTCACCATCTGCAGTTGTAAAAGCCGGTTCTGCTTCTATGGAAGTCGAGAAATCAGCAAAGTGTCTTTTATGAGCGTCTTTTCCACTAGGACTGTCATGATTAATTGATTGAAAAAAAGAAATAATCAATTAAATACTTCCTCCTAAATGGGTGGCCACCAGTCAGCAGTTTGTATGGCAGTAATATGCCCCAGTTCTCAAACTGCTCACGTTTTGTCATGTCCTGCCTATGACGGTACTATGTAAGGTTCCAGTTTTGTATAACAGACTTCTAAGTTGAAAGAGTTCAGTGTCTTGTCCGTTGCAGTAATCACAGCTGGTTTGCCTCAGGTTTAAGGCTGTGTTTTCTCATTGGTTTTACATATATATATATTAATGCTGGGGAGCAATTACAGTATTTAAAAAAAGTATTGCACTACTATATGATCAAAAGTGAAATAACATTTTGTTTGCTAACACTTTAAACATAAGGAGCTTTTTAACAGCAGTGTTACCTTTAACACAGTTAGACAGTTACAGATCAAATATTTCTGAAAAATCTCAACTTAAACATTAATGTAATCAAATCAAATATAAAACCAAAGCTATTTGCCACTGCAGGGCATTCATGTTTGAACTAGTTTGTTATAGAAAAACAAGTTCCCCTCCAGAGTATGGAGGGGTGGAACCTTTATAGCAGCTGCAAAGGGGAACCAACTCCATACGGCAGTCTATGTAGTGCAGTGTCACCAAAGTCCCTGTTGGTATAATGGTCAAGTGTCCCAATACTTCTGTCCATATTATACAGACAAAAGTAATGGGTTGCCTGAGACAGAGCTGTGTGCTGCATAAAGCAAAAAGTTTCACAGTAAAAGGACAAAAAAAACTGTTAATGCGTGCTAAAATAATTGTCATCATTAAGTAAATACTGCATTAACGCGATGATAACGCATTACAATGCCCAGCCCTATATATGCATGCACACGTAGACACGGATGAGCCATAGCATTAACACTGCCTGTCCAAGTCCCTTGTCAGGAAATTCACTCTGCTGTGGTATCTGTAAGATGCTACAGCAGATCCAGTAAGTTGGCAAGTTCTGGATGACTGCGCACCAGGAAACCCCACGTGACCTGCTATTTTGAGTTGATCTGACCCAGTATGACCCAAGACCAGTTTGATTCATGTCAAAATGTCTCAGAATCTTTTTACTGCTTCCAAAATCAACTTTAAGAACTGAATGTTCACGTCATAATATATACCCAGTTTTTGTAAAAAGCTCCAGTTAATATTAAAATAATGTTAAATTAAAATAAGACAAATAATGACACCTAATTACTGCTATTGCTGTTTTGTATCTCGCTCCTGCCATCTCTCTCTCAACCATCCTCTCACTCTTCCTCCCTGTCTGTCTCTCTCTCCCTCACTCTTCCTCCCTCCCTGTCTCTGTCTCGCTCTCTCCCTCTAAACCATCCTCTCACTCTTTCTTCCTCCCTCCCTGTCTGTCTCTCTCTCTCCCTCTAACCCATCCTCTCACTCTTCCTCCCTGTCTGTCTGTCTCTCTCTCCCTCACTCTTCCTCCCTGTCTGTCTCTGCCTCTCTGTGTCTCGCTCTCTCCCTCTCAACCATTCTCTCACTCTTCCTCGTTCCCTGTCTCTTTCTCTTTCTCTCTCTCTCTCTCTCTCGCTCTCTCTCCCGGTCTCTTTTTTTATGGCCATATACAGGTGATCACAGTTTTACTATTTTAATGATTTCCTCGTGCTGTCATTAAATAAAAAGTGTAAATTAATAATTTTATTTTTCTCACTCTGAACATGAAGCTCCGCGCGCAGCTCCAGAGGACAAGAAAAACACGAAAAAGAGGAGCTCAGCGGAGAGAGAAACACGGAACTGCACCACAGCGCCCCCCGACGCAGTCCGCCAGGACTACAGCTCAAAGAGGACTGGGAAATGAGTGAGAGAAGAATGGGAAGACTAGGAGTAGGTGGGGATATGACTGGGAGTGCACCGAGAACTGGAAAAGGACTGTGAGAGGACAGGAAAAGTGGGAAACTTGAGAAAATCAGGAATGCAGTTCAATGTAATTCAAGGCATGTTTTCTGTTGTCAGGTGAATTACCCCAATATGTCAACATTCAAAGAGGTTAAAATCTTTTAGTAAAGAATATTCTAAAACTGCAAACAGGTTTGCAGACATACCAAAATGTCAGGAAACTTCAAAATAGGTTTTAATGGACAAAACTGAAACTTAATTCAGTATTCAAAATCTTACTGACAATGTCACGGTGCAAAAATCTTGAGCCCCTCATGTCTTTATATTTTGTAGAAAAATGACAAATATGAGACAGCAGGTCTTAGTGATTTATTGCAACATGTTAAAACATACATGTAAATACAGAATAAACACAAAGAGGGTGTGTTGATTCTAACCAGCTTTAAAGTCAGTGTTTGTTTTGAGTGCTGTTAACCACTATTCACTCTCTTGGATACGCTCTGTCATTTATTCTTCTTCACAAGAGTTCTATAGGCTTCTTGAAGGACTTTTCAAAGCTCTTCTCTGGTCGTGGGCTGGTTCTCTGTCCAGCTGGTCTATGTCGCTTCAGTAATGTTGAGTTCTGTTTTTTTTTCTATAAAGGTCTTTGACTGTATTGTCAGTGTATTTGGGATCGTTGTTGAGAGCCTAAAAAGTGAAGCCGCTGCCAATCAGACGCTTTCCCAGTTGTATTCAGGAGTGGCTCATGACTATTAGCATGCAGCATAATACTTACCAAGATTGTTACATTTGACATAAAATGTCTCTCCAGGTTTCATTTCTTCTCCACTGCATGTGATGTGCATGAAAGGAAAATGTATTGATTAGATTGCCTTTCTGAGAGCATTGTTTGTCTTTTATTTAAATGCTTTAACACTCTATTTGCATTCCTTTTACTAATTACTAAGTACATTTAGATAAACGATACTTACAGAGCCAGAGGGTAGCCGAGAAAAATGCACTCATGGCTTGGAGTGGAGTTAGCATCACCAGCGTAATTTAGCCTCCAGTGAATGTTAAGGTTAAGAGGAAAACCCAGTAAAAAAAACAAAAAAAAAACAAATAGAAAGCTGAGCTGTTTGGCTGAGAATGCATAAATCATCAGCTGGCCGTCACCCTCACGCAGAGCAAAGGGCCTCGTCGTTGATAGCACTCAGTCAGTCACGGGCAAACAAGAGAGGCTTTTAATTCGATAAGGGACACCAAGGTTGAATCTCGGCTCTACAAGATATGATTTAGGGGCTGGAGAGGCCGTCGAACGATGCTGCCGTGGAGCAGCTTGAGTAAGACTGATAAGACCGGCTTCTGGAAATGTGTTGTTCGGAAGAGAGAGCGTGAGCGCAGGGTAAATTAAGTGGCCGCTCTTAAACGCGGCTGGGCCATGGCATTTTCCAACGGGAGACGTGATCACATAAAAACATCACTAATGCATTTGCAGGCACATATCGGCACGTGTGTCCTTCCAAATAAAATTCAAAGCAAATGCTGTTTGTTTGGAGCTATCTAGTCATAAAATGTTTTTTAGCAACAAAGTCAGTGTGAGTGCTAAACAAAGTTAAGCGGAACTGGTTCCAAATGCATAGATGCATAGCCAGTAAATCTTCACTTAGACCAGTGTATAAAGAGCAGTGTAATAGCAGGTCTCTTCTGTCACTGCAAGGGACATAATACTGGGCCAATCTGCATAGAGCTGCCCCTCATCTGTCGAGACCACACCCACTAGATTAGACCGAGCTCTGTGGCTACAGGCAAAGGCAGATGAGGGAGATGTAAGCACTTTCAAATACTTTCACAAAAAGACTTTTGTGTTTCTATCACAGTCAAGTATGAACTAGCTCATTTCGTAAGCATGGGATGGGTGGGGCGTGGCCAGCAACAGCTTATTTGCATAAAAGTCACAGTGCAAAAGGGACTGAAACCTGCAGTTTGATTAAGTAATCAAAATAAATTGCCCACATTTTTGCTGTCAACCCGTTTTTGTTTTTGCACTGTTCATGTGCAAAAGATCTATGACTAAACATAGTGAACTTGTGTTTATCCACATAGTTTATCCACTTTTCTGTCCAACCAACCCATTCATATCAGATCTTCACCAACTGTAGCTTTTAAAGACTGCTATAAATTACACTATTCTCCACCACCTTCTTAAACATTTGCACTTCTATTGCACTTTCAGTTTAATTTGATTGATTTATGTATTTTATTTCTTTCATTATTTTATTCTGTTTTAGTCTATTTTGTTTTATTTTGTATTCTGTTTGTGTAAAGCACATTAAATGACGTGATTTATAATGTGCTAAATAAACTCTTGGTAGGTACTGACCACTTCATACTGGGAAGTCCCCACAAGACCAGTTGTCCTGCAGATATTCTAACACAGTCGTCTAGACATTACAGTTTGGTTCTTGATGAAGTGGCTGAAATCCTGCTTTCAGTTCATCAGTCACCATCCTAAAAATGGATAGAGAGAACCCACTTAAACAAATGAGACAAGATTTTATACTTAGTCATTTATTTACTGAGGAAAATGATCCAATATGCCATACCTGTGAGGGGCATAGGGATGAGATTAGCTGTTGATTTGAAGGTGAAAATTAGTCAGGTGTTTTCAATCAAAAGGATAACAGTCACATGTGGGTGGGCACCCCATTTTATTTAAAGAACAGCGATCCATCAAAGTCTGATCTTTGATAGAGGAAGCGAGTCATGCAGCAAGACAACAACCCCAGACAAACACCTAATTTTACTAGAGAGAAGAAATAAGCTGATGTTTTTTGGATGGGCCAGGTCAACTCCCAATCTTACCCTAGTAGAAATGTTGTGGAAGAACCTGAAGAGAACAGCTCACCATCCCAGAAGTGAAGCCATTCTGTACGAAGAAATGTGCTGAAATTCCTCCAAACCGATGTCCAGGACTGAGCAACAGTTCCTGGAAAAGAGGATCATTTAGATACATTCGCCACACATAGTTGTTTAATGTTTCCTCCATACATACATTTTATGTTTGCAGTCTGTGAATTGACGGGATGTGACTGAATGTTAATGTCGGCCCTCATCATCTGCTGCTATTTTATGTATTTTTAAAAATTCTTATTGCGTTCATACTAAGCCACTTTCATAAACCATTTAACTAACCTACTGGTACAACACACTAAATCTTACACACCGCAATGTTACAGTGTTATTTTGTTACAATAATGTTATTTTAATTGTGCTGCACTATTGTATATTGTCTTTTTAAATTCTCTATTGTCTATATTGTATTGTTGTTCTTGTTACACTGAGCATGCTAATGACAAAATTTCCCTTAAATACAGAAATATATAAATAATAAATAAAGAAATATAAAAATGCTTTCTCACTGAAATGAATGAAGTAAAATATTTCAAGCATCACAGTAGTATTGAACACTTAAATCTAGTTTACTACATTTCCCAGAATTCATCTGGGATGTTTACACACAGGTGCTGCCTGCAGGGGCCACACCCTCTCATTTACCAACAGTTAGCGGTTTTTGTGAAATTGGTAGTCTGTTTGCTTCGGCCAGGCCAATTTGTGTTTTAATAATAAAAATATCTGTATTAATTATTCACTACTAAAATAGGAATAACTTTTAATAACTTCAAAAAAAGCTTCATGGGACTTTTTGAGATCACACGACATTTTTCAAGCCAGAAGATTTCAAGACATTAGAACTTCAGACGCATCCTGGAAATAAGGGATCCCACCAAGTGGAGGCAGAAGTGGGAACCCCGAGCTGAGGTCAGTCAGGCTGTCTACCTGTTAATGAAAAGGTTGTGACTCGGTCACAGATTACCTCAGCTGTAAGAACATGTATGATGCACGACCCTGAGAGATGTTTTTAATTGCTTTTACACATCAGTGTTACGAAACAGGAAACATAAAGCAAAGGCTCGGATTTTATATAAAATGTGTCACTCCACCAAAAAAAGAGAACCTAACAGTCAAGCACTCTGTCAGATGTCAAGTTGATCTTAGGTTTTTTTTTTTCACATTTTTGGCAAATTTACCTGAAAGTGATTTCAGTCTGTCTGTAAAGCGTTTCACAGTACAGTTTTTTTGTTGTTCATTTCTGTTGAAGTTCAGCCACTTTAAAGTTATTTCAGCTGTCTCCGATCAAAAAGTTTACTTACAAGCACTGACAGATTACGTGTGTCTTCAGAAACACAGAGAGAGTCGCAGTAAAGTTGTTTAAATTAAGCTATTTAAGGTGTGTATTTGTGTTGTTTTGTATGTTAACGTTGAAAACGTTGCCTAGCAACCGGTGCTCCGCGGAGTGACACCGTGGTTTGTTCTTGTAATTGTTAGAGGGCGCTTCTCAAACAATCAGATAGCCAGGTTAGAGAAAACGCTGCAATAACGTTTGATCATAGGAAGTTACACAATATGGACAAAAATATTGGGACGCATCTGTTTTTCAGGGTTTCTAGTGAAGGACAATCTTAATGTTTCAGCAGACATTTTGGACAACGCCATGCTTCCAAATTTGTGAACACAGTTTGGGGAAGAACCTTTTATATTCAAGAAATAGTAAGGGTGACAACCTCCATTTTAAAGTGTTTGAAAGCAATGGCACTACTGTGTACTGGTCAGGCGTCCCATTACTTTTGTTCATATAGTGTATATTAGTCTTGTGAAGTCAGTTCATGTAATACTAGTGCAATGACTTACAAATGTATTTATTTTTTTATATTTACTGGATTTCACTGTAGAAATGGCAAAGAAATAACACATTTCCCCTTTTATGCTCACAAGAAGAGGTACTGAGGCATAACTTGGTATTGGATAGAAAAGAAAGATTCTTTCTCAGGCGTCATTGTAAAAAGCCTCTGGCATTAAGAGCTCATGATCTCCTTTAAGATCCTTTTTGTAGTGTCAGTTAAATTGGCCGTATCCTCATCTTATGGCATTTTTTGCAGAAGGAAAAACAATAAAACAATTATGAACTTTTTCTGTCCATTTTTATACCTGTCTTTATCCGTTTAGACTGGTTTGTTACTGTGCCTTTAAGACTGATATATGTGTAAATGAACTCTGCTCTGATTGGCTACCCTGTATTTTGTCGCATTGCGGAAATCCGTACTCTTTATAACTCCAGTGTGAGTGGGCGGGGCTAAAGCTGTGGGCTTGACAGGTAGATCGACTTTATGATCAGTGAGTTTAAAATGAGCTGTTTAAGCAGCTTAGTTTCTATATGTGGATCTTATGGACTGGAGAGTAAATGTTTTGAAACTTTTGTATTGTTTCATTGTCACATTAACTTCAAGAAAGCATGAAAAATGCTGTTTTATTTCACAATATTGGCCTCTTAATATCAATATTTGCCTTGACTGCAAAGAACATCACACATCCCTACACTTTCTCCCGCAGGACTGCATGGATTTCATTTAATTTTCGATGGCCATGTCCCAGCAACAATCGGTTTTGTTCCACCTGAAAAAGTTCCACCTTAAGTATTTAAGGTGGAGGGGGAAATTAGAATAAGGAGCTATCTTCGTGGAGGATCTGTATCTACTGTCTGTGTCAAGTCAGTAGAAGAGGGAGATGTAAGTACCTTCAAATAATGACTTTTTTGTTTTTATCACAGTCAAGTATGAACTAACTTGTTTGTTTCGTTTCACATGTGTCAAACGAGCAACGTAAGAGGTGGGTGGAGCATGGCATGGTTGGGGCGTGGCCAGCAACAGCATATTAGCATGAAAGGGACAGATTAAAACTGGTTATATCTCTTTATTTGAGGTGTTTTTTGTGCAAAGAACCTCATGAACATGTTTTGTATAGCCCATAGACCTATTATAACATAGACCCTTGTTTTTTTAAAGTGAGTTTTGCATAATATGTCCCGTTTAAATTGATGACTGATAACGTCGAGTCCTTTATCTTTGACTCAATGCACTCTTATCTTGGCCAGTCCTTCAGATAAAGCTAATGACTGAAAGCATCTTCAGCAGCAGATAAATGACCACCAGCAGCCAATACTGTGGTTCAGTGCTGCATGTTACATGTTTTATTAATCATTTTGGAAGCTGCAATATTCATATGACACAGCTAACCAATCACTGAACGTTTTACATTCCATTCATTTGGCAGATGCATTTATCCATACCAACTTACAGTATAAGGAAACACTCAAGTTTCAGGACAGAGTGAGAGCTAGACAAGAGTTCTAAGTGCGAAATCTGTATGTGAGAGTAATGGAAGAAGATAAATAGTGCATCAGGAGAGGAGATGCTCTCTGAATAGATGAGGCTTCAGAAGGTTTACCTTGTGTGGAGGGTTGGTGGAGCCAGATGAAGTTCTCTGGGGGAGTGGAGGGGGCGAGTAGGAACATAAGACTGAATGATGGGATTAATGGAGCTGGGTGCAAACCCAGATGTCACTGTGTAGGCAAGAGTTAGTGAGTTGAACTTAATTCAGCGGACTGGTCAGAGTGCCCATGCTGACCCACTCTCTACCACTGAAAACACCTACAATGGGAACGTGAGCATCAGAACTGGGCGATGGAAGAAATTCCTGTATATTCCAGGAAAAGGTTTCATTTAAAAACTCTCTTATGATTCATAAAAACACCTTTGTAATCCGTGACCGTTTTGCCCGCAGTATCATTTTTTTTTCTGTGGCAATGATTATCATGAGGCTGCCATCCCGGCTCATTATTTTTTCCATACTGGTTGCGTTTGTATTACTGTAAAACAATGCTGAATGACTTTGTACACGCTTGGATGACTTTGGAATGTCTCCTGAGAATGCGATTGCATGCATTTGTAATGCTTTCTTGCTAAGCTTTGGGAATTGCAGCACTTTGCATGTGAGTCACTGAGAGCTGTAAAATCTGCGGGTATTTTACCATCGGCCTTGTGGGATCTCAAAGATATATGGTCATGCCCGAGTGATCTGGAGTAAAAAAAAAAAACGGTTAAAAATGCTTTC
>JBBPDB010000019.1:16084797-16086688 GCA_037974465.1 Brachypetersius altus
TCATTCAAGCAGAACAAAGAGCCTCTAACTGAAGTCCTGAACCAGTGAAGAACCAGGAGCAGATGATTCCAGATAATCAGGCAGTGATCGGTATACTGGTGGTGCTGAATGCTGAGTGGGTGGAGCTCCTTTATCTAGACTCCTTGTGTTTATAGGCTCTTTACATCCTGTCAGTAAAACATTTGTTCACTTTTCTTTCATTTAATCTCCTCAGTATGACAAAGATCAGACTGTCTGACAGAAAATAGGATTTTTGCATACACAGTGTGATTCAAAGTAAAATATGAATAAATGAGGGGGCACAACACTTCTGCACTGTGCTGTAAAATCAAAAGGATATGAAAACCTGTGCTTTATCAACTTTTGACTTATAGCGTAAAAACACATCTCAGTTTCATCTGTACTCACATTTCACACGATCCGTTTTCTACCTTGATTGGTCCATCCACCGGGTCCAGTCCTTGTTCTGAAAGCTGTTTCAAGGCACTAAGAGCAGCCTGTGGGGAGGGTGGGACAAACATCATCACATTCTGCTTCATTTTAGAATTCAGAAAATTGATGACAGTCATGAGTTCTTTGTAAATTTGTCACACATGTAAAAACCCCATAGTTGTGAATTTCATTGTTAGTGTGTGATCTCAGCCTCAGATGCTCCGCTCACAAAGGCGTGGACCGTCTGATCTGTACCTGTACTGACCACAACTACTTTATCACACATTTTAAAACACGAGTGGAACCCTGCAGCCCAATCAACTTATTTTAACCCTGATCGCAATCCTATGTCTCAACCAAAATCCCCTGGCTCATGCTCATGCATCGACCTTTATCGGAATCCCGTAGCTCGGTGGGAATACCATGGATCAATAAAATTTAATTTAACTTTGATTGGAATCCTGTGGCTCAATCAAATTGAACCTTGGTTACATTTAATCCTGACCTGAACCCGCAGCTCGAGCACGTTTAACCCCAATCAGAATTCCATGGCTCCATCGGAATCCTGTACCTCGATCTACCACAGGGTCTGCAGTCTCCGAAAGGCTCATTACTGTGGATTCATGTACCCCCACCCCCCCGGACACAGACAGCAACAGCGTGAAGCTCCGAACCGCAGACTGGTCCAGACTGCTCCACACCCAGAAAAAGATACAGATATAATTATTTAGATGGAGCCGTATGAGATAAGCTGCCTCTTTAAAATTAATGAATTATTCACACCCGGCTTTAACGAGGTCACAGATCACTGAGGATCAGGAGCAACTTGTGCGAAACAAAAACAAACAAACAAACAAACAAAAACAAACATCTGCAGCACCTCGGAGATTATTACTGCAGGAAGACAGAACACACAGGAACCTTCAGTGAGTGTGAACTGTACAGGAAAAGCGGAGACTATAGCGCGTGCACACACACACACACACACACATGTATACACACACACCCACACATGCACACCCACCCACACATGCACACCCACCCACACACACACACACTCATCACTCATACATACATACATACATACATACACACACACACACACACACACACAAACACACACACACACACACACACACACCCTCCCACATGACAGTTAAGAGTGTAACATGGAACGCCAGGCCTGCTCCTGTTCTCCATCATACTCCCTGTTAAGACCTTTCACCACAGAGCACTGGAGTGGGCGAGAGTCACTGACAGAGAGCGAGACACAGCGAGAGAGAGACAGACAGCAAAAGAGAGAGACAGCAGTAGAGAGAGAGAGAGAGAGAGAGAGAGACAGCAAGAGAGAGAGACAGCAGTAGAGAGAGAGAGACAGCGCGAGAGAGAGACAGAGAGACAGCACACGCGAGAGAGAGATACAGCGAGAGAGAGAGAGAGAGACAGCGCACGGGAGAGA
>JBBPDB010000019.1:16194762-16205288 GCA_037974465.1 Brachypetersius altus
ATCTTTAAGTCCATCTCATGAAAAATCGGAGCAGAAACAAAGGTGTTGCGTTTATATTTTTGTTGAGTGTAGTATCAAATATCAAATGTAAAACATTCAAAACCATGTATTGACTGATGTATTCCTCCATCTCTCATTGTTTGTCTTTAATGTAAACCAGGCAATATTAAGAGTCTGGAATCTGACTGTATCCTGTGTATTATAGTATTGTTAATGGTGGAGATGCATCGTTTCAAAATATTGTCATGTTGCGCAAGCTACTTTGCACTATTTGTGTAGAATTCTGTGTTTCTGTGTAGAATGTCGTTATTTTTTATTGCAAGTTGCTGTGGTGCCTTGACAATCTGGCAACCCTGATTCTGTTAAAACAACAGCGAACAAGTCCAAAAGGAAAAACGCACTTGATGAACGAAGTAAACAGACGTTGCTTTAACCATCATCTTATAACGGTGAACAAGGAAGAGATGAAGACCACTTTAAACCAGAGGACGCACTCAACTGCTGCATCAGCTTTATCACCTGGTGCAGTCTGATTCATTTTTCTAGAGCTCTAATTAGCCCACAAACTCTCATTTACTCTCTGTATAAATGCAACTGATTAAACCTTTACTATCGACCTGGGGCACTAGGAAACTACTTTTTTTGTTTGGAATTGTCTCACAAACTCTATCAAATTTCAATCACAAACGAATTTCCTTGGCAGAGTGTAACTTGATAAGCTTTCCCCACATTTCCCCACATAAGTGTAACCTGATGTTCAAATGGGTCCTGTTTTGGAATAGCTAGTATTTGTTTCAGTCCAATTATACCTATGAAGGCCTGTTTTTGACCTAATCATGACTTTTGGATCATAATCTTTGACTTGATCTGTGATTGGTCAGGATGGTATTGAAGCACAATAGATACACTATGAAGTTCCAAATTGCTGCTGTTGAATATGTACAGTGCAAGTGAAAGTTATATTTTCTTCTGTTATTGTCTAAAGTAACATATATTATCTGAATTAACGAACCAAAAAACAAAAACAGTCTTTCCGAGGCGGCCTTGGGTGCCGTCTTCAAGGACATGTGAGCAATCAGTCAATACTGTTGAGTCGTAGCCAGGTTTTCTCCGCCCAGGGCTACTGTGTCTTCTTGTACATGTACACATGTGGTGCCTGGTGTATTTGAAGATAACACGAGGCACATGTTAATTACTGTGATAAGATGAAAAGGGCTGTATTTGATTAACACACCTTGTTTCTGTAAGTAAGAGAATGCGCTTTTATAATGGAGCCAGTCTTACAAAACAACCAGCAAAGAATGCTCACATCACATCACGGTTTGACCTCACCTGCATTTGGCTCCTTCTGCTAGAACAAATGAAACTCTGCACAAATATTTTTTTTTTATAATTTCTCCCCAAATTAGTCTCCAGTTCCTCCACCTAGCTAGGACTCTCTCAATCACATGAACACTGGGAGGAAAAAGACTAGAATGGGCAGTGGGGCTTGGCAGGCAGTGTGTTGAGGGTTGTGAGGAATTGTGCAAAAGTGATGGCAGAGACGCCCCAGTGATGTTTCCAGCTGTTTTAACAATTCGTTGCAGGCTCTTCTGGTCTGCAGCGCTGAAACTGCTGTACCAGACAGAGATGTAGCTGGTCAGGATGCTCTCTATGGTGCCCCTGTAGAACACCGTGAGGGAGGTTTGCCTGTTTCAGTAGTGAGGGAGGAGGTGTTGATGGTCCAGGTGAGGTCATCTGAGATGTGCACTCCAAGAAATCAGTTGTTCTTTTCTGTCTCTACTATAGAGCCATTGATGCAGAGTGATTGGAGTTGGTTTTTCTGAAGTCAGCCATCGTTAATTTCTTTCTTTATCACGTTGATTCTTTGAACATGTTCCGTTTTTTCCTGAACGCTGATCTGAACGAATCAATTCGCAAATTACGTGTACGTGACTGAACGCAGCTCACGTTTTACACTAGCTGATTACATCCTCCTATGATCCTATATCCTCGCGTGTGATTGGCCAGAAGTCCGCCATGCTGCCAATCAAAACTGAACTCGATGGGCTCTTCTGATTCACCACAAAGCTTCATCTCTTGGAGCTCATGACACATCACTACTGATTACAGGTTAGTGTGGGTGGTGCTACGAGTTCGGACGCCTCTACAGAAGGCAGTTTGTTGAAACATTTGAGCCCATTTTTTGAAGACATTGGTTTAGATTAAGATGGGGAAAACCACACGTTTTGTTTACTCTTTATTTACATAAAAGATATTGTCTGAATGTTGCATTTGAGGCAGACATGGTTTGTTTACCTTTTTGTTGTTAATATTTTCTGAATAAAATTTCCATATACCTGCGCATGATGCTTTGCTTAAGCGGTAAGATCTTTACTGTAACGTATGTCTGTGATTGTTCAGTGGTATGACAGATAGAAGGAGAAGACTGAAGGAGGTTTAGATAGAAGGGCGTTGTATTGAAAATCTACATTTAAAAAAATGAACGAACATGAACTGACACAACACTGCTACCAGGGATCAAACTGTTTAAGATAGCGCCGACATTGAGTCAGTTGCGCCACTTGGGAAGTCTCTGTCCTTTACACTGTTGAGTCTCTCTTTGGACTTGATTATAGCCAATTGGGTTGTCACCATTAATCATGAATCACCTAGGAGTTACAGAGTAATTTATTTTAGTAGAGTAAATCTAACCACTTAGCAAAATTTTCATTAGGGAGAAAAGTAATTGCTTCATACTATTTAAGTCATTTTTGCTCCAAGCACACAGCAGCTTTTTGATCATTCTTGTGACAATAATTGTGAGGCAACTAAGTTCACTGAATTTGAGTGTTGCTGCTCACGGTGCTAAATTGTTACTTGTTACTACTCTTTAGAGACAGTAGCTGTGACACAGAAAATGTCTCTACAAAATGAATGTACTAATGGCATTGATAAATCACATTACAGACAGATAAGAGCAGTTTGATACAACAGAAATAGACATTTTTTGCATCACCATTGAAAAGTTAATAAAGTTATGGTGCCCATATAGGCCAAGCAAATATGTGTAACATATGCTCCAGGATGTTGTAAACAGTCTAAAATGATCTATGTCAAGTAAACATGAGTCATTTTAGGGGTTCTCTAAATGGTGGTTCCGGCTCGGTTAGGTTCAGTTGGGTTCTACTCTGCTCAGTTTGGATTCGGACCAACAGTTTTCCACTACAACTGGTTGCTATAGCAACCAAACATTCTAAACAGCAGCCAGAGCGGAGCGCTCCTGAGGTAAACAACCAGGCATCGTTACAATCGCCAGCATGGATGAAATCAGAGGGGTTTTATTTCTTATCCTTTAAGAAATAAACGGAGACAACTGAGGCTTACCAGACTTAAAGAAGCAACATTAGGCTAACACTAATGCTAATGTTCAGTCAACAACACTGGTGTAACCAAAGCGACCACCAATCAGTAACCTCCAATATGTACACGTCATCATTTAGTATCGGTTCAGCGCGCTTGACCTTGGCCAAGGTGGTACCAAGAATGGTACCGAGTACCAGGAACCAGATTTTAGTGATGAAAAAGCAAAAAAAGCGAGTACAGTTGAACCGAACCGAGCTTGTACCAGTCAGTGGAAAGCCAGCTTTGGTGAATGATGTAGAAATGTCAGAGATCTGTTTCGGGTAGAATTCCTTTAAGATCAGACTGTTTCTCAGAGTGCACACCAAGCCATTATCAGTGATCAGTCATCACGAGTGCATTTCCTCCTGAATGGAGACCTATCTGAGGTCTAAGGGTCTCACGGTCAGCGAGTCGCAGTCAGCGGCGCCATGATCAGACGCCCGAGCCGCTTTAATCTCTTCTCCTAAGGGAGAGATTATACTTGATCTAACTCTTTTAATTAATGAAGAATTCAAAGAGGCGGGCTGTGTGGGTTCACCCCCGCCGCAAATGAACATTGCATCACTTTTTTTCCTCCTTCTTTAAACTCCTTCTCTAATAAAGGCTCTTAAATTAGTTTTGCCTTTAAAACAATTAGCAGAAAGGCAGACGTTACCTTTCCACATTGCTATTACAGCATATAAGACATAATGAGTCAGAAGTGGAGCCTTCAATTTAAGTCTGTTATTTACCACTTCAAAGAAAAGGCAACGTCTCCCTCAACTTTCTACCTCTTTCACTCCTCCTCTTTCATCCTTCTCCGAGAATGTGGGGCGGCACAGACATCACATAACGTGTGATGGGAATATTTAGTAACAGTGTAGCAGCAGCGGCTCTCTAAAATAGGCTTATCAAACTCTCTCATGTGTTTTTTGTGATTAGGTTTAACTGGGTATTTTCTCAGTGAACCAAATTTCGGGACCTTTTTCATTTTTTGATTTTTTTTTCCGTTTTGGATTGAACCAAAACAGCAGGCCTGACAGGTGACCACTGTCTAGACCAAAGGACCAAACGTGGCGGTCTCAGCTCAGTGATTTGTTTTGATTTCGTTTGCAGTGTGAAAACACTTTTTGCATGGTTCAGATTATCAGACCAATTGCTAGAAGTTGTCACCCATTAAAGATGCAAGAAGAAAAAAAGCAGAGTAAACATGAGCCATGGTGGAGAGGAATAGACTGTGTTTATTGTAATTTTGTTCAGAGAAGAGAATGAAAAGTTTCTCCATCCCAGTCCCACCTCCTTCGTAGTTTCTCCACCCTAGTTCCACATCCTCCTTAGTTTCTCCACCCTAGTTCCACCTCCTCCTTAGTTTCTCCACCCTAGTTCCACATCCTCCTTAGTTTCTCCACCCTAGTTCCACATCCTCCTTAGTTTCTCCACCCTAGTTCCACCTCCTCCTTAGTTTCTCTACCCTAATTCCACCTCCTCCTTAATTTATCCGCTCTAGTCCCAGCTTCTTAATTTCTCCACCCCAGTCCCGCCTCCTCCTAAATTTCTCCACCCTAGTTCCACCTCCTCCTTAGTTTCTCCACCCTAGTCCCGCCTCCTCCTTAGTTTCTCCACCCTAGTTCCACCTCCTTGATAGTTTCTCCACCTTAGCCCCACCTTCTCAATTTCTCCACCCCAGTCCCGCCTCCTCCTTAATGTATCCGCCCTAGTCCCTACTTCTTAGTTTCTCCACCCTAGTTCCGCCTCCTCCTTAATTTCTGCACCCTAGCCCCACCTCCTTCGTAGTTTCTCCACCCTAGCCCTGCCTCCTTCGTAGTTTCTCCACCCTAGCCCCACCTCCTTCGTAGTTTCTCCACCCTAGCCCCGCCTTCTCAATTTCTCCACACTTGCCCTGCCTCCTCCTTAGTTTCTCCACCCTGGTCCCACCTCCTCCTTAGTTTCCTCACCCTAGTGGAGCCCTTGCTGGAAGTTGTCACCCATTAAAGATGCAAAAAGCAGAGTAAACATGAGCCATGGTGGAGAGGAATAGACTGTGTTTATTATAATTTTGTTTAGAGAAGAGAATTAAAAGTCAGTTTGAAAGAAAGGTATAAAAATTCCAAAGTGTGTAACTCATTTTGTGAGAGAGCGAGAGAGAAAATATGAGGCGCGCCACCTGAAGATAAACTGTTTCAGTGGTATATAAAGAAGCCCGAAAAGGAGATGACGAAAGGATGTAAAGTACTGTGCAAAAGTTTTAGGACCCTGAGAAAATGATGCTTAAAAGCTGTTTACTGCTGAGCAGTGGTGTTAAGTGTTAAAACTCTTACATTACAACAAAAACAGACTATATTAACACAGTAAACTACATTAACACAGTAAACGACATTAACACAGTAAACTACATTAACACAGTAAATGGTGGTTTTCTGTGGTAAAGTGTTCGCTGAACTATTTCCAGACCTCTTTCCTCTCGGAAGCCCAGTTTTACCTGCAGCTCCATCAAATCCCTGGTTCGGCTCTTTTTACTGCAGGAGATTAAATTAGGGGCTGATTATGGAATTTTATTCATTCACCCAATGACTGGAGGCCCTGAGCAGAACCCTGGATCCAGACCTGTGTTCTTCTAACAGCTCACAGAATATCCGCCACTGTTTAGAAACAAGAAATCTCGATACTTTGCTTGCTTGATTGCATTTGTTCTAATATTCAGCTGTTTTTGCTGCAGAAAGAAGCCACTGCTGATAGAAATGACTTCAAACTATTTGCCTAAGACTTTTGCACAGTACTGTGTGTGTAAAATTCTTCCTGACTTTTACATTTCTTTTCCTCTGTGGTGGTTCAGTGGAGAAGCCGGGTACAGGATCACTGGTTCACATCCAGGGTGCGAGAAGGTTTTGGGGTGGCTGGTGGCTAGGTGGTTAAGGTGTTGCCCCTGCAATCAGAAGGTTGTGGGTTTGAATCCCAGGACTACCAGTGGCACTCCTGGGGTACCCTTGAGCAAGGTACCGTCTCCACGCCTTCTGTGGTCCTGACTGCCCACTTCATCACTTGTTAAATGGGTTAAATGCAGATAAATAATTTCATGTTGTGTTCATGTTTGCTCTGTCTGTCTGTTAACGTTGCATTTATGGCTTTTATGGCTTTTAGAAGACACTCTTCTCCAGAGGGAAGAGTACATCAGGGTTTAGGTCGTCCACATCTGTTCTTCAAACCTTTAAAGCCAGACTAAATCAGCATCTGCTTTTAAACAAGCCCCCTGCTGGTTAAGTTACACACCTTAAACCCGTGTCCTGTGTTTCTTTGCCGTTGTATGTTCTCATGTCTTTTTATGTTTTTCTGTCTGCTATTATGTCTGCCATGTGTCTTTGTTTTCATATTAGTCAAAGGTTTATCTTATCTCTTATTTGCCTCCACCCTAGCCCCACCTCCCCCTTAATTACTCCACCTTAGCCCCACCTCCTCTTTAGTTTCTCCACCCTAGTCCCACCTCCTTAATTTCTCCACCCCTAGCCCCACCTCCCCCTTAATTTCTCCACCTTAGTCCCGCCTCCTCCTTAATTTCTCCAACCTAGTCCCAACTCCTCCTTCATTTCTCCACTCTAGTCCCGCCTCATTGATAGTTTTTCCACTGCATCCGCCTTCTCAATTTCTCCACACTAGTCCCGCCTCCTTCTTAGTTTCTCCACCCTAGTCCCTCCTTCATTAGTTTCTCCACCCCAGTCCTGCTTCCTCCTTAGTTTCTCCACCCCAGTCCCACCTCTTCTATATTTTCTCCACTGTAGTCCCACCTCCTTTCGTAGTTTCTCCACCCTAGCACTGCCTTCTCAATTTCTCCACACTAGTCCCGCCTCCTCCTTAGTTTCTCCACCCTGGTCCCTCCTCCTCCTTAATTTCTACACAATAGTTCCACCTCCTCCTTAATTTCTACACAATAGTCACACCTCCTCCTTAATTTCTACACCCTAGCCCCACCTCCTCCTTAGTTTCTCCACCCTAGTCCCTCCTCCTTAGTTTCTCCACCCTAGTCTCTCCTCCTCCTTAGTTTCTCCACCCTAGTCCTGCCTCCTCCATAGTTCCTCCACCTTAGTCCCGCCTCCTCCTTAATTTCTAAACCCCAGTCCCACCTCCTCCAGCAGTATTTCCTCCTGTGTCCTGTTACTGTCTCCTCCCCAGCTCAGGTGTTTCCCATTTGATCTGTTAGCATGTAAAGCCCCTGTTTTCAGTCTAGGTTTTGTTGGTTCATAATGATGATGTTTTTGATCAGTGATCTGTGTTCACTTGGTAGTTTAGCCCTTTGGTTCCTGCTCTGTGTTGATATTTGTGTTTTACACACCGGTCTCTTTTTGCTTTATTTAGTTTCGTTCGTTAGTCTCCGTGTTAGTCCTGTGTTCTCGTTCTTTTGTTAATACATTTTGGTGTCATGCACAGTGTTTAGTGCACTCAAGAAAATGCAAAGCTAACTGATATAAACTGATATAAAATGAGACAAAATCCTTCTTCTGGACATTCAGGTGTGAAAACCGCTACTTTTGCGTGCCGGGTTTGAAGAGAAGCAGCCATGAGCCCACATCAGCACGAATGCACATTTTCAGTTGAGATAAAATAGTTTATTACTCAAAGGAGCTGCTGAGTGTTATTAAAGATGTGATTTTCTTGAAAGATTTAATGCTGAGAAAGCATGGCAGCTAAAGATAGCATAGAAAGTAGGTCTGAGCTGCAGCAGACAGTCTCAGTCCCTCCATCCATACACATGCACTGGCAATTTATTCATAATCCACATTTTTACTCTCCAAAAATCTGCAACATGCAGAAGTCATTCAGCTTTTTATTGCACAGCCTTATCATCGTAGCTGATGGGGATATTCTCAGCACATTCTCTAGTAATTAAGATAATCACTCTTAGCTCTAGGATGCTTCTGGCAACCAAGCTGCAACAAGTGTAGCAAGCTATTACAGCACACATTAAAGCCCAGGAAGGTGCATCTCCTCTGAAACAAATAACTATATTAATAAATAGATAAGCTGTGTGTGGTGACAGGATCTTGCTCAAGGGTACCTCAGTGCTGCCACGTGCAATCCTGGGCTTCAAACCCACAACCTTCTGATCATAGGGCAACTCCCAAACCACCAGGACAATGATATTGTACATATAAGGAAGATGAAGTATATATAGCAATGAAGATAATAACTATTAGAGTAGTATCTTCATTTGTAAGGTAGTTAGAACATTATAACTCTTGAGAGACAGTATTCACTCACATTTCTTTTTAATATATTGATAGATAATATATTGATATGTTAGTTATTATTCAATTCAGTGCAATTCAATTTATTTATATACCAAAGCCGCTATTACAGCACTGTATTTGAATAATAATATCTGCAGATCCGTCTGAGTTTTTAATGTATATGAACGTAAAAAGATTGTATTCTTAGTCATTTGAAACATTTCTGTTGGTTATCCATTGTGAAACAGTGTTGTTTTGTTCTAAAATGGCTGTGTTTCTTTGTAAGTGTATGATTGACAGGTTTTCCAGCCACAATATAGTATATAATATACTGTATATACAAACAGCAATCTGCAGATACAAGCTTTTTAATGCATGCTGGGCTGTGCCTCAGCACTATGACAGATGCAGGGTAAAATGCAGTTTATGGTGTGTAGTGCTCAGACTGTGTTCAGGAGAGAAGGAAAGATCCTCAAAGAGAGAGAGAGCAAGGGTGAGAGAGAGGGAGAGAGAGAGAGAGAGAGAGAGAAAGAAACAGAGAGAGAGGGAGAGAGATAGAGGGAGAGAGATGGAGAGAGAGAGAGAAAGAAAGATAGAGAGATAGAGAGAAAGAGAAAGAGAGGGAGAGAGAGAAAGATAGAGAAAGAGAGAGAGAGAGAGAGAGAGAGGGAGAGAGAGAAAGATAGAGAGAGAGAGAGAGAGAGAGGGAGAGAGAGAAAGATAGAGATAGAGAGAGGGAGAAAGAGAAAGAGAGGGAGAGAGAGAAAGATAGAGAGAGAGAGAAAGATAGAGAGAGAGAGAGAGAGAGAGAGGGAGAGAAGAAATAGGCTCTGCGAAGTCTGCCTGATGGTGCAGTGGAGTGCAATGAACTTTAGACGAGCCCGTCAGCTGACCTGCATTGCTTAATATACACAAGGGGATCCGCCTCTGAGGATGCTCACACGCGTCCACAGCGAAACAAATGTTCATTCGACACTGTAATGAATTCAGCACTGTAGATTTAGGGTGCACACAACTCACAGATACACCCATATTTGTCTTTTTCGCTTGCAGCACACCGTACCGGTGCAATCCTCTCCAGCAACGCGTGCAAGATTACAGCTTATTGTTTTGTTTCTTTTTGGACTGCACTCCATTTAAAGGAATAGTTCAGCAAAAAAAAATCAAAAATCAAAAATTCACCTAAACCTTTTCCACAAATATATCCCCAAACCCCAAGATCTTACTAAGATACAAGAATGAACCCCTTTTCACAATTTCTCTTTAGTTAGATTCAAGACCAAGTTACTTATAAATTGAAACAACAGACATTGCACATGTCGTCGTAATTCTCAAACGATGCCCATTTTTATAGTTCACAGACTTACTGAGTCTCATACAGTCTGATACAGTATAACAGATGGAAAGAAGTTTATATACATGTTTTTATATAACTACTGACTAGTGTTTATCAACGTTAGCTCCACTGTTACACTACAGAAGCAACATTTGGGTCAGTGGAAAATTGTGCAACGGTGTAAATTTACATTTACGGTATTTAGCAGACGCTCCTAATCAGGATGACGAACATCAGTTCTATTTTCCTGTAAAGCTGCACTAAGATCAACACCTGCTTTTAACCAAGTTACTGCCAGCTAAGATACACCTTAACAAACCCTGTCAGAGAAAACAGCCAGAGGTTCAAACACAAGTCAGGAGAAACAGTTCAGAGGGAAAAAGCCTGAGGTCTTTCTTAAATATATAGAAAAATATATATGAGATAAAACAGAGGACTGGTTTGTCACCAAGGTGCTCCTTGAAGAGGGGGGTCATGAAGACAGCGAGGGACTTTGTTGAAGCAAAAGAGTAGCTAGCTAATTGCTCTGATTCCGAGAACTTTCATCAAAGTCCCAAACTCCTAAGTCCAGAAAATCAAACGGAGTCAAAGAGATGCGATGTTGCTGG
>JBBPDB010000019.1:16221456-16233466 GCA_037974465.1 Brachypetersius altus
CGAAATGGATTCAAGCTTCCCTGCCTGTTTCCTCCCAAGAGGCAGTTCAGGGTCCTGGGGATTCCTCCCCCTGGACCTTGACAAATAAGTCTTATTTACTATGATTTTTTGATTTTATAAATTGATTTAACAGTATCCATGCCTGACCATATACAGAAAAGCAGCTCCTTATATGGAAGTTTTCCTGGTTTGTGTTGGTGTCAGACATCATGTTGAGCTTTGTTTGGTGTTTCTGTGTCACGTAGAACCAAAGTTATTGTTATTTTAAAAACATAGAAGTAATAACCATGAATGATAATAACAAAAATCGCCAAATTTCTTCTGTTTTAGGTTTTAGAAACAAACAGAAAAACCCAACATCTCTGAACCTGGGGAGCTTTCAGGATAGTCTCTGCCCACAAGTGGGTGGGGAAAGCCTGTAGAGGGAGGGGCTCCGGAGAGCTTGTTAACATTAAACTACGCAGAAGAAAACCTTACCTGCGTCCCCATCATAAAATCCAACTTCAGAAGTATGTACCGTCTAAAGAGGCCCGATGCATTTTGGAAACAAGTGCTGTGGACAAAATAGTACTAGGCATGTTTAAAGAAAAAATGAGCAGCATTTCATGAAAAGAACACCTTGCCAGCTATTAAGCATGGGGGTGAATCAATCATGCTTTGGGGTTGTGTTGCAGCCAGTGGTACAGAAAACATTGCAAGAGGGAATAATGGCTTCCACTAAATACCAGCAAATTCTGGAAGCAAACATCAAACCGTCTGTAAAAAAGCTGAAGCTGAAAAGAGGATGGCTTTTACAACAGGACAGTGGTCCTAATCATACCAATCCACCATGGACTACCTCAAGAGACGCAAGCTGAAAGTTTTGGAGTGGCCATCACAGTCCCCTGCTTTAAAATGTATGGGTAGATTTTGCACAACGACCAAAGAATGTGACAGAAATAGAAGCCCTTTGGAAGAAAGGGAGAATGGGATAAAATCCCAAGTACAGTAACTGAAGGACTTTTTGCCAAAAAATCTGTGTTCAATACATTTTAATGTATCCATATGGATGGATGGATGGATGGATGGATGGGTAGATGGATGGATGGATGGGTGGATGGATGGATGGATGGATGGGTGGATGGATGGATGGGTGGATGGATGGATGGATGGATGGGTGGGTGGATGGATGGATGGATGGATGGATGGGTAGATGGAAGGATGGATGGATGGATGGGTGGATGGGTGGACGGATGGATGGACGGATGGATGGATGGGTGGATGGGTGGATGGATGGATGGATGGATGGATGGATGGGTGGATGGATGGATGGATGGGTAGATGGATGGATGGATGGATGGATGGGTGTAATTAAGGAAAACAGGAGTAATTAATCTCTCTTTTAAATGAAACATGGCTGGTATTCTTTAACTATACTCATATTATTCCAAGAACAGCGTAAAAGCACACTGTAACTGAGTTTATCCTGATGATGATGAAATATCACAGTGCTCTAACTTAATTACTCAATATTCACAAGAGATAGTTATTTAAACTGCCACGTGTGTGTGGAGGCTGAAAGCCCTGGTCTATTGTGTATTGGCTGCAATACTTTCTCTACTGGAACAGAATACATAGGAATTGAATGGTTCCAGCCACTAGAAACTGTTGAAAAAGCTGGATTTATAGGAGGTGTGCGATTCCCTAAGTCCAGCTGATGCTGCCTCCTGGAAATCGAGGCGACATTTATGGGAATCAAAGTAAAGCGAAGCCCTGATTTATTGTCGCCCAAACCCTAGACGCTCGTCCCACCCACAGAAAGTGGACTGCCTGCCGTTAGAGCTGCACAGGGAATTAGAATTCATTACCGCTGCTTATGCAAAGGATAATATCCCAAATTGACTTTATTAGATCATCATTCAAATACATTTTTTTCCAGGTTCTTTTGGCAAGCACAGGGCAAGGTGGGCAAGAGTATGAATGACTTGCCAGATCTAACAGCCAGATTCATCAATTTCCTACCCTTAAGTGAATGCGGTCATGTGAGGCTAATTTCTACTCAGCTGAGCTAATGTTTAGGTGAATTATAGCCTCAATTAGCCCGTACCGCGCCGCAGAATGCAAAGTGCAAACAGGTTGATCAGAGATCAGAATGAATTGTGAGCAGTGCATCACTGTTGCGTCTCTGAAACAGTCACTTTATGGCTCGGAAATGCACTAAATGTCCTACAGTTTGTGCACATCTGATTGCGATTTAACCCTCAGAACTCAGAGTGTATCAGTAAACTCTGCTTTCAGTAAATATAACCGGAGTAGAACAGTCTAGAACCGGTGTTTGTTCTCCTACATGCTTGCTGTTTGCTGCTCTTTCCTATTGGCGCGCTGCCGCTCGGCTGCTGACTGAAGCCCCTCCCTCTGCGTGTTTTCCCCTCCCAATTGTGGGCGGAGACTATCCTGAAAGTTCTCCGGGTTCAGAAATCCTGTGTTTTTTTCTGTTTGTTTCATTTTCAAATATTTTTTGTGTCAATTCTCGATATGCACAGGGCATACAGATTGTGTAAAAATGATTTGTTTCATAAACCTACAAAACCTATCAAAATACACAATGAAAGTGAATATGGATATGGGCTCACATCTACACTCCTACAGATACAGATGCCAGACAGGCTTCACTGCATGATGTCCGTTTTGTTTCCAGAAAGAACCTTTCAGAGAATTATTCTTTGGGAGACCATTTTTCATAATTTACAGTTACAATGTGGAGAAGATTAAAGAATACACAGGTTTAATGTGGAACAGAACTGGCCAGGAACCTCTGTACTGTGATTTAACCCTTTTTAGCGGCCGTAATAAACATTATTTAGCGATTTAATCTTCATTTGCATTGCTCAACAAACCCTTTGTGGATTTTTTAGGGGTAAAGCTGATGATAATTATGGATATTGTGAAATATTTTGTTGAAAAGAGAGAATAATCAAGTGGACTGAGTGTAGTTTGTGATTCTGTAAGTACAAATAATTTGTATTCACTTTCTGACTGTAGTTTTTAAATGTGAAAGTGATGATTCTATTAATCGTGAACTCACCAGAGCACACAGTGTAAAAAGCACAAAATTCTTCTCTGCATTGAACACATTTAACCCATTCACCAAGTGAATCAGGGGGCAGCCAGAAACACAGCGCCCCGGGAGCAGTGTGTGGGGACGGTACCTTGCTCAGGGTACCTCAGTGGTGCTTAGCTGTCTTGGGATTCGAACCCATGACTTCTAGCCAGACCCTAGCCAGATGTGCAAAAAAATCCTTCTAGCCAAATGTTGGAAAATATGAAAACTAATGTATTGTAACATTTTTCTGAAGTATCGTGGTATATATTCATGCCAAAGGCCAAGATTTAAAGCACTTCAGTGTCAAGATTTTGGACTCTAGCATATTCTTTAACGCGAGCTGCTCGATTTTCACTTCTCTATTCCCTGTGTGATTGTAGATTGCATCTTCTAGGCCGGGCCTTCAATCACTCGCGCTCGAAATGCCTAGATAGAGCCGCGCTGTATGAGTTCTGCTGTCTCCGCTGATGCACTCCTGAGCAAATCAATGAAGGAGCATGAGGTCTTGTCAGGCCCTTACTCCACCAGCTCCATACGAACGCCCAGTTTCGTTTTACCCCCTCCCTCCTCCTCCCATCCTGCCCACAGTGCACCCATGGGCCCTCGCGGTTCGCTTTAGCGAGGGCGCTTTGTCATAGCAGCTTTATCAGATGACCGAATTGGTTTCGATTTCCCAGCCATCAGTCAAACATCAACAATTTCATGCTACAGTATTAATGCAGCGAAAGTCCAAATTAAATGTCAAATCCAACTCGGAGCCAGGCGCGCATCTGCGTCAGAATTAATGAGCGTGTGACCGTACCGGGAATTTATTTACACAACCAACAGCAGGGAAGGCGGAGAATCCTCTGAGTGATACTATGGAGCCCTCATGCCTACAGAAGGTTAACTATAAGCACTGGATAAATTTCACCTTGTGCTGTGTATGTTCATTAAGGTTTATAGTCGGAGGTGTTTTGAATAGTTATTGCTTTTACAGATTTGCGTAGCAGCCAGAGGCGTTAACGTACAGCGCAATCAAAATGTAGCTTCCGCCCAGCTCTGAAATGCCCCATCATGCGACTATACTTGCAAGGTTTATAGGGACAAGCCATCATAAAAAATGACTCAAAGCTTGGCATAGTGATGCTATAAAAAGGATAAAAGAATATTTCTCATCTGGACTTCGACTGGATATTTCTCGTCTGGAGATAATTTGATTTCCCTTGTGCGGACCTCACCGTGTGGATGTGTTAAACGTGTGTGAATAACTCTCTGACAGCAAATGACTTGGTAAAAGGAGAAAGAAAACATCAAACACTTGAGATGGACCCCAACAGCTTACCTGTTTATCCATGTTACAATAGGCAGAACAGCATAGAAGTGTGTTTAGCAACAATGCGATGACCATTTAAATGCAAATGTAATCAAACAGAGATGTTGGAGCGTAGTTAAGCACTGATAGTGCATCAGCAGCAGCAGGGTTGATGCACAACCATGTTTATTTAGAAGCAGACAGCTCAAAGCCCCCAATTACACCTGGCCATTTCTTCTGACTAGTATCTGGAAGCTTTTAGCGCCATGCGTATACACATGGCAGTAAAAGTCATTTTTTTCTTTTCTGTGCAAGTTTTTAATGCCACCAAGCGAAGAACTTCAATGCAGACCGGAACATGCTTTTCCGAAGTGTAATTGCGCGGTTGTTATGGTAACTGCAGTTGTTGCTAGGTGTTTTTTTTAGTCATTTCTATGATGCCATTCAAATAAAATCCACAAAACATGCATAATAAAGCTTAAATAAAGCATAATAAAAAAGACAATAGCTCACTCAAAGACCCCAGTGAACATTTCATGGGGCTAGTATCTGAAAGCTTTTAGTCCCACACATATATACTTGCTGGTAAAATACAGTCATTGTTCTCTTATGCACAAAAGAAATGCACAGTTCTGATGTCACCAAGTGAACAGCAAAAAAAACTAGCTCATACTGAACAAAATAGTTGTATCACTACCATATTCTTTGGAAGCACACATTACATGAAATTCCATTCATAGAGGGCGCTGCAACTGACATATTTCAGTATCTCAAGAACTGCTTAAGCTCTCATACAGTTACATTTCTCTCACTCAACAAAATGACCACCAACAGTCTATTATAAAAAGCCAATATATGCCTGAGCCAGTATCTTGTGCTGTAAAGCTTCCAAGCCAGCTGTAGTTCAAAGACTAGACAATATCTTGGGATGTAAAGGTTCAAAATTTGTCTGAACCATTTGACTGGTTTATATTTATTTACATTTGCTCTTACAGTTCTGTTTGGCTCAACAAAATGCCAATAGCCAATTAAAATGCAGCAGACAATACATGCCTGTGTAAATGGCCAATCTTAAAACCTTTTGTAGAGTCATTCATATTGGCACACACATGATATTTACCCAGTTTCATTCATATCAGACACAAAAACAAGATACAGCATGTTTTCTTGGTATAAAATAAATTTTGTGTAACATTTTCTTGAAGTAGTCATTATCCACCAGGATGCAGTACATCATGCTTGAGCGAACTGGTTCGTCAAACTCACATTAGGAGATAAACTGAAGGAGTTTGAAGTGGTGGCAGTCTGAAGTGTGGCCTCTTCCACAAGCAGAACAGATACTTCTGATCCTCAAGTGACTGGGTGTAAACGGGGTCAAAGACACTGACGTTGACACGAACAGCTACCCACACACACCTCAGCTGCCTGAGGGATTTCTTTCTCACAAGTGCATAAAATGACTAAAGGTGAGATTTCAGGGGATATTAGAGTAAAAAAAAATGTCATAAGACCGAGGAAGGAGGAAAACCGTACAGACCTGGTCGATGACCTAAACTGGTTCCATCAGATCAAAAGTAGCTGCTTGGGTGAAAACAGTTCACAGGTGTTTCTGTCCATCCTTCTACTGTAAGAAGACAACACTGTGGGACTGAAAGGATGTGCGGCTGGAAACAGAAACCAAGACATTGAGGCGGGTTTTATAGGTTAAGAAATGTAAATTTGTCTTTAAGTAAATTACCTGATAATGAACTTGAGAAGCAGAAAATGCAACAATCTCTTAGAACTTTGTGGTTGTTTACAAGAAAAAATATCAGTTCTTTTGGAAAGAATGGAAGGTGTTTTAAGGGCACGGTGTGTCCACATTAGTGAGTAGTGAACACATTAAGTAGTGAGAAAATGATAAACCTAGCGTTGGTGGTTTTGATCAAATTTCTGTTAACAATTCACATTTTGTTTTATCTTACAATAAAAAATAAATAACCAAACTGTCCTTTTGACTGAAAATTGAAAGAGTAGCCTCTAATGTTTGAGATATAAGAGAAATAAATAAACAAACAGCATTGGTTGCCATGATTTCAGCTGCTTGTTTCTGGGCCTCTTGCGCTTATAACTCTTGATGTTTGGTTGTTTACACACATCTATTCTGTTTTATAATACAGGCTGTTCTTCTGTTCAAGGTCAGGTTATTAATAATACACATTTTAAACAACTGCAGTTGACTAAAGGGATGAACCCTATGGTCAATATGTAAAATACACCTAAAGTAACATATAAACAAAATATACTTTCAAACATACACACACAGATTGTGCCCTAGTATAAAACAAACACATGCAACAGAGCTGAAAGCCTCTAACTCTCTTCTTTATAACCACAGACCTAAACTGGGTTCCTGTCAATCAGTGAAATTAAGAGAAGAAACTAGAAAAGCAACAAGCAGTCAGGCCACATATAGAGAGATAAAAAGTGACTGTAAGATACGAACACAAGAGCACCCTGAGTGAAAAGGCAGGGAATAAAAATGAGTTTGTTGTTTGGGCCTGCCTTACCTGAAAATAAATAAATATACTGTTTACCTGTGAAATATACAGAACCTCAAGAGCATTTCCTAGTGGTCCCTGCGATCAGTAAGTTGTGGGTTCAATTCCCAAGACTGCTAAGCCGCCCCCACACTCCGCTCCCCAGGCGCTGTGCTCCTGGCTGCCCACTGCTTCACTTGGTGAATGGGTTAAATGAGTTAAATAGGCTAAATGCAGAGGAATGATCTAATGCTGTTCATGCTGTGTTCACGTATGACAGAACCGTAGCTTTTGTGTACATCATGAAAGAAGTGATGTGTAAAGTGCATTGGTGAAAAATTGAGTCAGTTCACACTTCAGGTGTGCGTGGGGGGGGGCAGTCAGTGTGTTGAGGACTCTGATGGCTTGTGCGAAAAAAAGATGCTGAGTGTATTAGACATATTGACCATGTCTAAGAAATTCAGTCAAAGCAAACAGTGACATTCATTCATTTTCTGTAGCCGCTTAATCCTTACTAGGGTCACAGATACACGGCGCCTACCCCGGGGTCTACGGGCACAAGGCAGGGACTGGGCAGGGCGCCAGTCCACCACACACACACCATTCACTCACACACTCACACCTACAGTCACTTTCAAATCCCCAGTTCACTTGACACGCATGTCTTTGGACTGTGGGAGGAACCCGGAGACCCAGCAGTAGCATATTGTCGCATTGGCCACTCCTAATGGACCAGACCTCAGACTTTACTGTTGAACGCTGTTGAGTGGTTTACTCTAATTATACCAAACTGATCATTTTATCAGCACGACTTTGTGTCCTCATTTTTGTTTCATATTCTTCAAATCAGATCAGCTACTGCCAGGACGCAGAGCTGGAGAATAATAGGAAACGTCATTTATTCCTGTTGTTGCTTCTACTTATCAGAAACTGTTGTGTCTGAATCTGAGCGGAATTACAAACAGAAGAGAATAGCTATGAGTCCCCTGACAGAAGGCAAGTGGGGGCTTGTGTGTGCGGGTCTGTGGGTGAGGAGACAGTAGATGTGTAGTATGCAGATGATGCCGGTTCATGTTTGCGATCAGAGCTTATATTGTTATGAGAAATTAGTGTTAATGAAGGGGGCCCGCTGAGCGCGCAGCACGGGGGCAGAGATGGAGAGAGCCATCTGTTGCTGCAAATTTGCTCAAATCTTCCCTTCCTGTTGTTAGTGCGACTGATCTTGCACTACCAGTGGTTTTGATGCCCACCAGGCAATGTTTGTCCACCTCCTTTCTGTCTTCCGTCTTCTATATTACAGGTATCTTCCAGTTTCTTTCAACTTTATCTCCGTCTGCAACATCTGTAGCATGCAGCGAACCACCAGGAACAATCATTTCAATGTGTCTACCTGCAAGTAAGACACTCACAGCCGTATGTGAGCCCAATATAATGAGCAAACTAACAGAATCAGAATGGGGTTTATCGGCCATGTAGGTGAGCGAACCCATACAAGGAATTGGATGTGTCTCCCAAGCACAACAGTATAAAACAACAATATGTAATAGCAAAATTACAATATAATGAAGGATATAATATACAATCTACAATATGAATATGCAGTATAAATTTATATTCACAAATATAAAGGTAAATACATGCATATAAGCATTAGTTGTACATATAATATGTTTCTACTCTTTATAAAACAGTAATTGCCCATAAAATTGAGTTCTCTATAGAGGCTGTATACTATCAGAAACATTTCGGAGGAAACTGCTTTCACTCAGTTCCTTAAATTCGAAACTGTCTGTGTTTGAATTAGACACATTTGTAATATTTTTGGTACTGACAGTCTGGATTTATCACCCAAATGCCATTACCGTGTGGACAATATGTAATAATTTGGTGCAGAAAAACAAAATATTCATGATGCCTGAAGGTTCGATCCCCCGAAACTGCCGTCCAGTCAAACGGCGAAGTCATTCGGAGGCCCGGCTTAAATATTAGATGCATGCTAGATGGAATATAGATGTGTGGTGTGGTTTAAGCCATGCATGAAATCATTTCCACCAAGGGCAAAGGAGTCAGGCGCCCAGAACTCGGAGTTTTCTGTGCATGTGTTAGCACTAGACAGAGGAGCCTAGCATATTAGCATGCAATGCACACCTTCAGTCCTGCTAGAGAATAAATGTCACGAAGAAAGCTAAAGATCCGGGATGATGTTCGGTTTTCCACAGATGGTTACATAACCTAAAAAAGAAACAAAAAAAAAAAACTGCGCTGTCAAAACACGCTGTGTCAAATCTGTTCTGTATTTACTTGTTCGGCCCAGTTGTTTTGGCTAAGGGTGAGACAGAGAGCCAGCAGAGTGGTTTTAGGGCATGTTTGTCTCTAATTTCGTGCTAAATGAAACACATAGCAATACGCATGCTTCATATACACACACTATTTATAACTGAGTGATGAGGGGAAGGTAAATGCAAGGCAAGAATCTCTCTGGATATTTAGACCTCCTGGCTCTTGAGGATTCACTTGGGCTGAGAGGTATAATTGATAATGGGAACCCCATGATATGGGCATTATGGTACGAGTCAATACTGTTTTGCCACACAGCAGTGTTAATGATACCAGATATCTGATGGTCAGTATGCAGACCTGTCAATCCGCCGATATTCTTTTCTGGGTTTCTCCCGTACTGTAACTGTCTTTCCCGCTGTCTTTCCATTTTCTGCCACGTATTTTCTCGTATTTTTCCTGTTTCTCCCTTCCCCTGCTGACAACCCAAATCATGCCGACAAACAAAAACACCTCATCAGGAAGCTAACCCCCCCTCAAAACTGCAGCCAACAACTAAAATCACCCCTTCAAATCAAGTCAAGTTTATTTATCTAGCACACTACCATGCACGAAGACCATTAAATGTGCTTTACAGGAATAGGATGAAAAGTAAAGTAGAATGAACTAAAATAAACAATTAGAAGAAATAAAAGAAAGTGCAGAAGATCAGTAAAAGTGTAAGTGTAGTAGAAGTTCTGATTTTTAAAAGGCTGACCGTTTTAAAGGTTGGATCTGTTGGATCAATGAATGACGTAATTTCAAACGAGAACACAAAGCAATCAGTATTATGAAATACAGCTCTTTATTTGCATTGCTGGACTCTCAACTTGACTCAGCCTCACCTTCCCTCACTCATAAGGAACGCTGCTTTATCATTACTATGTACTCTGTGTATATGGCAGAAATGACAAATAAAACCTACTGGATATGACTTGACTCGACACTGCATTTACTGCATTTAGAGCTTTGATTCTATCCATTAGACTGAAGGTTTAGACTCTTTATTTGAATATGTTACCTTTGTATAATGCAGTGCCTGATATGAAGCTAATGAAAATGCTTGTGAAATGTCAATGAATTCTCTCAGCAGGGACTGGATTCAGGCTCACTCCTGTGCTACTTTTAACTGAAGCACATACAATTAGTGTCTAAAACCAGGCTATGTTCTACAACCCTCTACCAGGCACAAATATTCTACAAATATGACATGAGATACGATGTGAGTGTGTTGTTTCAGGCTAAATTGGTTACAGGATTGTATTAGTTTTCTCCATTCTTTGTCCAGTTTTTTGTGCAAATATTGGCCCAATACCCTTTGGTCCAGGACACGGTCCAGGAGACGGTACTGGACAGGTGTTAACTAATTTGGAAAAGTTTGTCTTTCTCAATTAGTGCTATTTGACAGTGCTGCAAATTTTTACTCAAAAATAATAATGGACCCAATATCAGAGTAACAGTAACCCTTCAGTCTAATGCAGATTTATCTTTGAACCGAACTGTAAAAGTTGTCAAAAGAAGAAGCTGCTGCAGCATGTAGCATGACTGCTCTGTGTCTTGTCCTCGTATTTTAGTGTTTTAAACTCCACCCCTCCCAGTTTTCAACAGTTTATTTAGTGTAAGTAAGCTGTGCCCTGTCTAAACATGTGGGTAGAGAGAGTTATTTCAACGTTTCTTATGTGTACGAGTGTTTGCTTTTGCTCGCTGCATGCTGTTAATGCTAACCGCTAATGCTAATTGGTTTTTAAGCAAAAACGTTTTCTGATTCTGATTATATACTGCTCAAAAAAATAAAGGGAACACTTGAACAACACAATGTAACTTCAAGTCAATCACACGTCTGTGAAATCAAACTGTCCAGTTAGGAGGCAACACTGATCGTCACTGAGAGAGTCTAGACTGTAAATCAGTGTTGCCTCCTAAGTGGACAGCTTATTTAGGGTTTACAGTATAAAACTAGGCATTTTTAGGCTTTTTTCACTATACGTGGGTGCTTTTGGAACGTAACGGGGGATTACTGTATTTTATCATATTGTTATTATCCAGGTTATCCAAATTGTGATATCATTTGATCAATCATTGAAAAATCGTTGGATTCAGCATGCCCTTACTCTGCACAGGTCCAAGGACAGGAACAGGCACATTATTTTAGACAGGACACATCGGGTCTCTTATGAATTCATCTATGTGCGCGGAGGCTCAGGACAAAGACAGGGTTTAGTGAGTTATCAGCTCTGCGAGGAGAGTTTGCATATGATGCATGGATTCCTCCATTCCTAATGATATGCTATTGAATAAATGGTCTCCAGCATAATCAGCCTCAGTCAATATAATCTCACTCTGAAGGTCTCCATTAATCTCGCAGGCTATGGCTAATCATGTCCCCACACTTGAGCTCCCCCCAACGTCTCACCTACTTATGTTATTTTAATTAATTTGCCATACCCAGGGCCACAGAAGGATGGCTAAGTAGAGACAGGCTGAACTTTGTCAACGTTTCTAAAGTCAGCGTTCCAGTCTCGTCTGCTCTCCAAGGTCACCATTGACATTTTGCCCTCATTGACTGCAGTGCTGTTGTTTTTCAGAATCAGAATCACGTTCATTGGCCGAGTATGAAATCAGCACATACAAGGAACTCACATACATAAATATACAGCGTCGCAAAATAAAAAGAGACCACTGAAATGTATTTTTAAATCAGTAATTTTATGAGTGACAATCATTCCAGTCCAGTGTCTGTTAAACTCCTCCACAAACACCTCATTCTGCTTTATGAGGGACTGATCAGTGATCAGCTGA
>JBBPDB010000019.1:16409567-16420935 GCA_037974465.1 Brachypetersius altus
CCTTTGCATCTACAGTCTGGTGTTTGTTTTTTGTTCTGCTTGTCCTGCTGCCAGCGCGAGTCCTGCCATCGTGTTTCCTCAGTTGTGTTTTTGTATTCCCCTGAGTCGGGGTTTCTATTGTATTATTATAGACTGTTTGTTTTCCTCAGTTCGGCGTCATGCCCCTTTCCCTTCCCACACACGCCGTGACACTTAAAAAAAAATAAACTCTTCCTTTCTCTTCTCTTGAAGAGAGCTTATGTTGTTCTGGTATTGTTTGGTAGGTGTTGACTAATTATTATTTGACAATATAGATGCACCGAATGTGCAGTATTTCGGTTAAATATTTGACATGGATTTAAGCTGTTTACTCTACTTGACTGGAAAACCAGTGACCCTGACTTTTCCATGGACTATGACTTGAAAAGATTTGAGCCCCAAAGTGGGAAGTATTACTGATGGGAAGCTGACAGAGTTTTGCTATTCATGTAATGCTGAACAAAAACACAAGAATGCTGAACATTGATAATAATTATAACAACGGCTTTGATGTTAATTTGAACAAATTTCTTATCATTTTTGGTGTTCTTTGCTGAAATGGTTTTGAATGTGCTAAAGATTGCATACTGACTTGAGACTTACTTGTTACTTGCATCTCCCCCGTCTTCCCATCTCTGGCTGAAAGTAAGTTTTTCTATTACTATTGGCAGTAGCACAGTTCATTTTTGTCCAGGGATGTGGGCCACCATGTGCCATCATGCTGCTCTAGGTGAAACAAAATTGTCCCCCTGACAGATTTGCAATTTCACAACAAATTATCAAAACCATCCCACCTCTTTCTTACAGGCAAGCAGCACTGCCATACTGACACAGTGAGCGACAAATGCCTTATATAATAGAACCTGCTGAATAAATGCCTTACATTAAAGACTTTTTCACACCCATGCCTTAAATCTAATTTTAAGGTCAAATTAAGGGGTTGGTTTCACAAATGAATACCTGCTTAATTCAAACGAAGATGTATGTACAGGTAGGGTTAAGGTAGGGAGCCCATATTACGTATATTGTTTTTCATAGTGAATGGAGTAGACAAGAACAAGACACAGGTAAATAGATTACAAGGTGGGGTGGTCTAGGGAGAACTAAACAACATCAAACTCACATGTCAGAGGTAAACAATTAAACAGTAAAAAACATGGACATAGGGACGCAAGTTAGTTATATAGCACAAATGGCAAACTATACCTTCAGTGACCCCAGTAAATGACTAGACCACAATCAAATCCGTTTAAAAGTGAGCAGTCCTTAAATATCTATGACAAATCACACACACAGTCTGCAGTGCCAAACAATATAATTTATTTTTTTTATATATATTTTACATATAATATATCTGTATTTTGTTTTACCATATTGTTCAGGAACAATGTAGTAAATAGAATGATCAATAGATATTTTCTCACAGAGACGGCCTATACAATTCCTTTTACGACAAATAATACAGACATTCACAAATATTTAGTTGAGCGGCCAACACACTAATTATAGAAATTTGTAGTAAATAGTAAATAAATGGACAAAAGTATGTGGACACCTTTGAAAATGATTTTTCATTGTGACAGTTTTGCTCATCTTTATTCTTTCCTGTCTCTCCTGGTTCTGTTTTCTGCTCCTTTGTAACATCTTGTCTTTAGTTATGTTTAACACATGGTTTTGGATTTTCACATGCTCTCCCCCCTGCCCTACCAGTCAATACCCACACCTGCTTGTTTATTCTCTTGTGTTTAGAGCTGTGTTTGATTTATCAGTATGTATTTATACCCCTGTCTACCTAAGTTTTGTTTATTGTCATCTGTAACCCTGCCCTTGGATCTGAATAATCGCTGTATCGCTGTTTGATATTTCGTACATAAATTACCTGTGTGTTTGCATTTGCATCCCCTCTCATCCCCTTATGCACCCACATATCATTTATTATCTGGGGAAACTCCGTTTTAATGCCAAAGGCTTTGCAATAGAATGTCCAACAAACTCATTAAGGTGATAGTCATGTGTTTAACAGCCCAGGAGCTAGTGAAAGAAATTAAGGCAAATTTAATACATATTATTCCATATCAACAATAACAACAACAACAACAACAGCAGCAACATGTGGAAAAGCCACAACATGAATATCATCAGACATACATATATTTTTTTCACTGAACTGCTTTTTATGAACTGAAATTAGTAGCACTTTATTTTATCATATGATCGATTTCTTTTGATCATATTTTAGATATAAATGCCAAGTAGTAGATAGGTAAAAAGTAGCACCAAATGATAGCAGTACACACAGGTTTGATATTAAAAGGAGACGGGGGTTCTCAAACTTTATAGTCAAAGGTCCAAATCTAATATCTAGATAAGGTCTAAAAATTTGTTGTTTAAAAATTTGCTTATAACATACAATCAAAAGAAATGGCGCTGTTTGTCCATAACTGTTTGCTTGTGAACCTAATACAGTCTTGCTTTTGACAGTAAAGTGTAATATGCACTGTAGTTTTAACAATAACCTTGATTAACTTAATTACTTTTATGCCTCAACAAATAAAGTGGCAAAGGAACATAACACTTTCTTCTCTTAAAGTGACACAGGTGTTTCGCTCATTCATGCTTGCAGGACTGCAGTTAGCGGACTTGCTAATGTGGATGCGAAGCCTGAGAATTAAACACGCCGACTGACAACGTTGCTTGGGTTAATCTCAGGCCAAGATCGCTGTAGAAATCTAAAATATGTTATTATGTTGTTACAAAACTAATACATGGCATCAATGCATTCCTAATATGATGCGTGGACTGGGACAGTTTGGACAGTTTGGTCTGGATAAGGACCGTGGTCTGGACTTTGAGAATTGCTGGGATCGAGTAACTTATAGTAACATGGGCTGCAATGTTACTATATTGCAGCCCAGTTGGGCAGCAGTTATGGGATAGACAATTTGAGCCAGACTTTGTCAATGGAAACAGGCGTTCTGGAACGTCAATAGTCAATTTGCTGTTAGAAAAAAAGAACCCAAGTTAGTCTGTGAGATGGAAAGGTCTGGACTAAATATAACTGAAGTATATGGACACCACAGTGAAGTTTCTCACCTCTATGGGGCCTCAAGTCTCAGAGAGTAAAACTCTGAGAGAACATTATGTGCTTTTGGCGATCTGGATATAATCAAATTTTACAGGGTTACATGTCACTGCACATTGTTTGCATGACTGCAGGAACACACCCAGAAAACAGTGTGATCAGATCACGATCAGTTCACTCATGGGTGGCATAAGATGGATCTTGATCCCATTCAGCACAAGCACGAACGAAAACATGAAGCTGACAGTTTGATATGACTGGTCAAAAGGTTTGTGCGGAAAATACTTTCAAATATCACTCACTTTGCTGCACTCTGAGGAAAAGAGGTGAGAAGACAGTATTTTCACTATAACTTCACTATAGTGAGGACAGGTCTGGTCTATGACCTGAGAAAAAGATCATTTAAAAACTTTTACTCCTATGTTTGATTTGCTTGGATTATGATTTATTATTAGCCCTCAGTTCAACTGACTGATATGTCACTAGTTTAGTAATACGGTTCAACTCTTTACTGAATTTCTGCCTAAACCTGAAACACTACAGAGACAGATATTCAGATAACACTTTTAAAGGCAAATACGTAAAATATTGTACACTTAAATGACATTACAGTGTAAATATATTGAAATTCTCTCAAGTTCCCTGTTAGTTAGCCTTTAGTACATTACAGTTAGGTGAAGCTTCACACACTAGCATGAACACAAAAATGGAATAAACTTTAGTTTGGCAATTTATAATTTCTTTTTCACTCTAGGAGTGCGATATTGAAGCAGACCTGCTTTTTGAATCCTCCCTCTCTCATATATATCGTAGAGATGACATATAAACTGGCATCACATATGGAGTTGGTTGATTCAATAGGGTTAATGGCTGAGTAAAAATGATAATAAATCAAATATAATTAATGTTAAAAGCTAAATGTATTGTTTGCTTTATGTTTCTATTTAATTCATTTGTCATCTAACCACAGTTTTATAGGTCTGTAGGTTGTTGACATCGAAGGTTTTAAGTGAGCTTTGTTCAGAAAATGGGTTTATTTACATATTTTTAAAATTTAAAATACACCTAGAACAATCATTTTCTTTGGCTGCCTGGTAACCAATCATATGCCTGATTATCCATATCCCGAAAGACTGACTGAACTGCAATAAAGATTTTCCTCAACTCTTCACCCAAAAAAAAAAAATTAACTGGGCAGTTTCTTCATCTTCTGTGCTGCTGTTATAGATAGTTCCTTTTGCTATTTTTTCTGGCTAAGAACTTACTATCATTTAAATTATGTTTACATTTAGTTAAGATTTAAATGATAAAAAAAAAAAATTCAGATTTTTTTCAAATATGTTCAATGGTTCAAATGTTTTATGGGAGGCATTAAATGCTCTGTTTAAGTAAATTCTTTAAAAAAAAGTTGAATGGAAATATTGCATTTAATTTTTTTCCTTCATAGACTAGTCAGCGCTTGGAGTCTGTTACCAGCAAATCCAAAGCAGAAAAACATTAACACTATAAAGGCTAAGTTTTTACTCACTTATCACATGTGATATCACCATCGCAACACTCCAACATTATTATCGCATATTGCATGTTTTCCTAATATCGTGCAGCCCTACTACACATGAATGCAGGACCCAAGGTTCCCCAGCAGAACATCCCACGGAGCTTCCACCTGCATGTCTTCTTTCCATCCTCTTCTCCATACGGGGGGTCTTCAAAATATATCTGTTCCTTTAGTAGTGATAAAATTTGGTGTTCGTTAAAACACACCCCAGCTTAAGACACTTACTGAACCTAACACTGTAAAATCATTATCTAGAACATAAAAACACAAGCTACAGAAAAAGGAAAGGGACATAAACGTACACTGTACTGTAGTAACAGATACTGAGTGTCAAAACACTTGCGCTTTTAACAGTCCAGAATGGTACTGGGGGACACCAACCCCCTCAGTCATACGCCATGTTACTGAGTATTTTACGTATCCTTCTGCCGCACACAACCAAACTAGGCCTGTGCGTGAGCGGCGTAAACGTGAAACGTTGTACGTTGAGACTGTATGTGTGATGCACTCACACCCAGACTTCCACATGATGTTAAACAGTGGTTCCCAACCTGGGGTCCGGGCCCCCCTTAAGGGGGCGCTAGAGATCACAGGGGGTGCGTACAATTTTGTCTGTCCTGAGGTTGGCAAAATTATATTTGTAGACATTAAAAACGCAGAGAATAACTGTATTATTATTGATGTTTGTTATTATTGTAATTAATAACAGATGCATGTGAATATCAACAGACTTCCCCCGTTTAAGTTAATGTAGGTATAGGCCCAGGTGCTGATACGTCTCTGAAAGTCCATCTTTATTCCTTATGTGAGGTGTCTGTGTGTGTGTTTATAATTTATTTTTTGCAAATAAAAGTTTGTAATTAATCACTTTATTAATCACTTTTTGGGTGTCTATGAGGGTAGGAGTTGAGGGGGCCTGGCTTCAAGGGGAGGCTTCAGGGGAAAAAGCTTGGGAACCACTGCTTTAAAAGAAAACATGATTCATCCTTTTTCCAAAACATGATCCATTCACTTACCAGTTATAGGCAGGGGTTAACATGGGCACTCTGACTGGTCTGACAAGATTCTGCAAGCTGTGATTCACTGTGTGTTCTAACACCTTTCTGTCAAAGTCGAGATGAACTTTTCCAGCAATTTGGGCTGCAGTAGCTCTTCTGTGGGATCAGACCAGACTCTCCACTTTAAAAAGCCTATGGTCCTGTAGCTGGGGGACCTTCCTTTTGACCACTTTTGGTAGATACTGGGGTACCAGCTCATACCACGAAGACCTGCTGTTTTGGGGAAGTTCTGACCTGGTTGTCAAGTCATCACAACTGGCCCTTGTCAGAGTCACTCAAATCGATATATTTTCCTGCTTTCAACACATCAACTTCAAGAACTGCTGCCTAAAATATCCCAGCCCTGACAGGCACCATCGTACCAACATAATACATGTCATTCACTTCGTCTGTCAGTAGTTTTAATGTTGTGTCTGACTGGTGTCTGTGTTTCTGTCTGTCTCTATTTCTGCTTTACTTTGAGTAAGTGCCTGGGCGTTACTCACTGGGGGATGTGGAGTGTTAGAGTTTAGCCCAAAAGCAGGATGAGAATAAAACGCTTGCTCTCTTATATCATAAAATATTCATAGCACCGTTTCTTGGTTAGAAATAAGGACATTTACTTGGAGGGCTCCTGTAAGGTCACCATGCCCGCAAAGACACTCTTTGTCTTGCTGTCAGAGGGCCGTTTCTGATTTGAGCACAAAACTGTGGCAGATAAATCACTCAGGCCACCTCTGACATGCCTTTAAAGGCTGAAAATGGAGTTTGCATCACTTTCAGAGCTGTGCTGCTTTTGAGAGTCCCCAGTTTTCACCCAAAACGAGCACAGAAATGACTCCATAAGAAGTTGAACGTCCTGAAACCTGTGTTGTCTGTCTTGTGGATTTGATGAATATCCTGTCCCTTCCCATCCTCTCTCAAAAACAGCGTCTAGTTCTTAGTCGTGTCTTTTTTGATCACTGATGAGTATAAACAGTAGTAATGCCTGCTCTGTTAAATGTGAACCGATTCTGATTTTTGCTCATATGTGACACAGATCGGATCTGTTCCATGACCGTGTAAACAGGAAAAAAACGCATGCATTTGGATATTTTGAGATCGGTTTCAGGCCTCGTTCATATGTGGAAATAAATCAGATATAAATCAGATATGTGGCGATGCGACTGTCATGTAAACGGGCAGATCCGATTTTCTTAGGCATTGTTGCAAGCCACCAGAGAGCGACCCCCGAGGTGCATCTGCAAAGGGACGGCCAGCGAAGAGGAATATGGACAAACGTTGACGCAGCAAATCAAAAGTTGGATCATTCTAAAATTTTGGAGCCACTGCTCCTCGCTAAAGCCCGCCATAATATTCTCCACCAATCCTGAGATCTCTCACGCACCCAGACCTTCCTCTGAATGGTCGAGGCCATAATAACAGAAGCAGATGCGCAGGCTGCAATAATCGCCCTTTCCCTTCTTCTCTACCTCAAAATCATGCTGTTATTTGGCGAATTTTGCAGATTTATCACAGAGCCAGCATTAAGCATATTTCGCGTTCGTCCATCTTGGCTACTGTGTGGTGTAACAACCCCCCTTTACTAGAGGATGTGTATACAAGCGAATCCGATATGGGTCACAATAAAACAGAAGGTCAAAAAAATCGGATATAGGCAACAAATCAGAATTGAGCATCAAGACCTGCAGTGTAAACGAGGCCTAAGAAACATCGAAAATGATTTGTTTTGCCCCATCAAACAACAGCTGAGACATAGAGCGCCGTGCACTGCTCCCCAACCCAACTGGACAACAGCCAAAACGTAGACCCCTGCATCCCCCCCACATTGAAAATGCTTCTGGTGCCTATACTCAAAGTGTAGAAGTACTCTTCAATAATTAGTTCCGCGGAAAAGTGACAGCATGAAGAGTAAAGCAGGAAACAAACAGATCTGCACCACTGCTATCAAGGTCACCACCGCATTAAAACTAAAGGTATGTCTATCTGAATAGCAGGGATGGGGAGCGAGCATAAAATAGTGAGTAACTGCAATGACAAGCTATAAACCAAATGTAAACTTGGTGGATGTTTAAATCCAAGCATTTAATATGCAAGGTGTCAACACATACCAAGTCATACCAAGCTATAAAGCCATAAAGGATTCAAATCAAAATCACACTTTACAAAATGGTGGTATTTAACGGTGGTCTTTTCTTGTTCTTGTGTAAACCAAAGGCATGTGTAAATCTACCTTCCCACCATAATATGACTAAACTGGAAAAAAAATTTTATCCACCACCCACACGCTTTTGTTTTTAATGTAAAATGGATTTATATAATTCTATCTCTACACATTTGATCTTTGCTCTTTCTTATTTCCTGGGGCAGAAACTTGACTGAATGTGTTTCTGCACCAACAAGTGTGTTCTTCCGAACCACTCAGCGATCCATGCGGCGGATTAGCATTCATGGCCCTTTCTGAGGTTCTCCCTCTTCAATAATCATAAGACAGCAAATGAAAACATCAATTTGCGAGCGTGAAGCAATCCTGAAGAGCGCGGCTTATGCAATTTGTCTTGAGAGCATTATGCGTTATTCCTCTCTTTAGCCTCATCTCGGTCTCCGAGGAGGTGTGGTAAACCTCGTGTCACAGCTACATATACAGAATGACAAAATTTAGGCAGATGAATTATGGACGGTATTATCAATTGATGGCTTTTGCACTACAGATTCATTCCACAGCAAACTGAGACTAAAACTGCAGTTTTGTGGAAATTGTCTCTATTCCAGCTAATGGCTTTAAGGGTTGTCAGCACACCCCTGCAGGGCAACTAAGCCATAACACCAAATCATTGTCACCTTTAAGGAATGTGACTGCAGATTACATCATCTTACCAAGCTTTCTGAGAGTGGCTGAGAAATGTGTCAGTCATTAGTGTGCCCTAAGCCCTCATCCTTGCTAAAATTCACCAAACCCTCAAACTGCACCAGTATCTTTGTTCTGTTTGTGCCAGTGGTGGCTTCTATAAGACTACAGGTGAAACCAAGAAAAATAATACAAAAAATTTTCAGAAATATCACTTATTTGTTGGTGTGAAACAAAAAAAATGCTCATAAAGCTCCTCAATAACATTACAGTTGTATACGGCTCTGATCAAAAACGTGAAACAGCGCCTCCCCCTAACCGCGGTGAAACAGAGAATTACAGTTTCACAGCTTCCCCATTAATTTTTATGTAAATTACTACTTCTTTTTATTTTATATTTTGTTATTCATCTACGAGTGCACAGAAAGATGGGCATTAGCTTGTTAGCTTGACCGCTTGCTAGCGATCCCCACCACCACCCAGCCAAGCTGGAACTGGAGAAATCCTTGGGAAACAATCCCTGCTGATATGACAGAGTGTTACCTTGCTTGTCAAAAGGAGGTGAGCGGAGTATTAAACCTCACAATATGAGCACAAAACATCATTTGGGAATGTAATAGACTTAAATAAACTAAATACTATATTCAAGCTAGATAAGCTAATAGTGAAAGCACAAAATTATAAGAATACATTGCTCTATATCATTAGTGAAGGCTCCGTTTAGATAAACAGTGAGAGTTCATGCGGGGTCTGGGTAACAGCTTTGGTATAAAGTGTTGCATTTGGAGCTGAGTTTTTTGACTGGTTTGGAGTGTTAAATGTGTGGTCTGAAGTATGCCAGCATTTGTAGCTTAGATAGAAATCTAAATAGCCTGATGTACACGTGTGTTACAAAAGTGTGAGGATGGTAGTGAATTGGGGATTCAAAATTGACTGTGTGTGTGTGTGTGTGTGTGTGTGTGTGTGTGTGTGTGTATATATGTACACCCGTCCAGGGTCAGTCTCTGCTTTGTGCCTGTTGGCCCCGGGATAGGCTCTGATACCATAGTAAGGACTGAATTGTTGCAAAAAATGAATGAATGAGTTTGTGTAAGCTTGTGCTTTTGTGTTTTGTTGCTTATTTGTTATGGTACGTGCCCTGGATTCTGCTTGAATGAATAATTAACTTTATTAAAATAAAGGACACTGTTGGACATGTGCTGGGCAGAGAGATTTGTGTGGGTTTTGTTGTTTTTTCTGTGCTTGGATTTGGCTTGAAAGAGGCTGTGTTGGAAGAAGCTTGATGTTTTTCACAATGAAAGCAGATTTTTTATTTTTTTTTTTCGTCGGCTAGCATTACCCTTTGCCAGACCAGGCCTGGCATTATGAGCTATAGCAATCAAAAATCACGGAGGGCCTGTGCTGGGAAGCAGGGGCCAGAGTGAAAGCAATGCTTCCATGCAGGAAAGGGAAAAAAAGTAATTGCAAGGTACTGAAGCCTAGTAACAATGCTTGTACCCAAAAACATGCTGTTTCTTTTTCTGAGCTTGTAAGGAAAACGCGAGGTGAAACACCTGCCGCATCCTGAGCAAAGAATAAAGGGGAGAGACACATTTACACTCATTTAGAAGATCCGGTCATCTATCCTCCCACATCGTACAGCTCATTTCCTATAAAGCAGTCGATACAGAGTGAAGCATGCAAACCCTCCTATGTCAATCAATGCAACCTTTTACACCGGGTGCTTAACACTACAGAACAAAGCACAAAATAAAATGGAACCATAAAAATAAAAGGACAGTCACATCTGTTGTGCACCACCATTTGCTACAGACGATCAATACATTTCCTTGTAGTTAGAAAAGAACTATAAACCCTTTGATTCAAAACTCACATATAATGGAGGCCAGTGTGCAGCAGCAGCCATATTCCGTCAATAAGTGGATCACATATAAGAGTGTACAATGCAAAGTGTTACACTCTAACAATACAGGTCTTAGTATGAGACACATATTAGAGGATGTCTGACTGAAGCTGTGTGATTTCAAATACAGAAGCAGCACAGTATAAAAGAAAAAAGTAGTTCTGGTTTCTTTTGTCCTCCCCAAGGTTTTTAGTATTCGGGGTCAGGCAGACAGGGGTTCCTGTAATCACCACACCAGGCCTATCTCTGAGATGATGATGATGATGATGATGATGATGATGATGATGATGAGTATATCAGGTTTGTTTCCTTAAATTTTGTAGTGTTTCTTATACAATATCTGCGCTAATTTTGGTGGTAACGTTTCTTTTAATGGAGCTTCAAGGGTTTAGTTATCTTTAGAAAAAACTAAACTCGGTGCTTGGCTGGCAAGGCTTTTTTTTCTACTTATAACTTTTTGCATATTTTTTTGTTTTTTTGTTTGTTGTACATGTAGATAACATGCCAACTATCACGCACTGAGTGTGAGACATGCATCAGTGAGACTCATATGAACATAATAGTAGTATTATAACAACCTTATAATGAAAAATATACATGCAGTTAAGTTCATCTCTAGAACCATTGAAGGGAGGAAAAAAACAGATGTGATTTTTTGAGTACCGATTATTATTATTATTATTATTATTATTATTATTATTATTATTATTATTATTGTTATTATTATTGTAGATTATTATTATTATTATTATTACTATTATTGTAGATTATTATCATTATTATTATTATTATTATTATTATTGTAGATTATTATTATTATTATTGTTATTATTATTGTAGATTATTATTATTATTATTATTGTAGATTATTATTATTATTATTATTATTATTATTATTATTATTATTATTGTAGATTATTAT
>JBBPDB010000019.1:16584043-16596242 GCA_037974465.1 Brachypetersius altus
AACCAATCAGATGACGACTTCGAGATTCCTGAAGTGTTTCCAGTTAAGTGTACCATATGCATCAGACGTTTAGCCAAGGTTCTGTGGGCGTGACATCTGAGGCTGAGACTAGCTACTCGCTAACAAGCAGCGCCTTGTAGCTTCGCCTGGGTCCTAGTGCCTGCCTGCTACCTACAGATGCTTCAACAGCCACTACATCATTTTAATTCAATAATGATAGCAAGACTTTTTTCATTTAAATTCATAGTCTTGTTTCTATTTGTAAAGTGTGTATCTGCGCTCAGTGATATCTTGTATGCAATGTTTGGATATATCATTTAAAAATAGAATAATTACTATATATATGGGGCCCCCCTAAAAAGACCTAACGATGCCCATGCAATAGATCTAGTTAAGTTTTGGTTTCACAATTCAGTTTTGGGCATGCACAAAAGAACGTGCATGATACGCCTAAGCCCTGTTGTAAACACCTATATGGCCTGCATCTGCAAGTACTTGACGTTGATTGATTTATAGACAGATCTAAAGACGACTGGTAAAAAATCTCCTCTCACTCCTCAGAATATTAGCTAAGCTCTAGTCCAAACGAGGGGAGTGTGAAAGCACCCTTAAAGACGGGCATCGGTCTTGGATTTCGCCGAACAGTCTCATAATCAAAGGCTTGATCTACATCCTGTTAAAACAAAGCTCACAGCTTCGGAACTGCACAGTTCAATGAAAACTATCAAAATGTACCGTCAGATGGCTCATTCATGATCAGAAGTTCCATGCTTGGAGGAGAACACTAATTGCAAAATGTCAGGCTGAGCGATGTGGATGAGAGGGAAGGCCATATGGGATCAGCAAGAAAATTGTACTATTTTGAATGGATGCATTTCAGCATCTGCAGGTCATTTAGTATCATCACAAACAGCTTCAACACACCGGTAGCCACAATGAGAATTTATAAGTGTGAGAATTTGCTGCTATGCAAGTAACTTTACCTTCTGGTCACTACAATGTAAAAATGCTTCTAAGGTAAATGAACTGTAATGCTCATAGAGACGGGTGGATACAGTATCCTAAACTCACAATTAAGTAAAAAAGTAAAAGTATTGGCATAATTTCAGATATAATCTATTCTTTGTAATGACACTGAACTTAAGGCTTCTTGTCTTGGAATAATTTATTCATTCTTATACTGTAAGATTGCATGTCACCTGCTTACAATATTAAATTATGTAGACCAGGGGTGTCTAAACTTTTTGGCAAAAGAAGTTTGCCCGGGGGTCAATAGTTCCTTCTGACGTTTTTTTAACCACCATTGTCCCAAATACCTTAATTTTTCAAATGGCAATGTAAACAAATATAAGCCACTCAGACAGACATGATAAGAATGAATGCCTTTCATTCTTATCTAGATAGTCAGATAACATTGTTCAAACTGTATAGAATACCATACATTTCCAAATTTCTTTAAATATCTGCCTCATGAACATTTTAAACAGGAGTTATTAGTAATGCAAAGTGGTCTGTTATCATTAAAGTTTAAAGATATACAAGATACAAGATATACATTTACAAGATATTTCAAGAGTTTAATAAAATAAGTGCCATAAGTCCAAGTTAATGAACTTGTGTGCTTTAGGATGTTCACTAAATTTCAGACTGATCTAGGAACAGATAACTTGCTGACACTAGTGATAAGGGTGATACTAGGATCTGGAATTTTACGGATGCAGAGGCCTATTACATTATAATGGTGCTGCCACCGTGTGGTGAAAGGAAGAATTACATTTTTAAAGTTTTATGATTTATGTATTCTGACAGAGTTAGCGAGCCATAAATATCACATAATAAGACCGAAGCTGAGGGTCTTACGAAATTGAAAAGCCCGGATTTTGGAGATGCCTGATATAGACATAGCCAAAGTTTATGTATTATTTTTGCGATCATACTGTTCATTGCTTGGATTTAGTCCTGCAAACCTCACTTCAAGTATGAAATTGGTAGATTATTATGTAGTAGTACATATATGTTTTCCCATCTTAAAGTCATCCCAGAATGATCAGTGCAGTTGTTACACAGTAAAGGAGAAAGTCATTTATCCTTTATGACCACCATACTTAATGCACAAGATTGTTTACCATTCATACAGTAGATTTATGAAGTGTTCTAAGAAATGTTTATCAAACGTGAAACAGTTAATGACTTTTACATAAAAATGCTTAAGTTGGAGCATTCACTGTAGGTGATGTGGCAGATAAAATTACGTTAGTTTGATACCTATAATTATTTGTCCTGAAGAAAACTATCAATCTAACTTGCTTGAAATGTAATTGAAAAATTTAACAACGGTAAAGTTAAAAAGCACCATTGAGCTGAAAGTGTGAAATGTTTCTTAATTTTAGACAGTGCGTGTGACTACCGGGATGTAATTCTGACAGTGCTATGTAGCACTGGAGCTCCTCAGGGAACGGTTCTGTAACTGTTGCTCATCACCCTGTACACATCTGACTTCCAATATAACACAGAAGGCTGTCATCAGCAGAAATTCTCAGATGACTCAATAGCAATAGTTGGATGTATCATGAGTGGGAACACAATAAAATGCTTTTATTGTAAAAACGACAGGGTAGCATTAACGCTCACTTGATTGCAAAATGTTTGACATTTATATTTGTGTTTTGCGGACAACTTACAATGCCTTGGGTTGGCACAATCACTGAGCCTCATCATGTCTGGAAGCGCCACTAGAGCCAACATGGTCATCGCTGGGCCTGGACCTGTAACCGAGTCTGGATCCACATGTCTGGATTGTTCCCTATACCAGGTGCCCACACTCATGGCTGTGCCTAGAGCTAACACTGTCCCTATATTTAATCAAATATTGTTTTATTTATTATTTTTGTAATTGTACATGGTGCTTTGTGCCCTGACCGGTCAATGTCCCTGGGTTTAGGATCTCTGATTCACTTTGGAGTTGAAGGTCGAGGGGCTGTAAAACACAGAGAATGTTCAAAGATTTTACATATGGGGATAAAATAGGCACTGTAATAAGAGCCTGTTGCCCAGATTTCCCCTGAAACTGTATGCAAACCAGCTCTGGTATGCACCAGCTAATTACTATCAAACCCTGCATCAGGCCACAGTATTGAATTCAGTACAATAAACGTACCATTGCTACCAAGTAGCAATTTGCCACCTATACAATTTGACATGAAAAAGCAAATATGTTTAAAACAAGACAACCCTGTGTGTACTACAGCATTAAACTCATCAGTATTAAGTGGAAACATTTACCCATCCTGCTCTCGTCCTCTCCCTGATCCATATCATCAAAATCTAGGAACAGCGCAAAATATGGTAAAAAAACAATATGGTCTGAACCCTGGGCACTGTTTTCAATAAATACATGTTCAAATTCAGGAATATGAAAAATTAAAAGCACACCAACAACAAAATTCTCAAACTTTAACCACATCAAAAATGTTACCACAGCAACCTGAAGCAAGTAAATTCACAGAAATTTGAATTTTTCAGTATGTGGGTTGTTCAATGCAATGTCAAGGTGATATTCGCACATGCCCAGTTTCTTGTGGGAGGACAACTACTTTCCCCAACAAGTCTCTTATGTACAAGTCGCCTTTTCATGTTTTCTGTATGTTTCTTTGAAGGGTACACTATGTTTAGAAGTGAAGAGCTGCAGATTTCACAAAGAAGCGACCTGTCTGTGTTCATCTCACACACAAATGCAAAACTGGACATGGCCAGAGTTAGCATCAAGAAATACTTGTACCTTTCAGGACTCAAGACATTTCTTAGTACAACACGACCAGGGTAAAGCCGCTTTCAGACCGAACGCGGCATGCGTTGCGCTCTCCGCAAGGTTTGCGCGTTCTCTCAAAAAACAGCGAGAACGTGCCGCGCTTGCGGCGGGGTTCAGCGCAAAAGTAGGCGTGGTTTTCTAAGCTCTCCTGTTCTGGCTAACAGAGTTAGCACTAGCTCTAGCTCTGTTAGCACTAAGAGAGAATATGCTGTGGGCTTTGTAGATTCTGAACACTCAGAAACTTTTAAGATTAGCTTTTCCTCCATACCCGCTTTGTGTGTGTGTGTGTGTGTGTGTGTGTATCTGTATGTGTTTGTGTTTAGACGGGGCAGTAGCACTAGCCCGCTTCGATGCTTCACGGCGCGCCGCAGTTAAAGTTCAACAAATTTCAACCCCTGGGCCGCGCAAGCCATAGAGAATAATGAGTATCAGAGCAAAGCGCAGAGCATGCTGCCCCTTAAAGCAGAAACTGCCATAACTCGGTGGCTTTCCAGCATTCCAGTTCATGCAAGCCTCATGGTTGCCTAGCAAATTCACTTGGCGTCTTTCCTCCGAGTGCCCAGAGTCTCACCGATATTTCATGCTTCTGCCTCACTGACAGACGGCATAGTTTGGGGCCACGTGTTAAGAATGTCATTAAATGCCGTAACTCCACCCAAGCACACCATATGCATATAATCTCGAACAAATCCAGTCACACATGGTATTCCTACGTCAATGAGCGGGTTAGTACCCATCTGGTGTTCTGTACACTGCAGCCTTTTGAAGGCTTGTGCAGAACTACTCTTCTATCTTAACTGACCACCAATTATGCACCTTCCACAACTTTCATACGAGGTATGACTCTTGATTGATTTTAAGTACACCCCAAAATAGTCATTGTGCACTATGCCAGTCTGCTTAATATGTTTGTACTCTGACAAAAAATTCTTTAGATACTCCCCAAGGGTGGGCTTTGTCTCACTGCTAAAAATTGCTACTATGAATGGATCAAAATGGCCAAACGTTGCTAATATCGGCCAAAACTGCGGACTACTGCTTCTGAACAGTGGAATCCCATTAATGTTAATCCTTAGATTTACACTATTGCCCTGCACCATAAGCGACAAATACCCTTTTCCAAGCCATAGTACATGGACTGACCACCACATTTTGCTAGAAGTGTCCTGGAGTCTACTGACAACAGGTGCCCCTGCTTCCGCAGTACGGCTAGTTACTCACTGACAGACTCGTGTTTTTGGGTTTTTTTTTCCGCGCATTGTCTCAAGTCATTTTCAAGGGTCACAGTCTGTCCAGATTCACCATTTGTTTGTTCTTCCGAGTCTGTAGAATCATTGCAAATATCGGGGTAGGAATCAAAACCAGGCCTTTTACTATTCACAGGCACATTGTCACAATCACTATCAAATCCAGTCCCAGGTACATTCTCTGTCAAGGTCACTTACAGTCCCAGGCACATGCTCACTGTCACCATCCAAACTGAAGATGGTCCAAGATGTTAAAATCAACCAAAAGAAACTAGAAACTTCACTTCCATGTACAACAAGGTCAACTGCTGACTCCATGAAGGTCTTGTGGAACGGTGCACCACCACTCCCGAGTCTACTAAATGTTCCTGCAGGTTTTCTGCAGTCAAATGGTGGTTTTGATTTGTCTTTCTGACCAGCATACTAGCAAAGTTCTCTCAGAGTTTTCTTGGTCTTCCAGATTTCATCTCGACTTCCACAGTTTCCCTGAACTGCCATCTCTTAATTACGTTTCTCACTGTGGAAACTGCAAGCTGCCCACACTTTGCTATCTCCTCGTAGCCTTTTCCTTCATTGTGGGTATCAATAATTTTCATTTTCAGAGTCTTACACAGCTGCTTAGAGGAGCCCATGGTTGTTGAGGGTCCACAAGTGTGTGTACAAGGTTTGAAGAGTCAGAGTATTTGTAAAGCTTTGAAATTGGCAACAGATGGTACTTACTAATGACAGCTGTTGCCATGCATCAGATCTAACAAACCAATTAAGGTCTGAAACCTTGTAAAAGGAATGAGACTTTGGAACTTATAGGGTGCCCAAACTTTTACACAGTGCCATAATAATGTCGTCCCCCCCTCCAATGTATGGCATAGAAAGTAACTATGCATCAATGTTTGCTGAAATTATTGTGTATTTTTTCCATTTCCTAGAGAGACTGTTAACATCTGTTATTTATTAAGTGGTGGCCAAACTTTTGCAGAATATTGTATATATATAAGAAATAAGTTATCCATGTATGAACCAAAATATATTCTAAACTTTTGACTCATCAAATACCTTTTGCAGATATAACAGTAAACACACTTATGGCCTCCTTTCTACAACGGATATCAAATATTCTGCAGAAAGTTATTCCCAACTCATAAACGTGTGAGACTCTTCTGTCCAGTTCACCGCAAAGCAGCTCAATGGGATTTAGGTTTGGAGGTAAGATTTCAAGCTTACCATCCTGTTCTTTTCTCCTATGGCTGGAGGATGAACTCCTGAACAACTAGGCACATACCTGAGGGTCCCGACTGGCACGGCAGAGTGAGGGCCCATGCAAGCATTTTAACATGGCTTTCTTGCTGCAACTCAATATCTTCTCCATCCAGTTTAAACTGAGACCTGCTTACTTTGAGCACTATTAAGCTGTGGTCCTGTGAGCTATCTATACAGCAGGCTGTTAACTTGCTCTGTCAGTTTCCCCCGGTTTCTGAGCACATCTTGGTGAATGGGTTAAATGCAGAGTAAGAATTTGGTGCTGTTCACAACATGTGCTGTGGTGTGTTCAGAACGTAAGACAGAACCTTCACTTTCACCTTTTGATGGTGGAGAGACTGTACTCACTGACATCTTGGCGGTTATGATGGTCTCTGTTCCATTGCTCATCACCTTTTTCTCACCATTTTTATAGCAAGATAATATTTTCTGCATTCAAACAATGCTTGCAAGGGTATGGTACCCCATCATGGTGTCCCATCACTACTTTTATGCAGACTGAGGAGGTTGTGAGTAATCAGGACACCTGAAGTGATTTATAGCAGCAACTTTCAAGGCTTGATAGACCTCCATTGCTGCAGAACAGCTGTAAGTTGTTAACCAATTTGTATTCCCCTGAAGAAGGCCTTTTTTTTTTTTTAATTCTCACTTTTGGGTAACCTTACCTTTTATTAAAAAAATAAAAATCTTATCTTTATACCATTTCAAGCCACTCACTGGAATGAAACGGTTTTTTGACCGGTAGTATATATAAATAAAAAGTTAACACCAGGTTTTAACTTACTTTGCAGCTAAGCAGTCACTAGGCTCTGGCCTTTTCTTTTGCCTTGTCGGAAAAGCATTCCAGGTAAGGCCACCTTTCATCAAAATATTATTTTGCGTAATTCGATGTGCTATATATGGTCTGTTTGTTATTTCATAGTTTTATCCTTTCAAATGTATAATAAAAATTCAGAAAATGGTTGAAAATCGATGTGTTATTGACTGATAAAATATGCTTTTGCCTGATGTGGAATTGCAGACAGAGGGATAGCACTGCTTTTACTTAGTAAAGACCCACCTGAAGGGTTTAGAAGTATACTGTCTTCTATAGTCTTGTATATAAACTATAGATTGACATACATTTCTTATGTAGATGGTATGCTTGGTATGGTATGCAGAACTCAGAGATGGGGAGATCTCGAGTCGCACTTAAGTCGCACAAAGACTCATGACTTGACTTTAGACTTGCCCTCAATGACTTGAGACTTGACTCGGGGTCTGTGACTTGTAAACAATGTTGATTTCATGGACTTATTTATTTATATCTCACACTCTATCCAACGGCCCAAAAACTGTTTACCTCGCCCCAGTGTCCCATTACTTTTGTCCGAGATGAGCAGTTTTTAGCTAATAACGGTTTTTGAGCGGTCGTTGGAAAGGGATCACCGAGCCCCAACTAACTGTGGAGTTTCACATTTAGAGTGAGAGATATATTTTTCATATTTAACATTTAGATTTAAGATCATTTAAGGCAAATCCTCCATGTTGGTGAGGGCATATCACAGCACGCAGCCCCGCCCCTGATTAGCAATAGCCAATTGGAGTAGTGGGCGTGGCCAATTAGCATATCTTCTAAACGTTCAGAGCTCAACATTTACAGCTCCAAGATCCCACATTTAGAGTCGCCGTTTGTAAACATTGCCACTCAAAGACTTGACTTGGACTCGAGCACAAAGACTTGAGACTTGACTTGGACTCGGTAAAAATGACTTGTGAACATCTCTGGCAGAATCCAACATCTCAGATATCTAAAATGGCGATGTGTAGCATTTGTCTCTTTTTACTTTAATAGAGCTGTATACAGCCTTTTTGAAAAAAACAAAACAAAACATTGTTTACATCAGAAAGAAAAACTGGAAAATGGAAAAAGAATGAAAAGTCATCATCTCTTTTCCCTTTCTCTTGTGGCTCTCTCAAATCTTCCTGCTCGTCTTGATGCTACCGCAGTTCCCATGAGGTTAGCACCTGGGCGTTTAGTTCATATGCGTGTGAGCTGGTGCCAAAGTCCAGAAGGCAAAATACTTTCCACTTTCTCCATGATGAAGTTCAGAGGTGCAAACAGGGTACCAAGAAACTGCAATGAGAAAGAGAACATTTTGTAAAGATGATAAACTCGAGAGCAGGTTAGTGAAAGTGGACCTGTCTGAATGCATAATCACTGTTTAAGCAAAGATAAATATTTTAAAAAGGAAAAAAAAGAAAACATTATTGATATTCATGTATCTAATCATGCCTTGACTACTGTCCTTTCCTTGTGCAAAATGCAGAAGTCCGGATCCTGACTGGAAAGAGAGACCATATCGTTTTGGTTCTTGACTCACTTTATGGTTCATTTAGTTGATTTGAATGCATTACAGCAGTCCATCCACAATATATCAAAGGACTTCCACAAGGACAATGAAATTACCTGATAAATTATTCCTGCCTATTCCACACAGAGTAAAAAAGATTGCCTTTTCCATGACTGGGGAACTTTCTACTTTTCATTAGGTCTTATCCCAATACTTACAAGTTTAAATTGTACCCAGTGCATTCAGTTTTGTTAGAATTTTATGGCTGTATCTTCTGTGTTCTGTCATTTGCTGACCCTCTCTCCATCACCAGAAGAACCTACAATGCTTACATGAGCGCGGAGCAATGGCAGAACGTTGCCTGGTCTGATCAATCACATTCACATCACATGGAAAGCCAGGTGTGGCTATCTGGGGATAAGACAGCACCAGGACACACTATGGGAAGACGACCAGCTGGCATACCATGAAAATTATTCAAGAATGGTTTGAGGAACATGACAGAGTTCCAGGTGTTGACAAATTTCACCAGATCTCAATCCAGTCCAGCCTCTGTGAGCAAACTGTCCCAGACCCAAAGGCGGTCCCAACCAACTTGCAGGACTAAAAGGGTCCGTTAACGTCTTTGTGCCACAGTACACCTTTTTATAGGTCTTGTGGAGTCCATAACTCAATGAGTCAGCACTATTTTGGCAGCCAAGAGGGACTTACACAGTATCAGGCATGAGATTTTATTGTTGGTTGTATTTTTTCAGAATACTGATTACCCAAACTTCTACTAATGCAGGTAATTGAATCAATTTTAGTTGCTAATGGCAAATTCACTGTCTTTGCCATTATTCAATTTCAATAAACACAGAAATTATGACCAATAACCAAGTAATTTAAAACAAAATCCTGTTAATACAAATTCCTATTTTTTTTCCCCAAAGGTTCTCTACAGTAATGTGTATTTTTGCTGTATTATTACAGTCAAAATACACATATAGGTGGGGTTTGCTCTGACCAGCAAATTCAAACCTGCTTTACAACAAAACAATTCTTCAAACAATGTCGTTACATGGCAGAACTGAGACATTTAATGTACTGCTGTAGTGTTCTTCCTGTCTTTTCCTGTTTCCATGTCTGGGAGAATTCGCGCACTTGTGTCAGTGCACTGAGATTTAGTGTGTAGTGCACTCTGCTGTGGGTCAGTGCTGTCCTAAATATCTTCTCCAGCCGCCAAAATACCTGCCAGTTTTACCGCGGCATACATCAGTAAAATAACTTTATTAACGTTCCTCACATTTATACGAACCAGCTGCCTCCGCTTGGGCTTGCATTTCACTGTTGGATGCCATTTTTCACCTCGAAAAGTCCCGCCCCCTCTGCTTAGTGGTCAAAATGGCGCCCGTGTAGTGCGCATAGTGTCCCATCGTTCTGCACGCCGTTTTCAGTGCAGCATCCAGTTTTAGTTTAGTTTTCAGTGTACGCACTAAAAGTGCTCCGCAATGTGAGTTTGCTCATGTCTTTATTAAACCTGTTTAGACTTCTTAGTCTCTGCTGTGCTCCTGTCTTTAATAACCCCTGGGTTATCCCCATCCCGCCCTGTAAGGTTTGGATTTTGTTTTATGTTTGTCTATTAAAGTGGGATCTCAAAATCCATAATCAGTACAAATACGTTCTTAAAAAAGCACGAAATAGTTCAATGAAGTAATACCACAGAACATATACTTAACCTAAAGGTTCTAAAAAGGATCTTTGAATTGGTATAGAACCTTTATATCATGTGTAGGTTTTTTTTGACTAATTCAGATGCTTATGTGGAGTTTTTTTTCTCCTTTTATTAACGCAGTCAAGTCTAGCTGACAACACAAATAACTAGACGTTATTTGAAACAAACATAAAATATCAGACTCACTGCTTTAGCGAAGACTCCCATGAGCTCAGGAAACTGGTGTGTGAGGAGAGCTAGCATAGCGGTGAAAGAACAGAGGCCTGCCGTAAACAGAATGAAGAAAGGCAGCTCCTTCTTCGGGTACACAGACACTTCATGAAACACTGCTTACACACACAAGATATGTGAGGGAGAGTTAGCTACCACAACACAATTGAATACACAAAAATGATTTTTGGTGGAGAAGATCGAACAAAAAAAATCAACTATACAAAAGTGCTGAACCCTTTTGTGTCCGACTAACTATTTCCACCATTTAGCTGGTGGTCCCATCTGTTCCCTTGTCATCTTTGCCAACTGTTTAGTATGTAAACTCCATACATACTGCCTCTCATCTCACCAATATTTATATTTAGCGATTAAAATGATTTCAACTCTGTATGAGGTTATACAATTTCGATTAATTACATCGGTTTGACTAATTATGTCCCAAAAACTTTTATTTTGGGAGCAAGAGTTCATAATATAATATTGCTTTGTGTGATTTTACAGTTTCTTTACAGTAATGTTAGTGTAGTGTATTTTTGCTGTATTACAGTAACAAAATAAATATAGGTGGGGTATACTCTGACCATATTCTAGCGATTTTCAAAACTGCATTACAACAAAACAATGTCTTTACATGGCAGAAGTGAGACATTTAGCAAGAGTTAATAATCTAATATTGATTTGGGTGCTTTTTGAATCTCCATATTTATAATCGAACCAGCCAGGTGCGTCTCTGGCTAGTGAAGTACCCAAGTGATTCAGAGATCATAAATCGTGACTTTTCCCAGATTGGGGCAGCTCTGCATGCCTTGAAGCAGCCAGAAATCCTGCTTTGTTGTATATACCTCAAATCTGCTTTGTTCTTTAACTCTTGCTACTGATCTGGGATACGTTTCCCAAAACATGTTCAGATCAGTTTCACAAAATATAATAATTGCTACGATAGGGGAACTTGTTTTACCGTGGGGATGAGCTTTTTCTGGTAGGCCAAATCACATCAAACAAGCAGAACTTAAGCTCATTTTAACTAAAGTTTAAATGAGTTTTAAAAACTACATGAACTGATGTGATTCGTATGTGTTTCTGACAGTGGGAAATGGATTAATAAGCTCATCCTTACTGCTCTAAGGGCTGTTTACGATCTAAACTGACTAAGCTTGCAGAGCAGATTAGGTTTGCAGTTTAAGTATGTAGCCCCAAAAAGTGATCAACTGTTGTGAAAACAAAAATCAGGGTTAGTTCAAACTGAGCTGGCCAAGTCAGGAACTCAAGACTGATGACGATAGTTCAATACCATCAACTTCTTAGCTCTTACAAAGAAAAGTAAAACCATCATTACAGCTTAGAGAGCAAATTATAATAATGCTACATCTGTGATGTGGCTAACAATGTGCCTTATAATTTATGTGTACATATAAATGTATTATTATTAGTGCTGGGCCGTTAACGGAGCGAGATTCTTATCGCGCGATAAAAAAAATATCGCCGTTAACTGCAGCCCCCCTTGTCCGGTTAACGCACGTTTTAAACCTGTCTCGGTCTCTCCCCCGGATAGAGTGAGAGAGCGCGGCTGATGGTTGCTTAGCAACGACAGACGCTTCCGCTTGTGTCCACATTAAAGGAAATAATT
>JBBPDB010000019.1:16641718-16655222 GCA_037974465.1 Brachypetersius altus
GAGCAAGACCCTTAACCCCAAGTTGCTCCAGGGAGACTGCCCCCTGTAGTTAGGGACTGGAAGTCGCTTTGGATAAAAGCATCTGGTAAATGTAAAGCCTCAGGAATAGTTGAATTAATGTAATGCATTGAATTTTGTATTTTTTCAAGCTTAGATGCTGAATGCTTTGTACAGGGCGCAGCAGAAATAATTTCAAAAAATCGTGCCACCGCGCTTGCCTGATCTACATTTGGGAAATAAAATGTGGGAGTTATTTCTGCCACACCCTGCATTTATCTGGCTTTGGTAGTTACTGAACCCGAGGCTTTCTGCACACCTCGAATTCCCACTGTTCAGGAGCATGAAAGTCTCACTTTGGGATCAGTACGGTTGAGCTGTTACAGGTGAATAGGTTCCACCAGCCAACTTTTTACAAAGACCATATGCACAAGTGCAAGATCAGCGTTGGTAGATTTCCGTGGCGAGTCACCTTTGTCATATGTGAAATTCTTCCTGTGCATTTAACCCATTCACCAAAGTGAAGCAGCGGGCAGCCAGGAACACAGCGCCTGGGGAGAAGTGTGGGTACCTTACTCAAGGGTACCTCAACAGTCTTGGGATTCGAACCTACGACTTCCTGGTCGAACACCTTAACCAGTTCACTTGAAAATTGACCTGTAATCTGTGGTTCTGGTGTCAGTGAGAATTTCAGCAGTGTTGTCTGAAAAGCATAGGTTTGGGCAGACGAAGTGTTGATTAAAATACTTTGAATTAGATTTGTATTATGCTGATGACAGCGTGACAGACAAGGAACAATTTAAAGTCAGTCCATTTTCTCATGTACTGAAGAAGAAAGACCCAATCAGTAATAAAACTAATCCCTGCGACGTTGCAAGTCTCTAGAAGCAATGGACAACCCCTGTTCTTAGGAAGTGATATGCAGAGATGTGAGCATTAAGCTTACCTTAAGAACTATAAAACAATAAAAAATGACAGTCCCATAGCTATCAACTAAAAAAAATTTTTTTTGCCGTGCATAAGCAAGTTTTGTCCCATTTGTTAGTTTAGTCTCACCTTCAAATCGCAAAGAAAAAAAATTATACAATGAAACATTTGTGGACACCCAGTCATTACAACATGAAAACCTGAACCTGCTTTACTTTCAATATCGAAAAATACTGCAAAAATTACTGAACCTAATTTACTAGACACCTCATTTCGGATTCATTCATGACATAATGGTAGATGTGGGATGTCAGAACTATATATAAATTACAAATGATCAAGTCACATCAACTGAGAACATGTGTATGGAAGTGGCTAACATCACTAATTAAACAGGAACATTAAATTCTATTAAATATTCATCAATCACATGCATCAATATCTGAACAGGACTGCAGGTTTTTTGCTGGAAGCTTCACGTGATTCGTATTACAGAAAAACTGATGAGTCTTTTTACAACAAGAGCACGTTTAGAAGTGGAGGAGTAACATTCCGGTCGTGTTTCAGCTTGACTACTACTGGCTTACAGCAGAAGTGTTGTCTTCCAGACAATTCTACTAAACAGGCCCCTGCATGTTCTGTCACATCAGTACACAAACGTAGAGGGTATCCACCGTAAAGGAATTGTTTAAGGACACTTGCTTATTGGAGACAAAAAAAATCACATCAAAAATCAACAGGAAACTGGAATGGAATTAAAGTGCGACCACAATGAGCTTCCTGAGCTTCCCAATATTCTATATTAACACAAATCAGGCAAAAGGTGAATCGCAATGGGCTTAAATACATGGCAACATGTTGTTTTAGTCAGTGTGAGGGGTGGGGTACTGCCTTCTTAACACTTAAGACCCCCCCACCTCTTAAGCTATTTATGTCTCTTTGGGGGGGAGGGGTCTTGATCAGGGGGTACAGTAACCCCCAGTAATTCGAACTGTAGTTTTAGTACCGGATTACACTGTTTACAAACAGCTGACACCTGAAGTGCAAGAGATTATTAGCATTACGGGTTTCTTTAGCTAACCATCACTGTTCGTCTTTTCCAGATAAAGATTCTGCACTCAATAACGAGGAAGAGCCTTGTTGCACAGGAAAGCCATACTCGCTTGAGACACATTTACAAAAATGCGACCAGCAGACTGCAAAAATGTCAAACACTTTTAAGACGATCACTTTAAAAATGGCAAGATTTCATTTATTTCATTGCTTTGATTTTTCAAAACTGTCATAATAATTATCTGCGTCTACTGAATGAACAAAGAAGAAAGAAACAGTGTCCCAATGGATCATCTAGAGGTTACATAAGGGAATAAATGATAAGTGTGCATTGATATTACTATAAACCTTTATACTGCTGCTCCTGATAAAAAAGCCAAGAATGTAACACAACAGAAAAAGGTCTTGTGCATAGTAATAAATGTGCTCAACACAAACCATTAAACCACACATTTACTTCCTTAAGTAAGATGTGCACGGCACTCCACTCCACATCATACTGCAAATGGATTCAGTTCTAAGGCACTCTTTCCTTGCTCATGCCTGTACAAGAGGCCCATCGTTTCTTAGTGTTCATCAAGGTGTGACTGTAGGCCTATATCCACGCTTGAGCCAAGTCAAGACAGAGGCAATCTGGGCTGAGAAAAAGCACGCAGGCACAAAGTCAGTGAGCTGCTGATGAGGAGAATCAAAAAAAGGCGAAAGCGTAACTGTGAACAGCAGAATAAAAAAAACTAAAGAACGAAAAAAAACAAAACAAAACAGGAAAGAGGAAGGATAACACTGGGGAGAAGGCAAGGAGGTCAAATCAGAAACTGTTAACGAAGGTCACTTTCACTATCCTGTATGGTTTTCTTGATACGAAGCAGCATGGTGGTAAGCCACTGATCCAGCCGTGAAATTGTGTCATACTCTTTGACCTGAAAAGGGAAGTCAGAGGGAGAGAGAGAGAGAGAGAGAGAGAGAGCGAGACAGTTTTGTTTAGAATGTTTATACTGTATTGCCTTCAGTATGTGTACTCTATGTATTGTTTCCGAATGCACTTGTGTAGAAACTCCTTGATCCAAAGTGTAGATCCTCCTTGTTCCATATTCAGTAGCATTTCTGAAATACTACTACTTATACACACACACACACGCACGCACGCACGCGCACACGCACACGCACACTGTGACCAGTGGTCGACTGATATGGGTTTTTCTATGGCCAATGCTGATATTTAGGAATCAGGGTCGGTTGATATGCGACACCGATTGCTATTTTTATTCTAATGGTCCAATGGTCACTATTTGGTCATTATTAATATTATTATTATTATAAATAATAATAATGTTTTCTGACAGACACAGTTTCAAGCCAAATGATCATAATCTGGTGATTGCAAAACTAGTGACCGGGTAGTGTTGAGAGAGAGAGAGAGAGAGAGAGAGTGAGTGAGTGAGAGAGTGAGAGAGAGAGAGAGAGAGAGAGAGAGAGAGAGAGAGAGTGAGGGAGAGAGAGCGAGAGAGCGAGAGAGCGAGTGAGAGAGAGAGCGAGAGAGAGAGCGAGAGAGAGAGAGAATGAGAGAGAGAGAGAGAGAGAGAGCGAGAGAGCGAGAGAGACTACTTTGTTAATGTTAAGCTAACTGTAGGCTACTTTGTTAACTGTGATCCTGGTGTTGATGGACGAGATTTGTTTCAGCTTACATACCGAGTCAGTATATGCATCGACATTCTGTTCCTCATAGGCATCTAGAAGTTTCTGTGAAAGCAAATAAAAACATAAAAGTTCATCAGCTTCTGTACTTCACCCTGTCATGAAAATCTAGAGCTAGTGGGACGAGGCCCGAATGTCACAAAAAGGCAAAAAAGGCGGAGGATATCTGACTTTTCCGCGTGTGTGCGAGGGGTTCCGCGAAAAATTATTAGTTTGGTTCTCAGAAAAAAATCTTCGAGGGACTGAAATCGCGACTGCTGATCAGCGGTTGGTGGTTAATGTACATTGGTTACAACAAATCAGCCATACAATTAAGATGAAAAAGCAACACTTTATCAAGGATAACTCGCAGAAAAACAACTCAAGTTAACTCTGGACCAATGGGCTGGCCTTCATCTCCCTGCCACAGTTGAGTTTGTAGGGATGCCTAAACATCAGTATCAGTTAAATGTATTCTAGGTAGATCTGACCAATATGTAAGCTGAAAAACGGTACCAGGGAAAAATAGCAGACATATTCTGACAGATTCAAACTTATGATCATACCACAAGACACTTGCACCTCTGAGGTGACTGCGTTCCAATATGTGCAATAATGCCTCATACCCCTCTTTCAGGGAACTAGTGCTGAACACTACACATTGTACATTAAAATACGACTCAACATGAACAGAATACTATATCAGGGCCTACTGAAGTGGAATATGGTTACCATCCAGCAAAGGGCAAGATCTCAGAAACCTCACCTTGACCAATTTGCATTCTCTTGAGTCTGAAAAGGCTGGAAACATTTCTTCATATTTCTGTAAGGCAAGCTGGCGAAGAGAAAAGCCAAAAAAGGGAACATGGTCACGGGAAAAAGAAAAGACAGCCTCAGTCGACTTCGTGTTTTTCCCCCCAGGGCCTCCTTATCAATTGTTCAGCCCTCACTCACATTTATAAACAGATGAAACGAAAGATTAATACTTTACACAAAAGTGTGACCACCTCTATAAATGAACGAGTTAATGTAAACACTCAACCCCACTTAAATGCTGTGCTGGGACGTGTAGACTGATAACTATCTATCTAATAACTTTTCCATCTTATTGAATTGCAGTGTTTTTTGTTCTCATTTTGAGGTACACTACCGGTCAAAAGTTTTAGAACACCCCCAGGGTTTCGAGCTTTTTCAAAAATTGAAATTCAAAGACAGAGCTTTCCCTACTCAGAAGTGAGAAATAATTCTGTAGCGCCATGCAGTTCCTCTGGTTTGGAGTTGGTTGGGTTCGTCCTACAGCAAGATAGTGTCCCTAAACATACGTCCAAGCTCTGCCAGAACTACCTTAGAAACAAGAACAAGATGGTGAGCTGGAAAACATGGAGTGGCCAGAAGTCTCCAGACTTAAACCCCATCCAGCTGCTTTAGGATGAACTGGACAGAAGAGTGAAAGCAGAGCAGCCTAGAAGAGCCGCATATTTATGGGAACTTCTGCAGAAGAGCTGGAAGAACTTTCTGCAGAATGAACAATGAGACACTGAACGTTTGACCGGTAGTGTACATTTGTTTAGATTAGATTGACTTTATTAATCCCACAATGGGGAAATTCCCTACACTTATTTATATGAGTTGGTATTTATGCCCTCCTTCAACCAGAATTGAACGAGGGCATCCTTTTTCCTTCACCTTTGACTAATTTGACTGTGAATACGCACCTTGGCATTAAGCATATCAATGCAGAAATGGCAGAGGGCAGCCTTGAAGAAATAGTCTTTGGCACTGTATTTCAGTAGAGTGCTGTCCATTGCATGTGTCCCAACCTGAGAAAATAAATGACTGTAAGTGAGCAGTGCTAAAATTAGATCTAGGTTTGTGCCAAACCTTTTCAAACATCCTGTATCTGATGCATCCTTTCCTGGAAGGCACAAGACAAGCCACCAAAACAACATTGGATTTTGCAGCGTTGTGGCTTGCCACAGTATTAAACATTGCTTAAGCTGTAATTTTCAATGGTGTTCAACCGTGATAGCACTGTTATTAATTATTTGGAGAAAACACGAGAAAAGCTCAAATGACAAGAAGGCAACGAATACAACCGGTCTAACTTACGTTTACATTCATGAGATTTGGCGGATTCTCTTAGGGGCCGTTAGACATAAAGCATCTTTTGCGCGCTCAAGTCCATTATTCCAAATGTAGACATGCTGCAGCCGCGTTCATAATCGAAGCGGCCCGGTTTTTTCAGGCGTGTCCGCACCGCGTCGAGTTGAAAAACATCTCAACTTTTCAGAATGCCGCAAGCCCACCGCGGGTCATGTGACAAGATTCAACCAATTGGCTTACTCGGCTCTTCCGTTACACTGACGGCTCAGCAGAAACACGGAGGAGCAGCTCATCCCATTTTGCTCCAGGGATTTCCCAAACTTTTCCTAAAATATAAACCAGCAGGTCTGAAACAGGCTTTGAACCTCCGGAGTTCCTGGATCAGCTGGTGAAATTCCCCCATGTTATTTACGTTTTTGAAGAATGGGGTGCACCCAAACACTACAGCGTTTTTTTTTTTCTTCTGCGTAAATAAATCGTGTAGCAGAGTTTTTCATTGGTGGAAATCCATTGCTGAAATTAATGGAGAGCACGGTTGATGGTTGCTTAGCAACGACAGAATCTTCCGGAGCGCAAGCGCCCAAGCGCTTTTGGAAAGATGGAGAAAGCGACGCATCTAGGGTTTCCACACGTTTTTAGACGTGATATGTGAACGGCTCCTTATCCAGAGCGACGTACACTAGTGCTCAAGAAATGTATGCATACAGTGGTCACATACCTGTTCATATATTTCAATTGCTTTTTTATACTGCTCCAACTGTGCAGCATAGGAAGCAACTTTAAGCAGGCACTTGTTTGCTGAGCTAAAGATGCAAGACAAGAGGAGAGAATACGAAAATTAGCACCGATGGCGCTATAAAAAACAAAACTTTCCTCGATAAAACTCAAGCATCTCGTATTTCCTTCATCAGATTTTATAGCTGTACCGCATTGTGGTGTGTAATATGACCACAGCAGAAGTGAGAGAACGAGTACAGATTTAATTATGAAACTGTTTTGTATCAGTTCAAATGTGTTATTGTGAGTGTTGACATCTGTGGTAATAACAGACTAAGAGTTCTGTAACATTCGCAAAATTTTCTTTAGAGTTACAGAAAGACTTAAAGGCAAAATTAATTTTGAAGACAGACAAAAAAAAAACAACCTCAATATCCCATGATGAAAGAGCTCAGGAAATTTCATTGAGACTGGCCATTCTACATAGGCATGTATTAACTATAGACCTTTAATAGGCTACTGGCAAGCTGAATGGAGAAATGCAGTGAAATGCAACGAAGAAAACACTACTTTTGCCTTAATCAGTTGTTGAGATAAAAAAATGAATCAGTTACATTACTGAAAAAAATAGGAATGTGGTAGTGATGCAGGGCATGAAAGTTTGAATTTGAACCTTTACACTACAAAATATCGGCTGAGGAATTGATAGATTCTTTTAAACAATGTTCTTCAATATAACTCCACAAACGAGTCGTAATAAACTGGTGTGATGCGCCTCCTGGAGGCCACCTTGCCCTTCAAATTTTTTATTTTTTGCAAAACGGTTGTCAAGCTATTGCCCAAAAAGTCCTATGTGTCTGCCCCCAATTCAGAGGTGTCTAGAACCTGCCAAGGAACACAAACTTCCTATTCTGTATGTGAGGCTACAATCACACCACGTTTCATGTGGACTGGGGAAGTGTGAGTATATGATACCGTAAACTAAAAGCAGGAGGGGAAAAGGGAGGGAAAACAACTGTTGCAGTCATAAAACATACACCACTGATACCAAGAGCGGGAGTACATTCATTAATGACTAACATCAAAGGGGTAAACTATGCAATAAGTGCTACAGAGATAAAAAAAAAACAAAAAAAACACTTGCTGACCTGGTGGACTCCTCTCCTTTATAATAGTCTGCTGCTTGCTCATAGTGAGCTATGGCCTAGGAAAGAGAAATGAATTAAGGTCATAACTTTGTCTATTGTCTAAAGCAAATTTTAAGCATTTATTTACAAACTGTTGAAGTTTCACTCTTGCATAAAGTTTGAAATCCTGAGGTAAAACAAAACATTTCTGATTAAGTTCCTGAGACGGGCCGTTATACAGTGATTTAATTTTTTTTATTTATTAACACTTATAGTCATGCGTGAACACACCACACAGTGTAAACAATGTGAAACTCTTTATCTGCATTTAACCCATTCACCAAGCGAAGCAGGGGGCTGCCACCAACGAGGGGTGCCCAGGGAGCAGTGTGTGGACGGTACCTTGCCCAAAGGTACCTCAGTGGTGACTAGCAGTTAGGGTTCGAACCCCCAACCTTCTGATTGCAAGGCCAACTATTTCTATTACTTTTATTACGCTACAAAATCAAACATGTTTTATATGCAACCTACATTACATGACAATGGGATATTTATTTAATAGGTATTCCCCCACAAGGTGCAATTCTTTCAAATTATCCTTCTCCAAAAAGAAAGAGAGAGAAAGAATACTTTGTCTAAACCCTGAAAAAGACCTGCAAACCATTAACTCTCCTCAAACAAACTTGACTGCTGATGTTCTGCACTTTGGCAGGTAGCGTTTCCCTGGTATTCACCAAACTCCAGAAAACAAGTTCAGTGTTGGAAGGCTTTACATGGATCCAGTCAATGCTTGTGTGTATCAGCTTGGCTTTGGAAATCCATTTAATCTTGTGCTGATGCTGCTTCCAGAGGCAAGTCTGTAGTAAGTGATGCAGCGGACAGGAGAAGTTTTGCGCTTCAGCCACTATCCTGCTCTCGGAGGTCACATGGCCACTCCGACTGGTCACACAGTAACAGAGCACTGTGTGTTCGTGCACATTTCTATCATGCTCAGCACAGACATTTTCAGCAATTAGTGCTACAGTGGGACTGGACCAGACAGGCCAGAGACATCAATGAGTTGCCGCTTCACTGTTCATCTTTTCACAGACCTCTTTTGGTAGATACTAATCACTGCATACTGGAAACGACCTACAAGCTCTGGAGATGCTGTGATGTGGCCCTCAGCTCAGGTCCTTTTTCCTGCCTCCAAAATAACCGACAAGCTGCCTAGTAGCCTAGACAGGTACCACACTAACAAGACCAACATAGCTTACTTCCCCCTTTGTTTTAATGGTATAGCTAATAAGTATATATACTTGTAATGTAATCTACTAAAATGTTCTGATTACATGTCTATAGGAAAGTGTCTTCAGGGTGGATCACTTGTATTGGTGGTGTTGTATACACCAGCACTGTTTTAGTCCATTTCAGTCATTCAGACCAGTCTGTCTGGTCATACCTGATCAGATCTGGCTTCACTGACCTCTCTCTCAAGCGCTGAACCATTTGTACAAAAGTACTAGATTTCCAAAATGAACAAAACTCTATTGGCTCTTTGAGTATTTGTAAAATTAGTCACCTGTCTATAACAGAAAAGTTAGATAAAACAACCAAATCCTTTTAGGGGCAGCTGGTAGCCTAGTGGTTTGGGCGTTCGCCCTGCGATCAGGAAGTCGTGGGTTAGATTCCCAAGACTGTTAAGCACCTCTGAGGTACCCTGAGCAAGGTACCGTCCCCACACACTGCTCCCTGTTCCTGGCTGTCCACTGCTTCACTTGGTGAATGGGTTAAATGCAGAGGAGGAATTTCGTGCTGTTCACACTGTATGCTGTGGTGTGTTCTTATTTGACAGAATGGTCACTTTAAATGTAATTTTCACTTCACTCTACCCATTTCTAGTGACCCTTTTTCTCACCTTGTCGATGTCGACTAGCTCAGTCTCATATACCTCTGCAATGGTGATGTGATGCTTTGCTGCAATTGTGAAACGACCCTAAAAAAAACAAGAAAGAATAATGAATAAACTGAGATGGGATTTTTGTTTACTCCTATTACAGATACTTTGGTCAGATTACTTCTGACAGCAAACTAGTCCAAGAGGAAATACACAGATAAAATTACCACACAGTTCCTCAAGTGGTGTCTATTACCTGACAGACAGCCTTTGTGATACATTTTCAACTATTCATTTATTTATGCAAAGAAACCAGAGTTTTAAAATATAATTAGAATAACACAAAACATTATAAGTTACGATATCTGCATCAAAATATTTAACCAATACTGATTTTGATGCGCTCCGGAATAGCAGAAAGTTTTAAAAATGCTAAAATGCTTACATTGTTCCTAATTTTACTTGTTAACAAAAATAAATATATATATAAATATAAATGCCGGCCAATAATGGACATTTTAATTGCGATTAATCAAATGTATATTGTATATTTGTGCACCTTTATTTTTAAAGTACTGCTATATGAACAAAAGTGCAATAACATTTGGTTTGCAAAAACTTTAAACAAATAAAGAGCTTTTTAACAGCAGTGTTCCTTTTAACCAACTAAAACCAACACTTTTTGGAAAAACAAGGATTGGGGGGGGTGGGGGTCCATTATAGTCTATATGAAAGTCTATGTAACCGAAAGCAGATGGGGACTTTAATGACACTGCATGATCAGGCGTCCCAATACTTTTGTCCATATGATATATATAATAATAAATTACATGGACAAAAGGAATGGGACATCTGACCCTGTCAAAACCACACTTCACGTATGGTGCTGCATGCTGCGCACACCCATGAGCAAAAGGATTTTAAAAAACGCACGGTAAGATCATTGTTGGCGTCAAGTAAATAATGCGTTATTGTGCCCATCCCTAATATCTATATATACACATACACACCTATTTATTTACTCATGATTTGTTTACAGTAAGGTAATAAACTCACCATATCTGTGTAAATCTCGATGGCCCTATTCAAACAGTTTATGGCCTCTGCAGACAGTAGAAAACAGACATATATTCTCTTATATTCAGATACTTCAGAATCTTTCTTTAAAGCACAAACACCATTAAGACATACAGGCATGTTCTTTTTAAAACAACTTCTAAGAGAAATACTGTTCAGAACAGAATAAATGATTTACAGGGACTTCTAAAAACTATACAGAGACTTCTAAAAACACCACACAGCATTATATTCAAACCAAAGTGACATAAGAAAACCAAACCTTGAGGATCAGCTTTTTTAAAGGCATTGCCTGCGTCGATGAAGTTGGTTGCTGCATCATGTTTGCTCTGCATCTGCAGGTGTAGAAGGGCTGCCTGGGAGAAGGCATTTCCGGCAGCTGAAAGGCAAAAAAATGCCTCTGAATTTTTATATTATACACAAATATTTCATGACCAGTGCTTAACTAAAAGAACCGTACATACTGGTACTTTTGGAGAAAGTCAGTCAGACTAATAGACCGAACAGAATAAAATAATTCAATCGTGTTACTCCTTACCACTCCAATTCTTTGCCATCTTGAACATGTTAGCTGCTCTCCCATACATGTCACAGGCATCTTCTATCTTCGAGGAGCCTCTGAGTGATTAGACAAGTACATGACAGTTGATTTACATTTTTTAACATTTTCTCAAAAGTCTGTTGATAGTACCCTAGTGGGTAAAACACTTCCCTGTGATCTAATGATCCTTAAACTGCAGGTTCCAACCCCCACTTTCTACCACTGTGGCCTTGAGCAAGACACAACCCTCGATGTCTCCAGGGGGACTGTCCCTGTAACTAATGATTGTAAATCACTCTGGGTAAGAGCGTCTGCCAAATGCTGTAAATCTAAATCTTACATAATCAGTTGCTATGACCTGCAGCCAGAAAGTGGGACTAATAGCTCAGTAGAAAAATGTAGTTTGGTAATAAAATGTCTAAAAGCGTTGTTTGGACTCATGAAACAGCACTAAAAAAGTAAAGCATTATGTTGGTTGTTTTACAGCTCTTGAAACACAGAACAGTGAGGCAAGCTGGCAATGTTTCCACTAACAGTCAGGTGACGTTTACAGCTTTGCTGTTGACTTGAAAAGCTTTAGGTGAACAATGTAATGTTTAGCTATATTTACCTTTAGGATATCTAGAAAATAGGTTTGTTAAACAAATATAGACCTCGCTAGCTAGTAGGAAGTCAGGTGACTGTTGTCATGGTAGGAAGAAGTCACTTAATAAGAGTAGCCTGAGTCCGAGCAAGAAAAGCAGCTCAAATGTAACGTTTTTCTCGAATAATTAGAGTCCATTGGTACTCAGTGAGCAGGTATTATCCTGTACTGCTTACACCTGAATTTTGTGACAGGCTGATAAAACAGAACTTTATTTATCCATTTTGACATTAGCATGCTCAGTGCAGCAAGAAAGAATACATGGTAAAAGATTATAGAAATAAAAAATAGACAATAAACAAAAGTACAACGCAGTTAGTGTAAGAAATTGAGAGTGTTAAGAGCAAGTTGAGGCACCCTGCTAGGTCCAGAGCAGTTGGCTAACCAGTGTCTGGCTCATTTCAGATAAATAAACTCATGCCTGTAAACTCCTTACCCGAACAGCGACCCGAAGAAAGACTGGGAAGACTTGACTTTCTTTTCTGCCTCCGCCATGAGAGCCAGGGCCTCTTTTTCTTTTCCAGAATTGTCCATGTTTAAAGATTAGCTGAAACTTCAGCCAGAGCCACATCAACACAACACCAACATGGCCGCCTCCAAGGCCACCCTCTAGAATAAAAGTCACAATAAAAAGAAAAGTGTCTGCATTATACTTTATTTATATTTTTTGGTTTGGATTTTTTGGTTTAGCTGTGAGGTCTATAGTTAGAAATATAAAAATAGAAACCTTTTTTTGCCGCATTCTTGCATACGTAGGGAATAACAAGACAACATCAAAAACACGTCTCACAGTAAAAAAAAAGTCACAGTAAAACAAAAGTGTCTTCATTGTTATACTTTTTTACACTTTCTACTTTTACTTTTAGGGAACAACAAGAAAACATGAAAAGAAATGTTGTCAGGGCTATAGATAGAACGAAATATAAAGTAAGAAACCTCTTACTTTCCTAGCCAGAGTTTCTAAAACAAAAGTCAGAGTATAACAAAACTTTCTACATTATTATACTTTTTAGGGAATAACAAGCAAACTAAATATATATAGACGTAAATATAAGGTAAGAAACCTCCGTTCTGTTCTGAATTTTTTGTAACTCTCTGCTGCTATAACATTATCTGTCATAACACTGTTCATTCAGACTGTATTTGTTGACTGCACTAAATATTGTCTTGTCTGGTTGTATTGTTGCTCTTGTGTTTTCTCTCTCTCTCTTTCTTTTGCTCTGTCTGCACTTGTGGTCTTGTGTTGTTTCTGTTCTTGTGTTCCTCAAGAGTCCTGGAGGAAGATTGTTTTGTTTCACTGTGTACTGTGTGTGTGTGTGTGTGTGGGTGAATGACAATAAAACCTACTTGACTTGACTTGGTTAAAGGGGAGAAGCTAAAATATGGTAAAAAAAAATAAAATATACAAGCAGAGCCTGGATTAGTTATTGGGATGTTGTTGTTTCTCCTCAAGTTTTAGGGTCATTCCAGAACTGGAGTACATTTGACATCCCACCCATGAAATTTCAGGTAAACTATCTCCAAAATACATAACCATGAAGTTTTGTGTAAGTTTCACTAGTCCTTCGACCAAATCCAAATCAACTGGGAGAAATAATGTTTTGAAAATATGTTTAAAAATACCAAATAAGTCAGGAGTACCCCCTAATAAGCCATTTACCCTTTGTCCCAGTCCCTTGGTGGCCAAATTGGATATCAGATAAAACTGTTAAATTTACATATAAATCTAATTTCTTTTATATTATATTGTTCATAGATGTCTATTGTAG
>JBBPDB010000019.1:16684149-16694611 GCA_037974465.1 Brachypetersius altus
TAACGGAGCGGGGTCACGTGACTCCACACGCGGTCGTGTTTTTAAAGGGAAAGTAATCGAAATAATCGACCTGGAAACATTTGATCGATTATAGTTTCTGAATGCCGATTTCGATTACTTTTCGATTAATCGCCCAGCCCTAGTATAATAATAAACTTTAAATATTACTTTCAGCTAGGCCTTCTGGACACTGAGTTTAGTACACACTATTTTTTTTAAATGTACAAGCAATTGTGCTGCATGAATATTTAAAACTTTTTAATTAATACATGATGCTAAGTGTGAACATTTCTAGGAAACTGTGAGGATAGTTGTATAAAGTTGTACAGGAACATGGATGAAAAGGAATATATGGAATCCCTGACATTCAAACAGACCAAATTAAATCTTAAAACAGTTATACATAGTCAATTTGTGACCAAAAACTTAACTGTTTAAATAACATTGCTTTTTAACTAAGTATTTTTGTAGATGTATACACCATAGGCTATCATTTTGGTATGTAATTTATGGTCTACGCTCTACAGGTTAGCACTGATTAACAATTCTAACTATGTTCAGCTGCCATTTGGGAAGAATGGCTCATTTCACAGGCGTCTGAACACATGGATGTTAAACATGAGGCAGTTTACCAAAATGTAAAGGTGGCTGTAACATAATAGAGGGAGGGCTTTGACAAACAAGACACTGTATGATAAACACCACAATGGCATCATATCACTTACTAACCAATCACAACTCCAAATCAGCAGTGGACCACAGTAAAAAGGCAGAAGGGTAAGGGATGCAACATATAAACTGAAGAACACACGCAGGCAGGCAGGAGAGTGACACAGCAACTGAAAAAGGGATGCTGAGCAGAAAGGTATGGCAGAAAAGGAGGTCGAGTGAGTGAGTGAGGAGTGTGTGCGCGTGCATGTGTGTGTGTGTGCGCGCACGCAGGGCATAGTTCTGCTAGGAGACAAGGTGTCCCAGTATGTAGCAGTGCCAGCAACAAGTGGGTGGGGCTTAGTGCAGAGCACAAGCTCATCTACCTTGGTAACCAATGCTGCCATGTGAGCGGGGCCAAGGGAGGGGCTCGGACTCTGCCCTGGGCGAGTTTCGGCTAACGGGCTGTCATGGCCTGTAGGGACGGGACCAGAGCTGCCACCACTGACGATTACAGATGCAGGTACGCCCACAGAGGCAGGTGGGTCTTTCCCTGCTTGGTGCTGCTGGTCCTGACACGAGCACATTTATCAGTTCATGAGGGGAAGAGTTACAGCAAAAATCCAAAGTGGGGCACATTCAGCAGGACTGTACATTGTAAACACAGTTTGACAGGGATACTACATTCTGCAAATGTGGCCCTGGTCATACGTCACCTTGGGGATTCAATTTTCCAATGTCACATTCGTCCACTGGCTAATGAACACAGTCTGCACACACGCATACAAAAAAAAAAAAATACTTAAAACACACTGACCTGCTGCAGGAACATCTGCACAGGTTCCTGGCTCAGGATCATGCTGGAGCCTGGGGACGTGAACAACACCTTTCCTGGACTGTGCTGGGCCTGAGGGCCCAAACCCACGGTGGTCATTGAGGACGTCGATGTAACCACCGTAGAGGATGGAGCTGAGGAGGAGGGAGCTGATACAGTTGCTGAAACTGATGGAGCTGTCTGTACAGTAAGGATGGAGGTCTGGGGTTGGGTTTGAGGCTGCACCTGGAGTTGGGCAGCTTGCTCCGTTGAGCTACCCAGCACTGTGATGCCCTCTCCTGGCTGGCACTGTGCCGTGGCTGCTGTTCCCGTGCTGCTGCTGTTGGGAACGCCACCGGCCTGCTGCGGAAGAGTTGGCTGCAAGCTGACTGCTGGGCTCAGGCCCTCTATTGACAGGGAATTCTGTATAGGCATGCCCTGTATTACCGTCTGAACGTGTCCTGTAACTGGATGAGCTTGACTCTGCGTCTGGGCTATAGAAACAGGCATCTGGAATAGTGTAGGATGGCCCATCTGACCAGGTTGGAGCTGGATGGGCCCGGAGAGAATGTGGGCACCAGGATGGCCCTGTGAGGCCAGTACCTGGCTAAGATTTATGTTCTGATTGGCTGTCAGGATTTGATTTGCAGCAATTATCTGTCCACCGGGTCCAGAACTGGTGATAATGTGACCCCCAGGGTGCTGAGTCAAAATCTGACCTCCAGTCTGAAGATGGGGCAGAAGAAACTGATGGTTCTGACCTTGTAGGACAGCCTGAGAAGGAATGACAATGCTGCCTTGTTGATTTAGTAAGTGAACACTAAGGGGTTTGCCCGATGTCGGAGCTCCCTGTTGCTTGAAAAGAGTCTGAGGGAACTGTGCCCCCTGCGTGGTCGCTTGTGTACTCAACACAACATTTGAACCCGGCTTGCCAGTGAGGAAGGTTACATTCTGGGCAGCAGATACTGGGACTTGCTGCACTCCAAGAGATTTACTGGCATCGTTTTGCAATGAATGAGGGGCTGGAAGCTGCTGCTGTTGCTTAAAGAGTTTAGGCTGAATGTTGCCACCTTGAGGGGGTTTGGGCTGTATTGGAGTTGGTGTTCGCTGGATGATAACATTCTGCATAATTTGGCTCTGGGGCTGAGGTTGAGATCCAATCCCACTGTTGAATCCGACTATACCACTTGGTGTAGCCATTGTGGTTCCACTGCTGTTGGTGTTTGTGGTGCTGACACAAACAGCCGGGCCATTTAAAGACGGGGACCCCAGGGTGGCCTTGCCTCCCTGAATCAAAAGTCCCCCTCCAGAGCTGAGCACAGAACCTCCAAGACCAGCCTGGGCTCCTGAACTTGCTGCATCAGGCCCAGGTTGGTGCAGCTGATAGCTACCCATGGCTTTAGTCAAGATTTGCTGCCCAGATGGGTTGATAGTCATTACTGTGGGCTGGCCCACAACTTGAATCTGTCCAATGCCCAAAGGTCCAGACTGGCTTCCATTTGGTAGAGCCTGAAGACTTGAAATGGGTTGAAGGGTCACATTTCCCAGTCCAACTTGGGGCATGAATGGCTGGACGCTAATGGCCTTGTTCATGACCTGTGGTTGAATCTGCAAGCCTGGGTGAGCCAGGACAGGGCCAAGCATGTCTGTGGTTGCACTGGAGGGTGTGGTAGTGGTTCCCTGGCCAGGAAAGATCTGTGTAGTCCCTCCTATGCCCACCGCAGGCAAACTGGCATCAGGTAGTGTCACCACCTGTGTCAGACTAGGCAGCCCAAAAGAGCTGAGATCAAGCTCAGCTTCCGCTTCCTGAAGGCTCTGTTCTGTAATGTTGGCTTCTGCCAGACTCTGCTGCAGAATATCACACGGTTCGTGATTTGACCCAACACCATTGCTTCCGCCATCTCCGCCTCCTCCTGGTGAGCCTCCAAGGATGTCATCGTCCTCCAGAAAGTCCAAATCGACGCTGACTCGGGGCAGCCCAGATGGCTCGCTTGTCGACAGCTGAGCCTGTGGCTGGACCTCAGGAACGTGTCCCTGGAGGAGACAGAAAAAAACAAGGTTTGCATGTGGACACTGGCTCATGTAATGAGGGGGGGGGGGTGGGGGGTGGAACAGTAAACAAGTGGTAGGAATGGATATGAAATGGTAGGCCTCTAACACACCGGAGGCCCGGACAGCTTTATTGATTCACCTGATGGTCGCTGGTATGTTTGCATCTGATTTGATGGGTGGGACTGGAGAATGCATGCTACATAAAGGGATGGAGACGAGAGGGTGGGGTGGGGGGGAGGAATTGGGGGACATTACTCACCCCAGTGCTGGAGAAGAACGAACTGGACGGGTCACTCGAGCCATCCAAAAGGTCGTCAGTGTCCAGCTACAGACAGACATACCCAGGATAGGATAGACAAACCACCACAACAGACAGGGACACACGAGGGGCAGGGGAATAGATGCAGAAGGGCAAAGGGCCAAAGGTGGAAAGGCAAAGGAAGAGCAAAGTGAAGACAGTGTCCAGACCCACCAGAACACAAAAAGCACAGCACAAAGTACATGCGCAAGTGAACAGTTAAATAGGCAAGGAAACAGGAGTCAAAAGATAGGAAACATTAGATTAGTATGTCATTTTTTGGGACTTAATAAAAGAGGAAAAATGAGGGGTGAGATTAAGAGGAGCCGGCCCGCTCTGAAAAAGATGCCCATATGCAGAACAAACGATTTAGACGTAAAAAAAAAAAAAAAGAGCGCCTAGAGGGGAGCTGGAGGGAGATTTTAGGCTAGTGTGTTGCACGCACATCACTGTTGAGAACGTATCTGCGTTGTGGCCGAGGGTTGCTTTTTGAAAGTGACGTTTCAACATTCTGTCATGTCTATTTTTGAACAGGGAGCAATACCTGGCAAATCATCACACGAGTCTACGCTTTGTACTCACTTGCGTTTCTGATCCATGAAGAAAGTCGTTTAGAGCTTGTGGGTCACTGTAAAACAAAGAGAAACCATTCAGATGATTCGGAACAATAAAGTGGACAATGCGTCCCACCAGCAATACAAGGTGCTTAGCTTCGCTGGGTGTACAATCTGTTAAGAATCTTACACTTACCAAATTACATCTAGCAAGCACCTGCCATCTTCATCATCCATGTCAACTGAAAAGTCCAGTTTAAAAGAGAAGTTAACAATTGTAAATGCATTTTAAACCCATAAACAAAATAGGATTCCAAACATCTGATTAACTTTTTTTGAAAACTTGATATAAGTTGTTATGAGCACTAGAGATCATGACCAGAAGACAAACTGAAACATGCAAATCGAACTGCACTGATGATTTCCAGCTCATAACATGCTTGTTTACATCTAACATTTCAAAGAACCTGATCGAGAACCAGGACCACTGAGGAAAGGAGGACCCGTCTCTGAAGGAAGAGGACCTACATCTATGCGCTGAGAACCAGCCATCTGAGATTAGACTATTAGCTTTAATTAACTCCAAACACAAGGTAAAACACCCTACAAGTGTGTACAGACGATTTAATCATCTCCATCTGCCTTAATTATGCATAACAGCGCTTTATGATGAACTATTAACTCACGGAACATCAAATCCCAACTTGTATTACGTTCTTCCTTTTTGTGTTAAAAAGCGAACCAGTACATCCCCTTCTGTTTTAGACTCGTCTCCACTGGACATCAGCTCAAGCCACAATAAAATGTTCAGGATCAGGAACATTCACATTCACTTTCTATCCGAGATTATTCCAGTTAGGAGGATGTTGATGGACTACGGAGGAGAGGGCAGTGTTGAACTCTTTCTTCCACAGCAGCAGCACCAGTGGAGTGGGGGGTACCCGCGGTTTTCCGCTCAAAACAGAACCATCTCGATCTTCCCAGAAAAACACGCGCACACAGGGAACCTGCCTGAACACACGGATCACTCCCAAACCAACACACTTCCACCAAAGTTACGAGTTCGAGGTCACCGCAGTGATCAAAACAATTCATTTCTCTCTACGGATCTGAATAGATCTACATCATAACAATAGGATCGGAGACTAAAACCTAGCTGAGGAATAACCTACAGAGGCCACCGCCACTCTCCAACGCATATCACAGCATCCCCCAGGAGATGGAGAGGGTCGGAGCAGGACCTCCTGAATGGAGACCCTGGAGCTCCAGGACGCGCAGCTTCAGGCTAGCTCTGCAGCCCACAAACTTGCTCCAAAACACGCACTGCAGCCACCCGAGCCCCCTTTCTCACTCTCGACCACTCTGAAAGGGGTCTAGCTCATCGTGTCGAGTGTGTATTTTTTAAATCCGTGCTTGCAGAAGCCCCCCATGGTCCTCATTCCTGCAGCAAATTCAGTTAGCTGTAGCCTGTTAGCCGACTAGCAGGAATTTTGCGTGAACAGGTAAAGACGCAGCGCAAATAAAACCCTGCGTAGAAACGGAAAGTAAAACACGCAATAAAGGGCGTAAAGCAGAGGGTCTCCGACCGCGCGGCCCGGGGTCTTTATCCCCAGAACGGGAGTTTATGTTGGAACAGTCTTGGACCAGAGAGGAGGGGGGGTAATGCTTGGGAATTCGTGCTAAAATCCACATTTCGCAGGCTCGTGCAGGCCCAGTGCTGCGTGGACCGGGTCAAGAGGAAGTCCCGGGTCCGCGTGGCGCATGCCAATGTTGCAGCTTTGGCGCGTGATTTAGAGAATTAAAGAGAAATCGCTACATTGTAACAAACTCACCGAGACGGCGGAGCAGCACGCGCGCGGGGTCTCCGGAACGGCCCTGCACGGGCTCCAGGCAGGACCCACGCACAGGACGCACGAGCAGGAAACAGACGCCCCGCGCGTTTGCCTGCTTCCTCCTCCTCTCTCCTTTCTCCTCCCCCTTTACTCTTCTCTTCTGTCTTTTCCTGTCCTCATCTGTCTTGTTTTGAATTTTCTTGTCTTCTATTCTCTTCCCCCCCGCCTCTCTTCTCTTCTCCTACACCAGCCTGTAGCCTCTTTTACCAGTTTTCCCTTCTACCTTAAATTGTTGCTTAAATCAGTTGCAGTCTGGCGCCTGCATGCATGATGGCGCCTCACCTGTTTGTTGTTATACTCTTCTGTGTGCACCATCTTTGTGCATGCATACTGTTTTTAGTTGTTTTTTTCTGTACACGCGCCAGACTGTAGCTGATGCACAATTAAAGGTGGAACAGAAGCTGGAACATAAGTGCCATTAATCATTCACACTGATGTTTTTTCAACCCTCTACAAAATAATCTGTTTTATCATCCAGCAAACCCGTAAAATAAACAAGCGAACTGTGTCGCCCCAGTTCACGCATGCGCTGTCATGTACTCTGAGAAGTTCCTGACTACAGGTGGCTTGAGTACACATAAATAAATCAGTGTGTATGCACAAGAAATGGTGCATACAGAAGAGTGGAAGAGGAATCAGGCGAGTGTGCAGCTGAGCTCTGGGTCCAGACTCTGGGTTCTGACGCAGCACCGGGACTGAGTCTGAAGCTCGAATTAAAACCTCTCAGGAGAAGAAGTGGACCAGTTTACTGTTTGAATGGCGAATGATTGTGGAAATGCTTCTGAAAGAAACCGAACATGAGAGCAGGGGTCGTGTTTTTGGGTTTTTATTCCCAGGGGCGTGGCGTGTCGTGTTGTTTATGCTGTATGATTGGCCAGGTTTGAAGCTATGTGCGGTGTGGGCGTGGCCTATACGGGTTTATTCTGGCCCAAGTCTTTTTTTAAAAAAAACAAACGCAGTAAATGACTAAATAAAGGCCCACCCCACCATTTGTGATTTTTATGCTTTAATCCCCGGTGCCCTCCATCATTTTTTTTACATTTTTTATGCTTTAGTGTATTAATTCAAGACTTTAAAAACAAAACCAAACGCATCCTTTTCTCTCTTAAAAAAACAGAATTAGAGTTCATTTTATTGATCCTGGCACAGACACACAAAGACAAGATCAATATAAAATGTAAAGTCTAAACATATTCAATAAATATGAAATACTCTATGCTATAAACTACAGATTAATAACGTACAGTTAATGACTTACTAGTAACACAAACAGTGGTATGTAACTGTACTTAATAGAGCTCTAAGTAGATCAATAATATTGATATAAATATGCACACACTAAGCCAATTACACATAAGAAGATATTGCACATATTGTCAAATTCACTGTTATAAATCAGTCAGTTCCTCTGAGGGCTCTTTTATGGTATTTTCCAGTTACCTAGAACAGTTTAGTATTTTCCTTGCTATAACATGTGACACAATTAGCTAACTGAAAAGAGCAGAGGTCCACAGGCCTGGAGTGAGAACAGTTAGCCCATCATCTTGAAGCATAAACTGAATATCCTTTCTCTGGCTTGGTGCTATCACCTGGTTTAGCGCAGACCCAAACCAGCCAGAACTGTAGTTTAATACAGGGGAGCTAATAAAGCTGGAGTCCAGGAACCGATATAATTAGAACAAAGATTATTAGTTTTTTTTTGCTGTTAGTAGAGTACAATATTTAATGTCTGTATTTACTAACTGATATAAGATCAAATAAGAAGATAGGAAAGAACTTTATTTATCCCGAGGGAAATCCTAGCATGCTCAGTGCAACACAAAAGTATACAAGATAATACGACAATAGAAATAGACAATGAACTATATAATATGTATTTATTGTATTGCATTATTATATGATTTTGTATTTGTTATGTTGTATTTGTTACATTGTATTATAGTGTAAAGTGACCATTTATCATATATGAACACACCAGTGTGAATAGCATGAAATTCTTTCTCTGTATTTAACCCCTTTAACCCCTTCACCAAGTGAAGCCGCAGTACCTTGCTCAAGGGTACCTCAGTGGTGCCACTAAAATCCTGGGATTCAAACCCACAGCCTTCTGATCACAGGAGCAGCTCCCTAACCATCAGGCCACAAGCTGCCCCCAGCAATATTGGATTGGGTGGTATTTATTGAATAGTTTTTATTTTTAAAATAGACAATACAGTATGTCATACAACACATACAGGAATACATCAATATGTTTATGTATTCTTGTGTTTGTAATATGTTTATAATATGTTTGCATCTTGTATGTTTGTCATATGTTTTATGTATTACTGTATGTTTGTAATGTTTTAAACGCCTTCATGATGGCTGATTAATAAAAAAAAAGCACACTTCCCACAGACTTCACCTCAAAAACAACGTTTTACTGTAAAAAAAAACAAAACAAAAAACATACAAAAAAACCCCCCCCGAACAAACAAAAAAACTGCTTCAGTGGTGTAGGGAGAGTGTAAGTCAGGGATGTCAAACTCTGGTCCTGGAGGGCCGGTGTCCAGCACAGTTTGATGGTTCTCCTCCTCAAACACATTCACTAAACCTGGCAATTAACTGGCGAGGAGAACCAAGTGTTTCTGAGCAGAGAAATCACCAAAAACTTCTGGACCACGTCCCTCCAAGACTGGAGTTCGAAACGAGTGTAGGTCGTTCTTCCCCCTCCTGAACAGGAAGGCTGATTTCGGATCAGCGAAAGTCACCATTGAATGATAAACAGCCGAGAATTCTGGTCTGAGGCCAGTTCTCCCGCTCTGAGCTGATTTCAGAATATGGTTGCCATGGATCGCTTGTTTCCTTAACAACAGCGGGCTGCCGTATTCTGTCCGCCGGTGTCGCGCGTTTTGCAGACTCACCATGGCGGCCGTGCTGAGGGAGACCGCAGGACTGTACGAGACCCTGAAAACCGAGTGGAACAAGAAAAACCCAAACCTCAACAAGTGCGGAGAGATCCTCAGCAAGCTCAAGGTACCGCTGATAACATTCTGGAGCCGAATAGGAGCTACAGACTGGCTGAGAAACATAAAATCCTCCTAAGAGCCTCAGGGCGCTAACAGGCTAGCGCGGGTTCGCCTGCTAGCACTGTCCGGCCAGCTGCTAGTCAAAAAAAAATCCGAGCTTTTAGTTTAATTACTCCAGTATAACTAGTGGGGTGATCTCAGATGAGTGTTTGTTGTGTTATTGAGTAAACAGAGCGAATTGTGTCATTTCTGCGAACACCAAACAACCGAGGATACTCAATGTGTACCTGTATGTCTCCGCAGTGTTCAAACACATTATATACATACATATGTATGTATATATATACACGGAGATATGTATGTATGTATGTGTGTGTATATATATATATATATATATATATATCTCCATCTCTGTATAATATATGTATACTATATATACATACATATCTAGCTAGATCTCTAGTCTTCAGATTATTGTTTTACAATGTTCATCAATCATACTCGATTTGTGACAGGCAGGTACCAGCAAGAGTGTAAGTGGAGATCAGAGTGGAAAAGAGTGTTAGGAGTGCTTTTTTGTGGTAGGACGGGTGGAGAAGGGAGTCAGGAATGACTAATGTGGTGGAGAAGAGTGTCAGGAGAGATTTTTTTGTGGTAGAATGGGTATAGAGTGACAGGAGTGATTAGTACAGTGAAACGGATGGAGAAGAGTGGCAGAAGTAATCTGTAGGGAGGAATGGGTGGAGAGGAGCGGCAGGAGTGATTAGTGCAGTGGAACGGATGGAGAAGAGTGGCAGGGGCGATTAGTGACAGGCAGGTACCAGCAGGAGTGAAAGGGAAGATATGCAACATGGTACTGAGACTAGCAGTGTTGTCTAGTTTGTTGGTTTGAAGACAGAAAGCAGTGCTGGAGGTCGTAGAGTTGAAAAATGTTCAGGAATGAGTTCATTAGAGGGACAACCCGAGTTGGACCTTTTAGAGGAAATGTCAGAGAGGTGAGATTGTTTGGGTTTGGACATGTGATGAGGAGAGACCATGTGTGTTGGGATGCTGAGGAGAGACTGAGTGTGCTGAGAGGAGGATGCTGAGGAGAGACTGAGTGTGTTGGGAGGAGGATGTTGAGGAGAGACCATGTGTGTTGGGATGCTGAGGAGAGACTGAGTGTGCTGAGAGGAGGATGCTGAGGAGAGACTGAG
>JBBPDB010000019.1:16702646-16714641 GCA_037974465.1 Brachypetersius altus
CCCACCAACCACCACCAACACCAAACACTATCCACCATTAACAACATCCAACACCAACCACTAACCACAACCACTAACCATCACCACCAAACTCCACCAACACCACCACCAACACCAACCACCATCCACCATTAACAACAACCTACACCAACGCCAACCACCAACCATCACCACTAGCCATCACCACCAAACCCCACCAACCACCTCCACCAACAACAACCACCACCACCAAACCCCACTACCAACCACCACCAGTACCACCACCATCAACAGCCACTACCAACCAAAATCACAATTAACATCCAGCATCACAATCAGCAACCACCAACAAACACCATCATCAAATACTACCATCAATAACCACCACCACCACAAACACCATCTACCACCAACCTCACACCCTCAAGCTGTCTCTGTGAATTCTACCCCATTTCCATTCACATATTACATATTTCCATCAGGCGCCGAGGCTGAAGTTTCTGATTCTCCAGCTTCTCATTCCAGTTTACCATTCCACCGTAACTGGTGCAGCAGACCCATACTGGTGTCTGTGCACACGCCAGAACAGCGACCCTGCTGCACTGGTTAAGGTGGAAGGTGAAAATGTTCATAAGAAAGCAGCTCCAGCTCCGTCACGGTTCTGCTCTGGCCTGTGTGTGAGTGTCCCAGCCCCACGGAGCGCGAGATCTCATTTGCCTCGGTCATGTGACCGTCCATTAAAACCGCTCGCTTCTTCCTGTCATTGATATAATCGAGCCTCCCTGGCTGGGCTCTCGGGCAGAAACGACACGAGGGCACCACGTTCGTGTCCAATCAACACCATTCTTCAGCACGAGACAAACGGCTCTTCGTCTGGCTCGTGCCCGTTTCACTGTCACAGTGTTATGATGGACATTCAGTAGTGAAGAATCCAATATAAGAGCACTCAGCATCATCTTAAAGGCAGTCAGGATTTTAGTCCTCTAATTCCGATTTGCCTGTAAGCAGTGTGGCATGTTGCGGTTCTTATAATCGTAGTTCTTTCGATTTTTTTTAGTACTTCAAACAATGCCATTCTAAGTGTGTGCATGAATAATGTAAGCAGGTGGACAGAGTCGAATGTGTGTATGTGGGCGGCTGTGTGTGTTTTTATGCTCACCTGGCCTTTTCCCACTTACACTTTATACCTCCCTACAGTGTGCGTGTCCGAGCAGTGGTGATGACACGTGACGACTCTAGTGGCGGCTGGGTGCCCCTCGGAGGTGGCGGCCTCAGCCACGTTATCATCTATAAGGGCCGGAGCTCCGAAGGCCGAGGACAGAGGGAGTACGTCATACGTGGAGAGCGGCTGCGCGATCGAGCAGTGAGTGTGTGCGTGTGTGTTCATGCCTGTCTCTGACTGCCTCGCCATTTCCTCAAAACCCTGCTGAGGAGGCTGACCTGTGCCCTCTGTGAGCCAGCAGCTTTGGAGCATCTGTGGTGTCGTGGTACCAAACGCCCCCCTCCGCGGACCCAAACTTACCCTTCTCTCTCTATGCAGCCCGTGCTTGAATGTGCCGTTCAGAAGGGCTTGGTCTACAACAAGGTGAACCCCATCTTCCATCACTGGCGCGTGGAGGAGAGGAAGTTCGGCCTGACCTTCCAGAGTCCAGCTGATGCCATCTCATTTGAGAAGGGCCTTCAAAGTGTCCTTGACAAGCTGGACAGAGGTACACCGGGGGCCTGGGGGCATAAGACAGGATGCAATTGGCAACATTTGTTTGTGGCCACAGTTCTAACTCCCGTTTGTCTTATTGTGGCATCGTAGGACATCTCCTTAGTTCACCACGTATTTTGGTGTAAACTATTTCTTTTTGTGTTGCAGATGTTTAAGCTGCGTGATCTAATACAAGTTTTTCCTCTGTTAAGGATCTGACTCGCCTTCTTCCTCCACGCCAGAAGAGGGAGACACTGAAGATGATGGTCAAGCAGTGAGTCTTTTTCATCACTTTGCCACTTTTATTGCTAATGCTTAGTGTTACCCAGGTCTGAATCCAATGCAGGGGGGGAAATGCTTCCCTTACTCCCTACTCCCTACCTAATTCACAATTAGAGTTTCGAGAAATTGTGCTAAACATGAATTATAAAATGGAAACAAGTTTATTGGGCTCAACAAATATTGTGCTGTTGCAGTATAAAATTCAATTTCTGATTTGGAATCAGCACTCTACAAAAGATCGGTTTGTTTACACTTTGGGTTTTAAAAGAACCTTTAAATGGAGCGTTCCTTTAAGAACCACCTTTGTAAATTCAGTTCTAGGGCAAATCAAAAATTTAGTTGAAGAAGGAAAAATGTTTGGGAACCTCTGTATGTTAGTGTTGGACACTAACTACAACCAAACAGCTTCATGTTTGATTACACCAATCCCAATCAGCTCTACTGAGGTGCATTTACTATCTCAATTTTCTAAATCTCTGTGACCTGAGGCTATTTCTTTTTCCTACCATCCACAAAAATGGTGCCCAAAGCGGTTTATACCAGCAGTTATGGACGTGTTTTTCTTTTAATGAAAGATTTGAAAATGCTCAATATTTGAAAAACATATCAGTAAATTTATGTGGGTTTTTAGTAGGTAACTACTCCATTGGCATCATATTATACATGATTGCTAATACAATTTTATAATTGAACAATTTTACTCAAGTTTACTCAAGCTAAGAAAAGTAAAATATCTTATACTGCTTCAGAGTAAAGGAACCAAAATTCCGGTACGTTTGTTGATTTTACTTCCATTTTGGGCCCCAATGTACAGTTTTGCTTGTAGAACCTCTTAATTGTGCATTAGTGTGTTATCCCATTAAAATGATGCATTTATACATAAAGAATTTGAAAAGGGGCCCACAGTGGTGTATTGTGTTGCCCTGGAGCCTCACACTTATGTGGTTGGGGGTTTGAATCCAGGTCCTGGCCGTGTGTGTGTGTGTGTGTGTGTGAAGTTTGGATGTTCTACTCGTGGTGGCGTGGGTTTCCTCCGGGTTCTCCGGGTTCCTCCCACACTCTAAAGACAAGGATGTCAGATGAATTGGGGATTCTAAATTGACCGTGTGTGTGTGTGTGTGTGTGCGTGCGTGCGTGCGTGTGTGCGCCCTGAGGTGGGCTGGTGGGTAGCCACTTTCCTAGTTAGAATTAAATGGTTGAAGATGAATGAATTAGAAAAGAAGATTTGAGAAAGATGCCTGCATGTGGAAAAATGGCACTGGACATTTGACCAGTGTTTTACTTTGTGATTTCACTTCTGCAACATCAGGCTTTGATACTCTACATGCCCAAAAGTTTGTAGACACCTACTCGTCCAACATTCCTACCTAATTCTTAATGTTATGATCAAGAGTATTGATTGTGAATGTATTCTACATCTACTGTAGGAACAGCTTCTACCTCTAGCACATAGGTGGGACTCTCACAATGTGGAGTATAGGCATAGTGACATAGTGGCTATGCTTTTCTATGGTTATTCACACTTTAGGTGCACAAAGAACACAGCAGCAGCACACACACCTTAAAGTAGCTGATTTCACTCAATAGGAGGGGTATCTGGATACTTTTGGACACACTGAGTACACTGATATGCATACTATATATAGTACCACCATGTATAGACACTGTCACTTATAATGCTTGTCCATTGTTGCCATTTTCTGAGCCCTACATTGTGGTTAGCCTGAGTCCTGTGAGGGCCACCCTGTCAGCATTAGCACTAGCCGATCTGCATGTTTGATGACTTGCAGTCTGTCTCAGTCTCACACAGGCAGTGAGTCGTCCTCCAACAGCAGGAAGGAGATGTTACCCAAGCCCATCACCATAGTGACCAGTGAGTCCTCCTCCACCTGCTTTGTGTGCTCCGCAGCAGAGGAGTTTGGGTACGGAGCGGGCCATGCCGTCACTACTCAGACCCCCGCCCAGGTAACGCTCCCTGTACCACTCCACACTTCGTAAGGATGAATGATAAATATTGGCTTTGCGTACAGATATTTTCCACTTCATTGTTTAAAGACAGCTCTGTGGATTTGCCCTCTGTCATGATACTCATCTTCCTCACATCGCTCGTTTTTGTCCAGGTCCACACGCGGCCTGCCCAGCACCAGCTTTCGCAAGTGACAGCTGTGTTGAATCCTCCAGCCCCTCCTCCCCCTCCACCTGCTCCCCCCACCCCTCCACTGGTGCCCCCATCCTCCTCCCCCCTGTCCCCTCTCTCCCCTACCATATCCTTGCTGGAGGAAGGTGACCTGCGCAGTCTCGACCCCTGCAAGGACTTATGGGGTTCCAGGGGTTACGAGGACTATCGGCGCGCTGGAGCCACACGGACCAAGGTCGGGGGTCTGACAGGGGGTGTGGTTGTGGGAGGCGGGCCCGACAAATCGGAGCTGTGCGTGGTGCGTTTCGAGAAGGAGCTGGCAGGAGTGGGCATCACAGGCTGCGAGGTCACCGTCATGCTGGACACCAAAGGTTCTCAGCATCACTCTTCTTCGCCCACCTGCATGCCTAACGCCGTGCCCGGCTCGTCCTCCGCCGGCGGCTCCCCGCAGGAGACGGGCAAGGGCTCACCTTCGCCGTGCTGCATTCATACCTCGCTCGCCACACCCCGCTCTCGGACTCGCAAGAGAGGGGGCGGTGGGGGGGCTAGCGGGGGTGGAGACGCCATCTCGCCCGACGATGACAGCCCATGCCCACAGGGTTCGTCCTCATGCTCATCTCGCTGCGTGTACTGCCGCTCAGTCTTCAGCGCCTCGGAGAACGGGCGCGGCCGCTGCCGGGATGCTCCGGACCCTGCCCTGCACTGCCTGCGCCAGTGGACATGTGTGTGGTGCGCCGAGAGCCTGCTCTACCACTGCATGTCGGACTCGGAGGGGGAGTTCTGGGAGCCGTGCTCGTGCGAGGACTCGCTGGGCCACCGGCCGCACCCGCTCTGCTGCGCCCGCTGGATGGCATTACTGGCGCTGTCACTCTTTGTGCCCTGCATGTGCTGCTACCTGCCCCTGCGCGCGTGCCTGCGCTGCGGGGAGAGATGCGGCTGCTGTGGTGGAAAGCACAAGGCTGTGCGGTGAGACCTGGCTGGGGGAGGGAGGAAGGGAGGCCGGGGCGGGGTGGGAGTGGGAGGTCAGGCGGGGCTCTCGTAGGGTTTTTGGGGGATGAGGTGATTGTGTCCGGGTGGGAAAGGGAAGGGAGCAAAGACATATTGTCATTTTGAAGAAAAGCAGTAGAGACAGATCTTATACATCTTCATGGTTAAAAAAAAAAACAAAAACCTCCCCCCACAATCCTCTGCTGCATTCTGCCCATACTCTTCTTCACCTGGACCCTTAATAGTGGTGCCAGCGGGTGGTGAGCTAGCAGCATGGCACTGTGCTCTTCAGAGAGGCAGGCACAGGAGGACTGGTCCCACTTCTAGCCTCTCTGAGCTCTGATTGGCTGGTGTGATGGAGGTATCAGACTCTGGGAGACGAAGCTTTGAGGGGATCATTGACATGTAAAATGTTTCAATTGTTAGGTTTTTTTATTTAGGAAGAGAAAAAAAAACCACAAATGATGTTTATAAGTATGATTATCATAATTTTTATTAGTATATCTTATTTTACTTGAAATATTGAGAGGTTTTTAATATTTTTTTGATTCATTAATTTAAATGAACACACTCCCCTTTTACCTCTAATTTACTGAGTTTTACCTCAATTTTCTGAAAGAGAGTGAGAAATGGAGGGTAGAGAGAGAGAGAGAGAGAGAGAGAAACAAGAAGGAGGAGGCGTTTTTAAAGACAGTGCTGTGATCTGGATTTGTCTTTGAAGTAGTTTCGTAAAAAGTCGAGTAAGAGCACATTGTTCTGAGGAATTTTTATGTGAGCATTTCACTTTTTTTGGAGACAAAGGGTGACGATCTAGTTTGGTCAAATGCTTTTGGGGCAGTTTTTATCGAAATTACACAGACATGCTTTCGCTGTACTGAAAGAAGAATGCGGTTGGATCCTATTTAACACAGAAACCAAATACATTCCCCATGCTGAAAGTCTGAACCCAAAAAAGACAGTAGAACGTTGAGACGAATCGGTCGGGAAGTCACGGAATTGGTTTCGACGTTGGTCGAAATGTGCAGACACCCCTGAAAACAGTGCAATTGAAGATGCACCAAAAGGTTATTCTCTAGAAAAGGTCTTTTGGGATGGTCGAAATGAAGTAGCATTAGTCTGATGAGAAGAAAGATTGTTGGTAAATGACTAGGGCTGGGCGATTTGGCCTAAAATCAAAATCTCGATTAAACATTTTAACTCGATTACGATTAATGAATTATTTTATTTATTTATTTTTTTGCCCTCATAGTTCACTGACAAGTTGCTCAGTTGTCTCAGTGTTTGAGCTCTCCGTGCTCGACATGTCGGCGGAATAACGTAACATAACGGAGCGGGGTCACGTGACTCCACACGCGGTCGTGTTTTTAAAGGGAAAGTAATCGAAATAATCGACCTGGAAAAAAATGGATCGATTATAGGTTCTGAATGTCGATTTCGATTACTGTTCGATTAATCGCCCAGCCCTATAAATGACCTAGAACTCATATATGTAAGACATAGGAACTCTGGCCTTTCCCGTTTTTATAGTCTCAAATTCGGATGACACTTCACCTGAGTCCTGCTGCATTACACTGAGGTAGCCATGCCATAAACAAGTCATGGCAGACGTCATAGATGTCATAATTATCATAATAGATGCTAAAATTTCACTGAACAGCTTGTGACCGACTGTTGTCATGACTAGTAATGGTAACACACAGTAACGCTATAATGTTGGACATGATCTCTCATGACAGCTAATGACAGCCTATGACACTTGCTCTAACTTGTCTAGGGCATGGTTACGTCAGTGTTAGGTCAAGTGTTACCCAAATCTGTATTTGCATATTAAAAAGTATCACCGTATGAGCTGTTAACCCCCTAATTATGAACGGTCGCTGTAATCAGTTGCGATGTTACCCCTGACCTTAGATTTTTCGTTTCATATTAACGACTGGAATTTTATAGAGGATTTTGCAGTGGAACATCGTTCGATATATTTTTGCAACTGAATACAATGATTAAAAAGTACAATGTCCACTTTTCGAACGCTTTTAACAGAAAACGACTGAGTTAGATCGGATTAAATGCTGCCTGGGATCAGAGATTGGACCTCAAATATACTGTATGTCTGAAAGGACATGGCTTTAAAATATTACTGTTTCAAAGCTGCTATTTTAATTCCCCGCAACTCATGTGTACCTCTACTGCTCGTGACTGGAATCGGACGAAGCCCCTACTATAAAGGACCGTGCCTCTATACCAAGTCAGAGAAAGAAAATCAATGTTGACACAAGCACATAGGAATAGAAGCTAGCTGTTGTGTTCTGATACCGGAGACACTTTAGTGAAGTACGGTTCTTAAAGTGGAACGGATTACGGGAAAAGTTTACAAAAGTGGAAATCATGCGCCCACACACTGACCCCCTTTTCCTGTCCAAGTGTGAGACCATCAACAGCCTCTCTGGAATCCGGTCCTTGAGACAAATCGAATTCCTAGACGAGTTCACCCTCGAAGGCCCCATCCGTACATCTTAATAAATGTGCCTTTTGATTTGATTAATCAATAACATATAATTTTCAAGTAACTACGTACCTGAGTACTTATTTACTTTTTCTTTTTTTTTTTTTTGGGTCATTTGTTTCAGCCAATGTGCAGATTTTAATATGTATGTATCTATTAGTTTGAAAAAGTAATTAAGAGAAAATATTACCTGTTTATTTATTTAACGAGATATTTATTCTGATTCATTATTTATTTTTGGAAACGACTTTTTATTTTCTGTGCTGTCTTACTTCTCTGACTTTGTGCCAATGTGCTGCTTTGAAGTGTTACATATCGTGGGTTTGTATCATTAATTAAACCCTCATTCTATATTTTAATGAAATGCTCGCCCTCTGGATCGTATTTTCCTATGGTTTTCGTTGTTTATGAGTTAACTGGGCTGTCGGTGTCCTAATAATGAACAAATGACCCCTGTTTCTATTTATTAAGGTGCTTTTGAACCTTGGTTACATCCAAATGAATGTGAATACCCAAGAAAAATGGTTTACAGCAGCGGTTCACTGCGTTTTCATAAAGCAAAACATTCACCTGATTTTCCACCTTCACCAGAGCTTCCACCTTCACCAGAGCAAATATGACTCATTGGCCCACCTTAAGTGACTCACTAACACCACCTGCTGGAAAAGTATTCATTCAGAAAGTCACATTTGTATTAATAAGCGTGTCATTCCCACTTTATCCACAAGACGGCGCCACTTTTTTATTTGTTTATGACCTAAAATGCAAAGTTTTTGTTAATTGAAATCATTTTTTTACAGGAATATACAGGCCTATGGCCACATTTCATCTCCTACAAATACAAAAAACATTTTTTTGCATCATCCCCCCTCCGAAAATGTTACAGTAAAATCGCACAACAGAGCAGACCTCAAGTCAGGTTCCTAGGATGAAGGAGCTCAGGACAGGTGCTGGCGCTTGTGTTTGAGTATCTCAGTGGAGGTGAGGGTCAGGTCTTTGTTACAGATATCACAGTGGTAAAATCTAGCCAGACTAGACGAGGACGCGGAATTAACCGCGTCAGCCTCTGTGGAAGCAGAAAACAAACAAATGAGAAACCTCAGAATAAAGCTTAGTTGGTCTTTGAAGTTCAAACCCAGTCAACTGAGAGGCTCCAGTCAGGCAACCCAAAAAATCTGGCAGCTTTATTGCGAAAGTACAGCTGTCTGTTTAGCCCCATTGACGCGTGCACGGCTTACCCTCCTCAGGCAGCTTCTCCTCGGCCGGCCTGCAGGCGGCCTCGTGCTGCATCCGCTCCAGGGGAGTCAGCGGCAGATGCAGGTCACAGTTCGGGCAGCTCCAAAACGTCCGCAAACACTCACTGTAGAGGTCTTTAGAGTCCTATGTATAACACCCACACAAATATACACAACTCAGAAGAGAATGACACTTTAAGCGGGATTATGCATACTGATGCTGTTATATCAAAGCTGTTATACACCAAGATTCAAGATTCCAGATTTTTATTTGCCATTTGCGCATGAGACCAGCAGTCCATGCACATTGGAATCCTTGCACAAAGCCCTCCGAGGCAGGTTACATTTTTTGATAGGTAGAAAAGACAAGAAAATAAAGCAGAGAATAGAGCAGTCTACTAGTAGTATATAAGCCCTTTAAAATGGAATGGAAATGATCAAAACTTCAAACCTGCCATTTTGGAAATACAGGGTTTCATTATGTTTGTATTACATTTACAGCATTTAGCTGACACTCTTATCCAGAGCAACGTACATCAGTGCTCAAGTCCACAACTGTTTCTTAAACCTGTAAAGCAGCTTAAATCTATGTCCACTATTTAACTGAAATACTGAAATACTCCTATATAAGATGTGTTAAATAATACCTAACCAACACCTGCAAAACAATATGTGAACATCATCTGTCGTAGAAAAGTTAGGAAAAGAGTAAGGAAGAGTTTTTATTATATTTGTAACTGAAACTCTGCATAATGTGTTTGAGCACTCATTCAACTACTCCGTCAGAACCGGATCACCTAGCTTTCATTAGGTCCTCCTACCTTGGATCAATGTTCTCTGTCCATTTTATCAGCACCACTTACCATCTAGGCGCATGCTGTAGTTCACCATTATAGACGCTCATCCATCTTTTTCTATCGATCGTTTGTTAGCGCCTATTTAGCCCGTAAACCAAAGATCAAGAACCACACAGTGATCAACGCTGTACAGGTATTATTTGGGTTGGGTTGGTGAATCAGCACAGCAGTGACACTGCCACGGTAATGGCATGTTGATGTGTGCACTGATTAGCTTTTTATTTATTATTATTTTATTATCAGTTTCACAGCTAGGCTGACAACAGCCCGAGGCATCCAGCGTGTGTTCAGAAACCGACCAATAATGGACCTGAGAGGATGACTAACACAACTTGTGCAGCATCTCTAATAACATACAGTGGAACCACAAAAGAGTCCAATAAGCAGAGAGTGTCGCTACTATGCTGTGTATGATGCATGTACACAAGTGCGTATATGCCACCAGGGGAGTAGTGTGTGGGGACTGTATTTTGATCTAGGGTTCCTCAGTGGTGCTACCCTGGGCAGCCCTGGGATTCAAACCTACAACCTTCCAATCACAGGGGCAACACCAGACCAGCAGCTGACCCTTACGGCAGTGCTCAGAATGAGCCAACACCCAAACAGTGCCTGCTTAATGGTGGCCCTGTGGGGGTCCTGCTCACTGATGAAAGAAAGGATTACAAGTTACATTGAGAAACAGATGCAGTGTAATACCTGTATGGTAAATGGAGCTGATTAAACAGACAATTAATACAAAGTAGGAGTATTCAGTTAAGTGGCTTGTTGGTGTATACGCCACACTGAGGAGGCACGTGAGTTGCGTCAGACAATGCTATTCCATATATGCAGTATTTTCTCAGTATTTTTGGCTGCAGGCAAATTCATCACACATTCCATGTCAATTAGTTGGTCAGTTTAAAGATCTAGGCTTCATTTGTCAAAAAAAGGAAAAAGATTACCCACACAGAGGCAGTTGTATGTGAAGTAGCTGGTGACCCGTAGGCCTCCTTTGACTGGGTCCGGTTCGGCGTTCATCCCGGGAAACAGCTGTGGGAGGGCCAGCTCTGTGTTCAGCTGGGGTCCGATGTACAGGTTCTGGAACTGTAGCGCGGTCAGCCGTCTCAGACTGTAACTCACCTGACAGAAGAGTCTGAATTAACTATTCATGCCGTAGAAATTATGCACAATATGTGCTGCTAGGTGTTTTCTTTTTTCAAGCTTTGGAAACGACAGGACCCCCGACGAGAAAACGAGACCCATTTCTATTCGACTTACCTACAACACATCCAAACCAAAGAGGAGCCCATTTCATTTCCACCAAACATCCTCACTTCCATGAGTGACAGTTGTATACTTAATATGTTCTTCTGCTTTTTGTGAAGTCATTTAGGGAATACACTTAGTCCTTAAGGTCTATGTCATCCCATTGAGTACAGTTCCTCTTTTCCAGTAAACTATATCTGTTGTAATTATTTTTGTATCTTTGGTCCCGAGCTTGGCATAAGTACTAAATAAACAAAAGATAGCTTTATTATTAATCAGTGTAATCCAGTGGCATATGAATCCGTACCTCAGTATAGACCAGAAAGCGGACCAGTCCCTCCGAGAGTTTCTCCACCTCTCGCCGCGCTGGTTTAGGCCCAGCAAAGCCCAGGCCTGCGGTGGAGCTTTGACCTGTATGTGCCAGCTGGGCCTGGAGGAGTCTTTCCCACTCGCCCCTCAGTGTCAAGGCAGAAGAAAGTGTTTTCAGAGCCGCCTCCCCGTCACTCACACTCAGCTCCAGCCAGCCGTCCACAACCAACCGTGTGCAATCGGCATTGCTGTCCACAGTGTTCGCCACCAGCAACAAGCCCTGGAGAGGCAGGAAAAGAGAAGGTACTACAAAGAATAACAGGGTTATGTGTTTACTGAGCTTCACACTTAAAAAGAAGCATTTTTATATAACAAGTTTCCTTTTAGTGCGTCTTTGCTGATGTCCCATAGTGCCAAAATGTCCCATTTTACTAACCTGCAGGGCTGGGACACGTACACAGTTAGACACATAGGGCTTGTTGGTTTCTAACAGAGTGACAAAAGCCAGCAGCTGATGCCTATTACTCTGCCCTTTATCAGCACCTAGAGAGACAGACAGACAGAGAGAGAGAGAGAGAGAGAGACAGAGAGAGAGAAAGAGAGAGAGAGAGACAGAGAGAGAGAGAGAGAGGGAGAGACAGACAGAGAGAGAAAGAGACAGAGAAGGAGAGAGTGAGAGAGAGAGAGAAAGAGAGAGAGAGAGAGGGGGGGAGAGAGAGAGACAGAGAGAGAAAGAGAGAGAGAGAGAGAGAGAGAGACAGAGAG
>JBBPDB010000019.1:16761355-16785415 GCA_037974465.1 Brachypetersius altus
CAAAGAACGCAGAACACGGACCGCGGCTCTACGTACGTACATACGTACGTAGTTAACAGCAAGTATATTTCTGCCTTAAGACTGAAACATATTTTATAAATAAACATATTGCTTGCGAATTGGTCAGTGTGTGGGATTTTCCTCCTCACAATGTTTACACACAATAAGTACAATGTTTTACATACATTGCTTTTGCTTTTGCACAAGAATGTCACCGAATGTCAATGAATGTGTCTTAGTACTGGAAGATGATTGGCAATTGGTCACTCTACTTGTGGTCATTTTTTCTCAAATCTATATTTCTTGCCCCTTTTAAGTCCACTTCAAAGTAACCTTTGTACAGTAAACAAGTGAACTACCTTGAGGGCTTACGCAAACAGAAGCTAATACTATACTAAAGGGGGCATTCAACTGAAGCTCTTATCCCGAGTGACTTACAATCGCAGTCCCCCTGGAGCAACTGAGGGTTAAGTGTCTTGCTCAAGGACACAATGGTAGAAAGTTTGAATCGGTGACTTTGGTTATCGGGTTCACAGGCAAGTGTTTTACCCACTGAACTGCTACCACCCTAATAATACAAGGAAACATGGAACATCATGCTTCTGTTGTTTTTACAGTTTCAGTTTTTCACGGTTTCAGTTTTGCTGGTAGAAAACATAATTTTGTACCTAAAACACTTTGGTTATTTTAGGTCCTTGTCACAATTGAGAGCGCCAGTGTTGTAGAAAAAGTTGTGTCTGATGTGGCGTACCTGGGCTCATGGAAGCCTTGGTAAGAGTAATGCTGCAGCAGCGTCCAGGTGATACCATTGTCTGAGGAGTAATGGAGCAGCAAACCCTCTCCAGGCTGATCTGGGGCAGGACAGGAACTCAGGATACTACGGCTTCCTAGTCTCAGAGTGAACTGTAGGTACCTGTGCAGAAGATGATGATCACTCTTGAGCACTGAGTGTTGGAAATGATTGTGATTATGTTCACCTATTCTACATGATATCTAAAAAATAGACAACTGAAATCAAAATCTAACAGTAAGAATAATATTTCGGAGTTACGCAATGTAGCTTAATACGTAATGTAGCGAACATAAATAGCAAATAAGAAAAAATGTATATGCGTACATACATTTTTATGCAAATCCTTGGGACAAACAGTCCTTAAATGTTAAGGGGCTTAAAAAATTTGCCCAAAAAGAGAAGAATCTAGGAGACATTTCAATGCATCAGAGCTGTTAGGAACTTAGGAAGCACTTAAGAAACACAAATGGGAATTCGCAGCCAAAAAAAAAGGCCCCATCTTTACCGAATCCTAGTTTCTTAGGACTTCTTAGTGGAGCTATTGTTTGTGGTTTCATAGAAGTCTAAAATAATAATTTTCTAATAATTTATTGATGGTAGACAAAACAATGTGGATGTGGATCTTATTTTAATGCCTTCATTTCTTTAAAACAAAAGAGAGAAAGCTTAGCCCTGCTTAAAAACGCAAAACTGCAGGTAAGCATTCATTTATACTGATATTAATGTCTCTTACTTTTCTACTGTCAAGAACCCTGCAACCAAACCAAATTTGTGTTTGTGCATCTGTATATGTCTACCTGGCCTGAGAGCTGTCCAGTGGGGCAGTAACCAAATGTCTCCTGCTGTCTCTGTTGAAGACCAAGGCCTTCCCACTGGCTAAAACCCCGCAGCCAAAACTGACCTCGGCCCCACGCAGAGAGGAGAAGCTGTGATAAGAGGAGAGTCTTGGGCTGGAAAAACCCTCGGACAGGAATGCAGGGAAGGTCTGAGATGCTAACTCACATGCTGGACCGCTGAAACCTGGGTCACACCTGTGCAAAAAGGGTGGCACAGGGTTTATAAAGGAATTTATAAAGTTAACGAGATTTATAAAGGAACAGGATTGGAAAAGTGTATAGTATAAAGCATATCTAGAGGATGTTGCTACTTCTACAAAAGAAGTGCCAAAAGAAGAACATGTAATGGAATGTAAAGTTCATACTTGCATCCAGTGCGTGAACAGTGTCCTCTTCCTGAGCAAAAACGCAGACAGGATGGCCCAATATATACTGTAAGGACACACACACACACACACACACACACACGCGCGCAATGTAGAGAAATCAAGGAGGGTGGAAATCACAAAGAAGAATAATCAAACACATTCAAAATTAGGGAAAATAACAGCACTAGCATAATTTACTATAAATCATGCTAAACGATTTCACAATCGGCTGGGATTTCAGTCTTCAGTATTCTCTGGATCTGAACAATATCCAAATACGAATGTGAAATATGAGAAGCACACTGGGAGATCAACATAATGGTAATAGTAAACTAGACTGCATTTCTGCAGAGAAAATGTCAAGTGTGCTTGCACAAATGCATCAGTCGTCTGACCCTTCTTGTCCCCCTTCTTCTTGATGAGTTTTGCATGACACATGTGTCCCAAAACCTTTGGCCATACAGTTCAGTTTAAACAGGTGTGTCTGTGGGGACGTGGCCTGAGGTCTCATATGAAGTTTTATATGGTTTGATCACTGTATGGAGCCTGAAAGTCTCTTGTCCTGAAACTGCATGCAGTCAGTGGGGGAAAAAGGGATGAGTGAAAGACAAGGAAAAGACCACATTTGTGTGTCGGAGAAGTTGACCCGAGGTCCCGAGTTTGGTGGGTTTCGGACGAAGCGTGTCCGAGCGCGACAACCTGAAAGTAGAGCCCTATTCATTCTCTATGGGCCATTTTTCCGCTGGAATAATGGCAAGGCGTAGCATAAAGCAAGCGCACTAATCCAGACGTGTCAGAGTTGGAATGGTCTCTCTATCTCGAAAGCCCTGGGAAGAGTAGCGGACCAAAAAACGGGTAAATGGAATAATAATAATAATAATAATAAAAAAAAAAAAATAATAATAATAATAAAGATAAAAATAAAACTCGAGAAGAACAATGGTGTGCTTTGTTTTGTTTATCCCAGAAAAGACCTCCTCCTCTGCTGCAATTTTCAATGTTATGTCAGTGCCTAGATAACAACTGTAAACTTTCACTTTTCATATGTTCCATCTCCTTTTAGTCTCAAACGGTCCAACGTTGATTACTGAAACTAGAAGAGTGTTGGTACTCTGGCTGCACTTGGATAGTGTTTATTTTAAAGTACTAGCACTTTAATCACTCTCACCATTGTCAATAGCCCACATGTTGCCAGTCCCAGTTCCAGTCTGTCTCCACCGGAACTGAGTGCTCTCTGTTAGGGCAGCGTTGGGGAGAGGGATAGCAATTCTAGTCCACCTGCACAAAACAAACACAAACAAACAAACAGGGAGTCAAAAACTAACATACGTTTTCACTTTTAGAGTATATGCAAATAAATCATACCAGCAGCAGCTCAACATGTTATTATACCACAAAATTCACATATATAGGGACACTAACATGCACATACACACACACACACACACACACACACACACACACACACACACACACACCCGCTGTAGTTCTCTGAGGAGTAGATTGTGCTGTGGGGGAGGTGTGATCCTGAACACAGCTCAGGTAGGCATTCTGTGTGCAGGAGGGACCAGTGGCGTCCATGGTTTGTGGAGAACTCCAAGTTGACACTTAAAAATTGCACAGAAGACACGTAGGAAAAAAATTATTATGAAAATGTTAATATTCAATACATAACTTTTGTGCTTTACACATGAAATGTAATTATGAATGACTCAAATAACCTTTGGTAGCTTAATAAAACAACATGGATGCTGATCCTAAGAGTTTCTGTCTTAATTCATGACTGTATTCGTAACAGTCCTACCCTTCCAGTTTAAGCCAGTTTAGGAGAATGATAGCTGTAGCGGGCACCTGTTAACAGGCTGGTAGGAGCCACAGCCGAGGTTGATTGAAAACTGGGCCACGTGGGTCTGAGTGCTAGGCAGCACTGGCAACAGCTGCAGGAAGTCCAGCGCCCACACATGACGATTGGCTCCACCATGAAACTTTTGTTCCAGACAGAACTGAGTCACAAGAGTCTGCAGCTCCACGGGCAAGGCCACAGACACCACTGCAGGGGTCTGAGAGAGAGAGAGAGAGAGAGAGAGAGAGAGAGAGAGAGAGAGAGAGAGAGAACTTATACTCAGAACCTATACGTTTAACCAGACCTTTTGATGACATTAGTCTCAAAGAAACACTGGTGTAAGACAATTTTGTGTTTGATTGGTCAATAATTAGGTTGATACGAAAGACTCAAAAGCTTCACCCTGTAGGCTAAAAACGGAAGTGTGTCAAGAAGCACATGGTCTCTTCTTCCCTCTGACCGTCCGAAGAGGATCACATCGTTTTCATGTGACTCCCCCGGGTCACACTCTCCACCACCTGTCGCACACAATAGAAATATAAGCAAGGCATCCCATATTAAATCCCAACTAAATTACAAACATCAAAATCAACCAGAAATGACAGAAATAATCCATACCCATGGTAAAATGGAAGCGCAGGTTTCCATAAGAGGTTGTGTCCAGGTAGGGAGTGCACACCCTTCTTTCTCCATCTCCAAGGAACACTAGTGCAGAGCCTGATTCAATCTCTCCGCACTGCGTGCCATACACTGCCCCTTCAATATCCCAGCTATAGAACAGATGACAGTAATTTAACATTTAGGTAGAAAAAAGTAGACTTGGACGTTTAGTTTGTATTTCATTTCATTCGTTAACATTTGTTTAAGTTGCAGTTGGCTGTAAGTAATACCATTTTATTATGGTTGCTTGTACAGAATGCTCGGTCAGTAATTTTGAAGGGGACCATACACATACAGCTCTCTTCTTAATTGTAGTACATGCACTGTATGGCCAAGGGCAGGAGTATGCCCCTCTTAATTGTTGGCAGCAGGTGATAATCCAAACAATGGCAGCAGAATGGGTTGGACTGAAGAGCTCTGACGCCACAGGTCTGACATTCTGCCTCATTGAACTCTGAGTGCTATTATTGTAAAATGGAATTGTCTAGAAGCAACAATACCTTGCCCATGAAGCCGTAGCCAAACACACAGTGTGGGGACATGGACTGCTGATACGCATGGCTTCTAAAAATTACCCACCCTTTGTGATATTACTCACTATAGAGTTCCAAACTGCAACCAAATCAGGAGATTCGTGAAAGTTTCATGGAGCTTCCAGCCCCCACTGGATTTTGGAGCAATGAAAACATGCTTTTTCATGTAATCCTTCAAGCTAATTTTGGGTGAGACAATGATCTGTGGCTGCTTTTCATGGATTTACATTCTACCCTTAGTTTCAGTGAAGGTTAATGCTAGTACTACAAAATCCGTAAGCATTTAGGACTCTTTTGAACAAACGAAGTTAAACCTGGTTAACAGGTTCGACCGCAGGCCTCTGTCCGGCTTCTCCTCTAGCTCTAGCATAACCCTCAAGGACCATCCATCACCATCACTGAGGACCAAGTGAGGAGAAAACTGTGCAGACTCCATCCTGCCAAGGCACCAGGCACAGATGGCTCAAGCCCACAAGTACTCAAGTTTCTCCCAGCTATGTGGAGTACTACTGAGGATCTTTCACTGCTGAGGAAGACACACCAGTGCCCCTTTGGACTACAGGCCAGTTGCTCACACAGCATGAAGGTCTGGTCCTAGATACATTCTGCCCCCTGGTTAGGCAAGATCCTCTTCCATTCTCCTACCAGGCCAAGATTATAGTGGGCAATGTCATCATCTACCTGCTGCACTGTGTCTACAGTCCCATAGATAAGCCATGTGCCTTCTGCAGGGAGAAAGCTCTCTGCTATTCAGGTTCATGCTCCCTTAGTCATGAGGATTATGGACTAACTAACAGATAGGACACATGTGCGGCTATAGGGACACAGTGCTGTGTAGTACTGTAGCTCCTCTGGGAACAGTTGGTCACCGTTCCTCTTAACCCTGTACACATCTGACTTCCAGTACAACACAGAGGGCTGCCATTTGCAGAATTCTCAGATGACACAGGCATGGGGACCCAGAATATACGATGTCTGTGGACAGTTTTGTTGACGGGTGTGAGCTGAATCAGCTGCAGCTCAACATCAACAAGACCGAAGAACTGGTGGCAGACCTGCAAAGAACTGGACTGGTCAAAGAACTCTCTGGCTGCAGACAAGAGGGGTCAGAGTTGTCAGTCCTTCCTATGCAGACTCTGACCTTTTAGAGTCTACATCACATGTTCAATGAGTCTGTAGCGGCCATTTTCTACGCTGTTGTGTGCTGTGTGCTGGAATGGCAGCATGAAAGTGGCAGCAGAAACCAAGACACTTGGTCAAGAAAGCAGTTCAGTGGTGTGTGAAGAACTGGGCAACATGGAAACTGTTGTTGAAAGGAGAACATTGTTTAGACTTCAGTCCATTATGGACAATGCCTATCGGTGTGGTGGCTGAACTAAGATGTAGCTTTAGCCACAGTCTCACCAGCATATAATGATCCACTGGCCTCCACAGGAAATACTTTCTTTCCAACGCCATTAGACTCTAGAACTTCTCTCACTGTCACACATCCACACAATAATCTGTGCAATAACCTGATGCTACTCAGATGTGCAGTTTCTTATGGTGAGGTAAATCATTACCTACAGGGGATAGTCTCCCTGGAGCAGCTCAGGGTTAAGGGTCTTGCTCAGGAACCCAATGGTGGTGCTGAAGGTAGGATTTGAACCCTTGACCACTTATTCCAGAGGCAAGTACGCTACCCACTAGGCCACCACCACCCCATGACGTTTATTTTTACTTATACTACTAAGTCTTTCTGTCTCTGGGTTTTTGTGCAGTCGTGACATAAGACATTTCCTCTGGGATCAATTAACAATTAACTTAAGTGTGGTATTGAGGAACCTCAGTGGCCTGCCTCAACATTAACGACAATGATGTACAATCCTTTGACCTCCATGATGATTCCTTTCCACAAGCTCTATTTCGCCACACCTGCCACGTAACAAAACACACCTAACACAGTTAGCACTCTGATAAAACACTTGCAGCAGAGCAACCACTTAAACCCTCTCAAACTAGGAGTCATGCCAATTATTCTTAATCGTTGATACAGACAACTCGTATTTGGAACATATTTGCAGTAAAAATTAAAAGCGCCAATTAGCTCCATTCTGTAAATGTGTCCCTCTGTGGCTGTTTGAGGCACGGTAGCCTTCAGTGTTTAGTGTAACCAATCAGAGACTACAGACAAGTAGTGGATTTTAATTACAATGTTTCGGCACAAATCAGCAAAAAATAACAACAAAACTAAATACTAAATATCAGATTCAATAATCGTCCTCTACTTCACATTCTAAATTCTTTGCTCTCGTCTTCCACTTTCAGCTGCTCCTAATTAGGGTTTGCCACAGAGAGGATCAACTGTCTCCATTTCCTTCTATCCTCTGAATCTTCTTCTCTCACACCGACTGCCTACTTGTCCTCCCTCACCACATCCATAAACCTCCTACTTGGCCTTCACAGTCCTGGTCCAAGCCCGGGTAAACGGGGAGGGTTATGACAGGAAGGACATCCAGTGTAAAGCTTTGCCAAGTCAAATGTGTCGACAACCAGAATTAAAATGAAATGTTATGACTTTCTGCTCAGAGGAATGTAAAAACTGTATTACAGGTTTTCGAATTATTATTATCATAAACAGATGCTGATTTAGGTTTAACTTTACAGGTATACAGAACAGATGTGGACTATTTAAGCAATGATGTATATCGCTCGGGATAAGAGTGTCTTATTATCGAACTTTATTATCATTATCATTATCATTATTACTATTACTATTATTATTATTATTATTATTATTATTAGTAGTAGTAGTAGTAGTAGTACAAGTAATGTTAAACTTGTTATGCTTTTAAAACACAATTGTAATACACCATTATGTCACAAGCCCTCCATTGTGAGCTGCCTTGGGAGGCGTAGGAAGGGGCAGGAAACCAGGGATCCATGCTGAAGTGATTTTATTAAGCGAAATAAAACAGAACAGAAAACCTGGCTCGGGGGCCGAGAGAAAAACAGGAACGTGGACGAGGAACAGGGCAGAAACTGTGTAGGAAATAAGGCAACATAAGACAATGGACAGATAACGTGCACAAACACAAACAGGACGTAATCAGGGAACAAACACAAGACAGCTGAAAAACCAAACCCCGTGACCCCAAGCAAACATGACTATCAAAATAAGAGTCCCAAAACACGAACACAAACAGAGCGAATAACCAAAAAGCACCGAACCGTGACACATTATAATACATTAGACCTTTGTACATGTGTTCAGATCTCTCCCACTACACACAGACTACCTTGTTGTGATGTGGGCTCAGGGTTTTTTATGACCGACATAAGCTTGATCCGGTATTAGAGCCAACCCACCCTGTCCGGCCCACAAAATTATAATCAACCTGTCTAAATCTTCTAATAACCTGACCTGAATGCCAACCTGCAGGTTACTGGTCATCTTGCACCTCATGACTACCTTGTGAAAAACTTACACACATGAACTTCATATCATTTTGAATAAAGAAGCCTGTGGTTAAAGTCATTATTCTGCATGTGAGAGTGAAGAAGTGTTCTTGTCTCTGTTGTGTTTATTCATATACCCACCCATTAGGTGGACTCTCAAAATCTTCCTCCCAGTAGCTGTGGCCTTCCTCCCGATGGAGATCGATGTCCCGTGTGGAGGCAAAGCTATGCCCTGCTCCCTCTCCACCATGAAAATACAGAGAGTTCCCCTCTGACTGACAAGCATGCTGCAATAAAAAGGAAATAGAAATATATTAAACGAAATCATCAACTCAAGTCAGGCCTGAAATCATTAGTACGTATTTTGCAAGTGCCTAAGTAATACTTACTTTGATTGTGAAATGAATGTTTCATTATTTTCGTTATGTTACAGTTTCTTCACAATTACTAAGTTACATGTCCCAGTACTGCAGCCACATTTTACCAATGCACAGTTTGTATGTTAACTCATTGCATCTAACCTCCCAAATGCATTACATGCCACATTTTTTCACACCACAAAAAATATTATAACAGTCTCACTTACAGTTTATCTGGAAAGTTTATCTGGAGACTGTGGAGAGATGAGGTGCTCTGTGCTGTACGTGTGAGGGTCTGATTTTTAAGAACCTAGAACTAGCTCTATTGCTCTCTGTCTTTTTTTATTTCTTCAGCTAAGATCAGAACCAGCCATTCACCATGATGTATTTGCATATTTATTTGCATATTTATTGGATTTCAATAAAAATATAGTGTAAAAAGTTGCAGTAATTCAGTTTTGGACCAGTGTTTAACAGTTTTGAAGACAGTATGTGCAAAATATGTAAAGTTTTGCTGCTAGTGGAGTTTGAGTAAGAAAAGTATCTGTGATTTTTGAAGCAATGAGTCACTGATAGTACAGGCTATAAAAGCACCAAAAAACAGATCATACAATAAACAATGAATTTCTGCAAGAAAATATGAAGTGTGAGTGCATGGAATGCCAGCCTCTGACAGGTCTTAGACATTTCTTGCTCATGTTATAGATTAGAGTAGATTAGATTCAACTTTATTGTCATTACACATGTACAAGTACAAGGCAACGAAATGCAGTTTAGGTCTAACCTCTACTTTCCCCCCCACATTTGTATAGTATTATGTTTCCTTGTAGCCTTTTTTCCTAGTTTGTTATCAATGTTTTCTTAATAATTTTCCTTGCTTCCGCTTGGATGTTTTTTTTTAGTTTTCCTTTTGTTTTCATGAACTCTTTGTGCTTGACATTTTGTCTTGTTTTAACTGATTGCGACAAAGCTAGCTCACTCTTGAGCCCACACACTGAAGCTACACTATTACTTCTAGTGGTCAGTTCTTAAAAATTTTTTTTGATTTTCAAATGGGCAAAGACAGTGTTACTCTGACAACAGCTTTCTAGGTTACCTTCACTGTAGCGCCAGGAAAAAAGAGCCAGTTGGCTGTATCGAGAGGATCTAGGTTGTCTTCAAGCAGGGTGGGTTTATGGGCCATGTTGACCAGCAATACATTGTCCAGCCCCCAGCAAGACTCATAACCATCAGGCCCCACTGCAGCCTCCTGAGCCCATCGCAGCCGCACTGCCTCTCCTCTACAGCCAGGGGGCACTGGCAATAGATGTACTACTGTGCTGCTATTATTGGGTGCTCTAAAAAGAAGAGGAAGAAAGATTAAAATGACAGAGAAAGAGACAGAATGAAACAGAGACAGATTGGATTTTGCTGGTATTTTGCACTGTTTACACTTGATTATACCCAAATAGGCCTTTTTTTCCACACAAAAATGTAGGACTAAACATATGCAAAAGCATTAAAAATAGATTTGAATCTGATCAGTCAATCATCTTCAGGAAGTTGCCAATTTCAGCCACATTTGACAAGCGACACCCCTCCTAATATTTTGACAGTGCCTCCCCCTGCTGTGCTGTATGTGGAAAAGACACCACCCATCTGGTTTGAGGTTCTACAGCTGACTTTGCCTCCTCTTGGTTGAGTTAGTTAGCTTCAAAAAAGTGTGGGTTTGGTTAACTTTTTCCAAATATTTTGTAAGTACTTTGTGTTTTAATGCATATGGTTCAATTATTCTTAATGATTCTCATTCTGTAAACATGGAGTGAGACACAAGCCACTGGGGCTTAAAACTCAGGTTAAAACTCACTTACGAATGAAAATAATATGATGCTGTGTGAAGAAGATAGATAAAGACAGAGATAAAGACAGAGAGACCTGATCTTATCCACCGTGATCCAGAGGTCTGAGCTGTTTAGGTTACAAGAAACAACTATTCTGGAATCTCCGTAACTGTAGCGACAGGATCCTGAGCCTAAATAACAGAACACACACACACATACACACACACACACACACACACACACACATACTCATTTGGACAGAGAACTGCGTTAGCATGCTCATATGTCATGAATGGACAACTCGAAATATTAGCACCAAGTTAAGCCCCAGAAAGGCAGCTTACAGCGAAATAAGGAAATAATGTGTCAGCTATTTTTCCTCACGTCATTTCCATTTCCTCACACAGGCTAGTTATGATCCACTCATACCCAGAGGACCGAATCCTCCCTTCACTTTCCAGGCTGTGCATAATTGATGTCTAAACTGTGTCATGCTACAGAAATAAATGATCAGTTTATTGGAGCTAAGGGCTTCGTGGTGCACACTGAATACTGATGTTGTTTTGGGTGACTATCATCAAAAGTAAGAAGAAGATCCACTAAGATGTACGTGAGATGATGGTTAAAAGGCCATAAATGGAGACCAAGGCAGAGCTCATTTACAGCACAAAATAGGTGCTCGTCAATCAGAAGAATCAACAGCCCTATAGGGATGCACATGGGCAGCCCATTCAGGTCTTATGAAGGAGTCATTTTTGCAGACTTAGTTGCACAAAACATGAAGATATCTGCTTGCAGCAGAAGCAAAAGCTGTTGTCCTTGTCTACATGTGAATAAGTTTCTAAAATTCTTCACACTGGAAAGAGCTTTCCAAAATATCTGTTCCTAGTGACCTGCATGTAACTGAAAGGCAAAAACGCAGATATGTTTTTAAAAATACCCATGTATGTACAGACAAAATTCAGCAGCATGTTGTTTGCGTGTTAAGTATCTTCTGACGAGTAAGCCTACAGAGACCAAGTAAAGAGGCATCTTAACAGTTGCTTTTGTCAGAGATTGGGACTGGAGTCTGAGACTCGGACTTGAGTCGCAATTAGGTCGCACAAACAGACTTGTGACTTGACTTTAGACTCGCCCTCAATGACTTGAGACTTCACTCAGACTCAGGTGCTGTGACTCGTGAGTCATAACTCGTAAACAATGTTCATTTTATGGAATTATTTATTTATATCTCACACTCTTTCCAACGACCCGAAAACCGTTCACCTCGCCCCGGTGTCCCATTACTTTTGTCCGAGGTGAGCGGTTTTCAGTTAATAATGGTTGTTGGAAAGGTGTTACCGAGCCCCATCTAAATGTGGTGTTTCACATTTAGAGTGAGAGATATATTTTTCACATTTAATATTTAGATTTAAGGGCAAATCCTCCATGTTGGTGAGGGAATATCACACCACACAGTCCGGCACCCTGCTTAGCAACAGCCAATTGTAATCACGGGGAGTGGCCAATTAGCATATCTTCTAAACATACAGAGCTCAAAAATCCCACATTTAGAGTCACCGTTTGTAAACGTTAACACTCAAAGACGAGACTTGACTTGGACTCGAGCATAAAGACTTAAGACGAGACTTGGACTCGAGCATAAAGACTTGAGACTTGGTTAAAAAGACTTTTTTTCAGCTTTGTTCAGCTTTTGCAGTATAAGCACAGTTTGTATGTCTATTTTGATGTGTACTTTCATGCTTAGCATCAACTCATAACATGAATCAGATTAACTGGTAATTCACTTTATTGAATTAAACATTAATATAACAGTTGATATGAAAAGATCATTTACAAATGCTTAGACCCTCATCTGGACAGTTTAAAGGTCCCATGGCATGATCATTTCACTTCATGAGATTTTTTAACATTAATACAAGTTCCCACTAGCCTGCATACGGTCCTGCAGTGGCTAGAAATGGTGATAGGTGTAAAGAGTGCCTTGGTAATCCAGCTCCACCGTAGAGAGAATGACAGCTCAGATGGCCTGGAATTTACCCCAGTATGTCATCATAAGGGGAAAAGTTACCTCCCCTTTCTCATGCTTTGCCCACCCAGAGAATTTCGCCTAAAAAAAAAGCTACACAGAGTGTCAATGCGATCGTGTGAGAGACCTCTGGAACCATCATGGTTGGTAAATGAGTGAATGTGGCAGTACAGTGAGCACAAATGTTTTTTTTTAGGTCCTTCATGCAAGCCTTAGTGAGCCACAAGCTGGCCCATACCCCACCCCCACCACCTTGCCCCGCCTCTCTCTTCCTCAATAACATTTAAAGCTACAGACACAGAAACGGCACATCCTGGAAAATCTGGCTCTAAGTGGCTGTAATTCTGCACCAAGGCTGAATTTCGGAGAGAGACTTCAGATACAGTATGATGATCATGATGATGATGATGATGATGATGATGATGATGATGTTGATAAGGCTTTATTTGTCACATACACTGCTACATGCAGCGAAATTGGGGACCACTAAGACCTATATAAAAGCATAAAAAGCAGCATGTCATGGGACCTTTAAAAACGTAAACTGAATTAAACCCTCACAAAAAGCTACTCGATTTATTATATAATGCAGGCACATCCAATAACACATTTGTTTATGCATTCTTCACTATCCTGATATATATTATGTCAGCTCTTGCTGGACTCACCTTTCAATTGAGTCTCAGATTAAGGGGGTCCTACTCAAAGGATTAAACATGGGCCCAGAAAACAAGTCAACCGGCTTAAAATATTAACATTAATTTGTTCCACGTTTTTGCAACACATATGCACATCTATATTCACTTAAATAGTCTCTGTTGCACCAGCAATAAAGACATAGGGAGCTAGCCGTAGCCTCAATCTGCAGCTTGTCCAATTTGAGAGTGTGGCAATACTCACCCAGAGCAAATTGCAGGACTGAGGCAGTGCTTGTGTTCAGAGCCACTGTGGTCTGGACAAAAAAACACAGACAGAATGTTATAGACTCAAAGCTCAAACTTCACCATTTGATCACAGAATGTTCTGTTTTCTTTGTTTTTTATTTGAAAAGTCATTCTTAAAGTATAAAATTCTTAAACATGTGTGTGTTTGCAGTACCAGTTCTCTCTGTCCAAAGGGTTCACAGAAAGTGACTGCTTTGCCGTGCAACAGCACACCACACTGCTCCCCCAGCTCACAGTTAGTACAGTCTGACCTAAGAAGGACAAAGACATGAGATGAACTGACTGACACACATAATTCGAAGTCGTGTGAACGTAAATGCAAGTGCACTGTCTCCTGCATGCTCACCAGATGTTGAGATCCAGCTCCCCTTGCAGATTAGAGTCAAAGTCATCACGGAGCACTGCATGGTTTCCATGAACTTCAGCTGTGTGGCACAAAATAAAACAACAGACCCACATATATTTGGTTAGTGGACTATTCTCAGTCAAATAATGACACAGAGGGGTTTAAAATATCCAAGAGCACTGCTGTGTGTGATATGCTTTGTGCAGGACACACACTATCACAATGGATAAGGCCCACATATCTATCACGGCATGTTGCCAAGGCCCACTTGGCCGCATTAGATTATATGAAATAACCAATTGCAGACCAATCAAAAGCCTTTGCGGCCCATCAGTGGTCCCCCGGCTCTATTATACCGCCCCGTCAGTGTCACTGCTGTTCAGTTTATGATCCACCACCTAAATAGTACCTGCTTACTAGTGGTCTTATTAGAGTTCTGACCATTACTGAACATGGTAAACAAATACAGTCTGTAACTGTAAACTTCAATGGGGCACCTTTGGTAAGTAGAGATGATAACATGTGAAGTAAAGTGAAAGTGAAAGTGAAATTTGTCATACATGAACACACCACAGCACACAGTGTGAACTGTGTGTACCATATTAGGTAGGCTGCGCTCAGTAAAGCGGCTTGTGAGTGCAGACGAAAGCTGAAGTAACCGACTGTTTTGATTTTAGTTGGTGGATACATCGTCTTACCTAAACTGGGCCGCAATGGAGATTCCGTTGGGGCTAAAACATAAAGAGAGAAAATATGAATTAAGTGCCTTGTATTATATACAGTTCTGGAACAAAATAAGAAGCCACTACAATTAAATCAGCATCTCTATGAGATGCTGCATCATTTGATTCAGGTGAGCATCTCTATGAATGATCACCTGAATCAAATCCTATTTATTGAGGAAAAGTTTATTTAAATTACAGAATCATTTGAATTCAAAATGATTCTGTAAACCTTCAAGGCCAGTCACGGCCTTGCCCTTCCATGTCTATCCGACCTTCTTTATATTGCCACTCCCTCATGTACCCTCAGATCTTCCTCCTCCTTCCACTTGACTGTCCCTTCTGCCCGTCTTACCACTACAGGGATCAGAGCTTTTAGCCGCTCTGCTCCCCGGCTCTGGAACCCACTACCACCGGAGCTTACAAACATCAATTCATTTTCACACTTTAAATCCACACTTAAAACCCATCTGTGTGCTTTCTCTCTCTGATTCACTTGCACTGTCTAAATGGTCTAAAATGTTTTTTAATCTTGTCTGTTTGTTGCACTTGTTTCATTGTACGGTGTCCTTGTGTGCCATAAAGGCGCCTATATATTATTATTAGAAGTACATCGAAGTTAATTATTGTCACTTTATTTAAGAGTGAACAAGAGATTTGATTTCTTTGAATTATTCAGGTTCTGTAAACACTGCATCATTTCTCTTACTCTGATGTATTATAATTTTCTTTAAAATGACGCTTTAAAGGACAATATGCTATTTAGAAATTAGGAGAAAATATTGTTAGCAGTTCTTAAAAACCAAGGCAAAGCTGCTCAGTTCAATACTTGCACCAATAAAATATGAAACCTGAGGAACTGAACATTTTTGCAGTGGGAACTTATTTTTTGGCCAGAGCTGTATATATACGTTAAATAAAAACATAAGACAAGAGAAGAGAAAGGAAACTCGTTAAAAGGAGCACATTTTTGTCAACAAATACTAATTCATGTTTTCGATATTTTAAACATGGCCTTTAATCTGTATGAAAGCATAAACTGAACTGATCCACTCATTTTTGAAGACATTTAAAATAGGCGCATTCACTCATTTCAAAACTGAGAGATAGGAAACCGTCGTAAAAAGTTCCTCTAAAGACCTTAGGCACTTCTTGCTCTTTAAAACATCACACGATTCTAGAAAGGACCGGTCTTACTTGATTAAAAGTATCTGGGAATAATACGTCTAATTTAGGAATAATACGTCTAAAACATTATGTTGCAATTGCATTCCTCGGTTCTCAGAGCCGACATCTAATAAGTATAAAACTGGCATTGTGAAGTTAAATGCTGACACTGAAAGTAAAGGATTTCTGGGATGGTGGTGTCCTAAACCAAGAAATGGGAAAATGCTACAGTGGGTGGGCAGTCAAAGAATATCCAGCACCAAGCAGGCTACAATTTATCTCCATGGAGAAGCCCATTAAAAGCAGATCAAAGGACTTTGCTTTTCAGACATAATCCACCAAATGCCTGCTGATGCAGGGTGCGCACTGAGGGTCGTTTCAGTTGCAGAGTTTCTCGCATTGCCATTTATTATGATGTCCATGCAGCCTGGATGATGAAATGCTAAAATGAGACTGTTTGGATGTCTTTGACCTTTAAGAATCTGCAGTGTGGACAGCATCTCTCCCTGATTGTCTGTTTGCTAACATGTCAGGGGTCGTTTAGTCTAAACTGCTGTTCTATCACATGTGCATGTGCAAAATCACGTTTGTTTTTTTTAAAATCACTAGGAAAAATCAAAAGGTTTGTTTCTCATTTTCTCTCCTTTTTAGTACAGTAGACCCATCTTTCTCTGATACTCACTCATCCACTGATTTTTCCCGCTCTCTCTCTCCCACTGAGAATGGCACTTATTCTGTCAGTGCTTAATCTTCTTTTATTTTGTTAAATACTTCAATTACTGCCTCAGTTAAATGTGACTGATCTGTTCCAGCGCTGGTATCTTCCCAGTCAGGGGCTTACACGCCTTGCACATGACAGCTCGGAGTTAGGTAGGCCACTTTCAAAGCCCTCTAATTTAAGGAGGGCATTGTGATGAGAAGGGCGGGAGGGGGCATGGAGGAGGGAGTTATTAGAGTAAAATGAAACCAAGCTGTAGGAGACGGCACAAAAAAAAAAGAGCAGGTCATCTTTTTTGGAAATCTCTGTGAAACCTACTGCTTTCTTATTAAAATGAGTGAGGTGAGGAATTAGAGACGATACTTAAATAAGCCATACTTAAATAAGGCTTATTACGATAGTATTGTACTAAAAAAGTTCCAATAAGTAACATACCGAAAGAGTTTAAGTCCGATAGAACTGTTAGAATCCAATGTGTATTAATGGCAAAGGCGCAACTGATGATAATCACTGAGGCTCCCCTCCTCTAAAATCATATTTAAAATCGTGCTGCATTTGTGTCTCAAGGTAAAATGCACATGTACTCATTCTTTTTATGGTACATCAGGTCCTCTGTACTGTTTTAGGGGGTTTAATAACTTGAGTAGTTACACAGATATAACAGTGTAAATTAAACACATCACAGTAAATACAGCATAACGAAAGCTGAACCTTCAGGGAGGTTCAGGGAGATGGACAGACCCGCTTTCACCCCATCCCCCCCCCACCATCTGAACATGTCCGTTAGACTACTGTGAGTTATATGTGACATTTAATAATCCATCTGTGGGGAGAGGAGCCAAAGCTGCCTATAAACCACTGATTGATGGAACTATGGGAAATTACAGGTTCCTCCACTAGCCTCATCTGTGCCCATCCTGTCACACAGACCCTGCCATGATCTACTACTAGCACCTCTCTCTTTCGTCCCTCTCTTTTTCTCCTCTCTTGCTCCTCGCTGCCTCTGTGAACTGAACATAGCACTTCTATATTCCTAAACTGCTCATTTGCTTAAAGTGGAAGCAAAATAATGAATGAAATTAATTATATAAGGTTTACCAAGTAATCAAAACAATTTTGCACCTCTTTCAGTGAGTATTAGGCTTTAAAGAAAGAACAGTCTCTCATTATCATTGTTTTCTGTAATCTTCTCTTCATCCTGCCCCATTTTCCCTTTTTTCCCTTTTACCTGCACTCCCATTTTCTCTCCCCATCTCTGCCTGAAGTCTATCTGATAGAAGCAGATGCTCCTCAGCTCTGAGCTAAGCTGCTCATGTCCCGGGTTCTCTGTGAGAACATCACTGACTGATTCTCTCAACATTGTGCCCCTTACTCTCACTTGTATTTTGTGGATCACATCCATGCCAGGGGAATTTTACTTTCTTTAGCTACTCAAAGATTTCTTTTAGCTTTTGAGCCGCTTCTGAGCTTTAGAATGGCTCACCTTCTCCTCTCAGTCATCTTAAAGTGCTATTTTCAGTGTCAGTACCACTATATATTGTTAAGTTATGACACAGAACCAGACTTTTTGCACTTTAAACACCAAGGCCTATATATATATATATATATATAAATAAATTAACTTTGCATACTTAATACTTACTTACTTGCAAAAACTGTTCAGGTGTCACGGTCAGGCCAGTGGCCAGATAGAGCCACTGCTTTTTTGTTGCTGTCCTGATTTTACCCTGTTCTGTTTGTTTCTATTCTGTGGACTTTTATTTGGATGTGTTCCTGGGTTCTGCTTGTGTCACGTGTTTTTGTCATCACCTGTTTTCTGTTTATGTGCTCCCCAGCTGCCTTGTGTTTCCCCTAGTTATGCCATGTATATAAGCCTGTGTCTGTCTGTGTAACCTCATGTGTCCATCGCCTCATTTACTCTGCCTGTTATCGTGTTTCTGATTCTTGTTCCTGGCGGCCCTCGTGACCTTTTGTGTTTTTACTTGTGTTTCTAGAAATAAACCTTGTCCGCATGGAGTTCTGGTCTGGCGTCTGGTCAATGCCCCGAGGTAGCTCCGGGTTGGGGCTTTGCAGCCCCTCCCGTGACATCAGGAATGGTTTTTGGAGGAGTTTATGGTGCGGACTTGCTCTCTCAACCCAGTCAAGCAGCTGCAGAATGTGTTGGACTAATTTATTCAATCCGCAGAGGCCCCACCTCATAAGTTACATGAAGAAAAGGATCTGCTACTAATGTATAAGTGCAGAAATCACAGGTCATTCCTCAATGAGTCAGAGCTGTTTTGGAAGCTTAGAGGTGTTGAATTAACGTTATGGATGAAAAGTGTATGTTTATTTTGACACCGATTTTAGCAGGTATCTTGAATATGTGCATAATATACTGCTCAAAAAAAGAAAGGGAACACTTAAACAACACCATGTAATTTCAAGCCAATCACAGGTCTGTGAAATCACTTAGGAGTCAACACTGATTTACAGTCTAGACTCTCTCAGTCACAATCAGTGTAGCCTCCTAAGTGGACAGTTTGATTTCACAGATGTGTGACTGACTTGAAGTTACATTGTGTTGTTTAAGTCTTCCCTTTCTTTTTTTGAGCAGTATATATTTCACATCCCAAAGTAATCGTCTTCTTGCTTGCAACATTTAACACTGGTAAAAATTCTCACTGTAGCAGACACAGGTTTGCCACCTGCCACCCCTGTAACCCCCCTATGTGTTATACATTAAACATATTTATGATAAGCATCCTTTTTGCTCATGCTTGTTTCCAGTAATACCATTTTGTCTTTGCTTTCTGTCATGCAGTAGATGTGTCCCTAAGTTGTGAGGGGAAAGAAAGAAACAATATTAAAGTTTCCATAAACTCTTCTCATTTTTTCAGTCACTCAGGAGGCCCATGTAATCATTTTGCTCAGCCTCCCATTCTTCTCTTCTTTTCCCTCTAGCCCGTAGCATATTCCCACCTAATTTGGAATCCAAATTCCCTGACAGTGCCTCCAGTGATTCAATAAAAAGTGACATTTGCCATCCAGGAATTAGCTAGTAATGAGATTGACCACCGGATTTCTCCTGTGTGTATGTGTGTGTGCGCGTGTGTGTGTGTTTTGTATGAAGTGTTTGATCTTCCAGTGGTTGCTGCCCGTTAATTATGACTTAAACTCTCTCATTAACTTCTTTCACCTTTTCGCTGGACACCCCTCCACCAGTTCTTGCTAAGAACGCTGATGGTTCATTGCAATGTTGCATCTCTCTGTTGTACTCTGACCTCCTTCTCTCTCTCACTCTCACTCATCTCTTTTTTTCCAATATCTGGCTCATGTCTTACTCTGAGCTGGGTTGCAAGCCTCCTCTTGGCTAGTTCTGCATGATATAGACCGGAACACAGTTGACTGAAGCCAGTACAGTGTCTGTCAGAAAATGTAATGATTATTTTGGAGCAGATGGGAAAGGACAGGAAAGTAGGTGACAGGCACACTGACACTAAGTGCTGAAAGATCTCACTCAGGGCAAGGAGACCGTGGCTGTTCACTTTATGTCTGTTTATTCTATCTCTCTTGTTTCTGCTCATTTAAACAGGAGCCTTCTGGTGGGCTCACTGTTCTGCCAGCTTTGCTCTACACTTGTTGTGCCTCTGGGTTGCTTGGCTTGGACTGTGACAGCCATCATGGCAGTGGTCGGTTTCTTGGAATCCTTTTAACCCACATCACTAGACTGTATCTTGCAATGCTTAGTGAAAGTCATCGACTGCAGTAAAAAGAGATCTGATGTTCCAGCTATCAGGGGGTTTAGAGAGGCTGTATTGAAATTACGATGGATAACTTAACTATAGCTTGCCATGGTTCCACCGGTACCCACCAGGGGCGCCACCGGACTATGGATTGTCCTGTTATCTACCACCTGACCCTCATTCCCTGTCCATGATTGTCCTCATCTGACCCTTGTTTGTACTCCCCATATATAAGGGTTGTCTTTCCCAGTACCTGGTGTGGGAACAAACTTTCTCCTTTCCTTCATTTTGTGCTCCTGTCCCTTTCTTAGTTTAAGTTTGGCCACCGTGCCTTATCTGTTTGTGATCTGAGTTTGTACATAAAACCTTACCGTGTCCTATGACGGAGGTCTACGCGTGCACATCTCTGCCTTCTCACCTCAGACAGGACGCAGTTGTGACATAGCTAACCTTTTAGTTGCGATCATTTTTTAGAATACTATTATAATAGTATATAATGATTTTTGAAAGCTGTCATGTTGTTGTGATCGCAACAGCCACCAGCTCATCTGATCAAGAAACCTAACCGTGCTCATGATTAACTGCAGCTCATCTAAAATGATCAAATCTACATAAGTGGTTTTAGACTCTATCATAGCAGTGGGTCCATTACCGTCCTTATGATCCTAGACCTCAAGAAATATCTGATTCTATGAACCACAGCCTGCTGCTTGACAGGTATGAAAATGTCAAAGAAATTCACGCACTTTGTATCGCTTTGTTTATATCAGACTCTCATATGATTTGCACATAGGTAAGATTGTCAGGACTGCATCTTTCAGTTGGGTAACATTGTCAATCTGTTAAAAAAAAAAGCTGATAGCTGGCCCACACCTTCATAACCCAGGGACTGCATTCTTTTAATACCCTACATTTTCGCCTAACTGAGCTGCCTTAAATTGTCAAGTATAATGAGAATGTAATTGTGCCTTACATTCTGTTAAATTCTATTATTAATTTTACCCTCACTAAATTTTGTAAAATATCACTTATCAACATTTTAACATTTAAACATTTTACAGCAATTTCCATTTAGATTAACTTCAGATTAAAACTTTCCTTAACAATGCCCATCAAACACAGAATGGAGCATCGTGAACCCCATTGAACGAAGGCCCTCATGGAGCCTGTCATGGCAGTACTGATAAAAATGAGAGCATTCCCACCTCCCTGTTCACATAGCTGCTGGGCCAGAGTGTCCTTGAAAATGATCTGTCCTCGGTGTGTGGCTGTAGCACTGAAAGAGAGATAGAGAGAAAGAGAGAGACAGAGTGACATACATATAGAGAGATGACCACCAAATTAGGCCAATAGCAGAGGATAGCAATAACAAACCCATTATCTCAAATGAAGATGAAATCAGTGCAGATGGCTTAATGTTCTGACGGAAGAACAAGCTGGGGGTTAGAGTGTGTAGACTGCAGCAGTGCGGTTGGGCCAATCATCAGTGTGTCACTGGACAATTCAGCGTTAAGGTGCAGAAATCATAAAAAAATATGTCAGACAGTGCTAAAAGGTGCAGAAAGTGTCATGTTAATACCAGGGGTGTCACATTTTCCCAAAGATGTCAGTGCAGTCCTGGTAAAGCTCAAGTGACCATTATACTGAGAGCAATAATGATCACAACATTGCACTAACCAGCTAATTACAGTACAGTGCTTAAGTCTTAGGCACCTGCAAAAATAATAAAACCTGTTTACATGAGCAGTGAATGCTTTTTCGAACCAATTTGACTGAATGTAGCAAATAAAACGCAAAGAATAAATACATGTAACATTATATAGTGAAGTGTGATTTTATGTTTAAAAATGTTCCCGCTGGATGCCTAGTATTACTTGTCGTTGTAACACCGGCAGCCACTAGAGGTCGCCATAGAGCTGTAGTGGGGCTCTTATTTTGACACAGGGTGTGGTTCCTCTGGTCCTCTTAACAGAATAAGAATTCACAGCCGGCCAGGGATCAAGTAATTATTATGTTTAGGTAGCCTGGGTTTAGGCGCATGTATATATAGTCTGTCTGCCTCAGTTCAAATTGTCTGTTCTCCAACAGAGTTGTGTCTGTTTGGATTCTTCCCTTTGTTTTGAGCTTTGGCCCTTGTGCCTCCTTTATTTTATGTTGAAATAAAGAAACCCAAAGGTATGCAAGTCTGCACCTGTGCCTTCTTTCTGAACGGGCACAGCCCGGTCGTGACAGTCGTTTCCACCCGAAACCTGGTTTTAGGTTTCAGTCTTTCATTAAACTAAATAACATATCCAAAAATTTGAGGAGAAATCTGGAACTGAACCCGTGTTCTCCTTACCAGGTTTAAATATCAAGTACTGTTTTACAAACAAAACTAATCTTGATGCTTTTGACTGCTTTCTTGTTTGCTTGCAGTTATTCTAATATTAACTTTACAAGCAGGAAGACACTTCCCATAACTTTTGCACAGTACTAGTTGGTCTGAGGACACTACCTCTACATAGACGTCATGACATGGAAAACGTATGGCCTATCATGAAGAATGGAATGGAGGAATGACCTGGTGATTGAAAATACTACTGGTGTCATGTGCAGCAGTACCGTGAGAAATTTTGGGTCCTGTGACAGATTCTAATATTGGGCCACCAGTATTAAATAATATCCTTTTTTTTTTTACTGTTCTTTGCACAGTGTTGAGCCCTTCGATTTGCCTTAAACCTCCCCATCCCTTTTCATGCCATAGAGAGGATGGGTAGAATTGTTTAAAATGTCCTTTAATCCCTTTTATTGTCCTGGTAAGGAGTCTAAAGTCAGTTCTATGATCTACTTGGTCTAGTCTGACATTTGATCTGCCCTGACCAATCTGAGCACACCCATAGGTATGGTCCATCTGCACATGCTCCCTCTGGATAGCGACAGGTTTCACAACCCCCATACCATTTATTTCAATCTACCACCATTTCTTTTAAGTTGTTAATGTTAAGCTACTTGGTGATTTTCGGAACATGATACACTGCAGAGCTCTTGATCCATGGCAATGCAGGTGCATCACCCTACAGATCCCCACAGAGTGAGCCCCTGAGCTGATTGGTATTGAAGACACAGAAGAAAAAATGAATCCTGACTGTTGTTCTAGTTTTAATTGGGTGTAAGTGGGCTCTGTGAGACATGTAGAGCAGGGCATTGTCCACACTTGTGTGCCTCGTGGGTGAATTCTGGGGGGTCCTGGTCATTCACAGACAAAAAAAAAATACAGCTTAATATGAAAAGTGAGTTCAAATAATTCCACCAACAATGGCTGTCATATGTCTTATACATAGGCTATACTGAAGTTAACCGATGAATATTTTGTCCCATTTTATATATATTTAATACCGCAGCATGAAACACAATATCAGTTGTTTGTTTCAAGATTTCTGTTGTTTAGAGCTTCATGCCTTGTAACATAATGGATGTTAATGGATTCATGCAGGCCAGTGGTGTCCAAAGGTTTTTAATAATTTAAATAATACAAACTACAAGAATTCAGTTAAAACATGAATATGAGCACTATTGCAACTATGGCTGTAACTCTTCCAGTATGTTCTCGTGTCATTCAGGATTTCTTATTATACCCCTCAAGCTCTACCCTTTCTAGCTAAGCTGCTATATGAAGTGAAAGTGAAAAGTGAAAGTGATCATTCGTGAACACACCACAGCACACAGTGTGAACAGCACGAAATTCTTTCTCTGCATTTAACCCATTCACCAAGTGAAGCA
>JBBPDB010000019.1:16813067-16830895 GCA_037974465.1 Brachypetersius altus
AAAAAAAAAAAAAAAAAATATATATATATATATATATATATATATATATATATATATAATTCTACTTTAACTGATTTCAACAGACAAAATTGACGAAAGCTAGCGTCTTCTTTTCATGTGGGTATTCAGCAATAATAACAATAATAGGCCTAGGAAGGAGAAGAAGAAAAAAAGAAGAATAACAATAATAGTAATAATTGTGCTCTAACCTTCTTCTTCCTTATAGCCCCATATACCTGCAGCACACTTGGCGAAATGTTACATTTTCATACCATTTAAATTTTAACATCCATGGTTCAGTTTGCTTGGTATTGCCTGACTCCAGGGATGTCACTGAACAACAAAACTGGATAAACGACATTAAAGACTTACCAAATCCAAAGGCGGGTGCAGGGATGGGTGCTGCTTGGACAGTGGTGGAGGTGTAAAGGCCGGTAACTAGCAGGCCGTCAAAGTACGTGCTGGTGGAAATCGTCACTAAAGAGGGATAAAGAGAGATAGGTTCAGAAAAATCCTATAAACATGTTTTCAATGACTGCACAGCTACCCACACGTACTTCCAAACACCTTCTTACAACCCAACATTAATTTGAGAATGATGCCTTTTTACAACACTTAATCAAATGGTAAGGTGGACTGAAAAAAAATCTCATATCATAATAATAGCAAATCAATCATTGTCTAATCCTCAGGCCCACACAGAATGACTGCTCTTGACTGATGACAAATGAATCACTGATTAATGGGTGCATTTGGAGCATTTTATAATACTGCGGGCCTTAGGGTTATCAGAGACGATTTACATCAGTCACTCAGATCTACACAGTTTCCATACAACACTCATACAGGGTTGCTGCTAAACTAACTGAAAGACCAGCAGCTGCAAATGAAGGGACAATTCTTAACAAGGAGAAAGAGAGAAAGAGTAGGAATAAAATCAGGAGGCAAGCTGGACTGGGCAGGACCGGGCCATGAAAGGCATTTCTTGACATATATATATATATACTGTGCCGAGACAGATCAAGAGTGAAATGCATGGTTTTTTTAAAGAACGAAAAACAAAGAAAAAAAAGGAGTGAATTCTGATTTTGGATCTACTCTCAAAAACAAGGAGAGCATTGTCCTTTTCTCTTTTACTTGGATTAACAGCATGAAGTGTTTAGTTAAGCTTCTTTTTTGCCAGCGACTAAAAATCCCTCCAAGCCAAGAGACTGAAGCTCCAGCATAAAACCTTGGCACTAAAGCAGCCGACTGTTTGGCCTTATCCCAGGCAGACAGATCATGACGCATAGGGGAGAGGAAAAACATGCTGTCCAGAAAGAACGCAGTTCTGAATCGCTGAATTCTGTAAGTCACTCGAGAAAAGAGGGAAACGAATGAAAAAAGAGCCCTAGCAATGTTTAACTCCGCCACTAAAAAACCACAGCGTTAAAAAGTGAGCCGCGTGTGTTTGTCTATGCAAGAAGGAGAAACCACACGCATATGACTAGGCGTCTCCACTTTTTGGGTGTCAACCTTTTCTCTCAATGACCTTATTTGTGTACGTCTGACTTTATTTTGCTTTCACATGCGTATGCATACTATTTCTCTCTCTCCCTCTCTCTCTCTCTCTCTCTCACACCCACCTACACACATACCCCCCCATCCACACGCACACACACACACACACACACACAAAACACAGTGTGTTTGGATTAAGAGCCAAGCTCCAGTATCCCCATTCTCCCTCCCTTTTCTGTCTCTACCCCACATCATAGCCTCAATAATTTATCCCACCACTCCCAACATTGTATCCAGATACTTCAGTCTCTGCTCTTTCTTCTACCCAAACCAAGTTCTACACGTGCATTTCCACATATTGAAGTTCTACATAAACATAAGAAATATCATCTGGGATCAATAAAGTCTCTGATTCGGATTCTGGTTTAAGCTCCTTAACCTTCAGCCCATACAAAGCACACAGCTGTAGGATCACACACAATCAGTGCTGAATATCACTGATCTATTTGATATATGTCAACAAGATCATCCGTCTATATCTAATGCTTATTCTATGATAAAGACAGATAACATGCATACTGGATGTCTACCAGTTATAATACTGCACATTACTGTAATCACAATATGGGTACTATGTCAAAAAATTACAGCAGGCAGTGGTTTTAAATAAACACACACACACATCCCTAAGGCACACTCTATTTGAAGTAACTTGTGAGACAAATGGAGCAAAGAAGACAAGAGATCGCTCGTAAAACAAAGAGAAGATGGAGGGAAGATAAAGGGTCTGCTTATAGGAGTTTGTAGAGAGGTGTATGGAGGATAAAGAAAGGCAATCAATGATAAAGCGAGATGTAAATAATTCAGAAAACTAAGACTTATTCCTGTGTAAGAAACGAGAGTCTCATCATTACAACGTGGCGAAGAAGTGAGTCTTCAAACCAGATCTACTCAGCTACGGTGGGCTACGCACACGTGCTTAAGGCTCCGCAGAACCATGGCTTTGAAGATGGCTCTTAGAATTCTCCTCCATGCTTGTGCGCGAACAGAAAACATACTCAGTGCGAATCTTCTTCAGCACGCTGAGTACTCAAAGGAGTGTGAGGGAAGCATGGTGAGATAGAGAGAACGGCGGTGGGAAGAAGTTACAAAAATTAATTGACAGCAAAATCTGTCTAGACATTTCAAAGAGAGTTTCATCATTTTCCTGCAACAATCCTTTTATATTCAACGGTCATCTGTTAGGCTTTCTCTTTAAATATGCAACCGTAACCAAATTCCTTCTTTGTTCTATCTATCAGCCCCTTGCCTTGGGGTTGACCTGGCAGTTTAGACAGATCACTATACTTCCACATTCCTCTCAATCCTTTCTTTTCCTTCTTCAGTGTGGTACATAAGATCTCTGAGCAAACATTTGTCCCGGCTATGTCTAGACTTCTTGCTGACCAACAGTACATCCCTATTGACCTTGCCCCGTCCAGCACAGTGAAAACTAACTCTAAACATGTAAACATTTTTGCAAAAAAAAGAATAGTAATTGTGATTGTACTCTCCCCAGTCCTCCCCCACCTTCACTCCTGAGCTGTACCCCTCTGGCCCTATTCCATCATGCAATATTGATGCTGCAATGTACTAGGCCTCATTACCAACACACACCGCCATGCTCCTACTCAACTATTGATAAACCTGGGGCCTTACTAGCCTCCCTGGATAGGCATGTGCGCATGAGTGTGTGTGTGTGTGTGTGTGTGTGTGTGTGTGAGTGTGAAAGTGAAACAAGAGCAATTTTTGATTACGAATATAAGGGGGAAATTCTGAATTCAACGTAGATTCAGAAATATATGAAAAGGTGAGACTCTTGGTGGCGACTGGAAACCTCAGCAAGCAAGCGGACAAAGAAAATGGTTCATAGAGTGAACATTAAAAAAACTATAAATAGGCTTTTTAATTCCTTTTAAGCATGAATTCTTGCTGCAAGTTCCTTAGATTAAGTCAATGAGTAGCAAAGTAGACACGTGTTACTTTGATGCATACCACCTACCAACAAAAACCATTGTTGCAGACCAGGGCCCATCCATTCAGGGTCATATTGTGATCTTTCTTTGTTCTTATATCGTTACTTTTGGTCCTACGGATCCTGTTAAACTGTCTTTCTCACTACTGCTGCTGTTTCTAAGGAATTTCCCCATTGTGGGATTAATAAAGTCAATCTAATCTAATCTAATTAAATGGCAGTGGCCTCTTTTAGCAGGCTAATGCACCCTGTCACACTGCAAAAACTGGTCAGGAATGGTTTGAGGAACATGACAAAGAGTTCAAGGTGTCAACTCGCCTCCCAGTTCCCCGAGTGAGAACACGTGGGACGTGCTGGACAAAGTTGTCTGATTTATGGAGACCCAACCTTGCTTGCAGGATTTAAGGGATCTGCCGCTAAAGTCTTGGCGCAGGCAGCACAGCTAAAATGTACAAAGCTCTTGTCAAGTTCCGTACTAGGCAGCTATAGCCTTAACTGCTCCCAGCTGACTCATCTGGCACTTTAAAAGCAGGAGTAAAGTCTCCTTTGGCGCGGCAGAGGGAGGAGAGGCCTGCTGGCAGAGTCACAGCTCTTTACTTCGCTTGTAGTTTACAACATGGCTGGGCTCATAGAAGAGCAGTGTAATTGAGAGAGAAAGAGCTAAAGAGATTTGCATACATGATGCAAAATCCCCACCAGTGCACAACAATTTTAATTTCATATGATGCACTTAAACATATGAATATGACTAACCCTAACACACAGGTGCTACTTATTCTACCCTGCAGAAATGCCATAATACGTTATATATTACAATATACACCACTGATATTGACACCATTTTACACATTGTTCCTCTCAACATTTTGTAAACTTTAACGTTCATAATAAGGACCTTCATACCAAATACAATGAGCCCGCTGCAAGTTATCAGCAAAACAGATCTCATGTGCTACCTTATTCCTACCCTGACAAGAGACAAGGGAATTACATTACATTAATTGATTCTAGGCTTGTTTTTAACACTATCATAATGGCAAGCTTGTTTCGAAACTCCAACCTATACATAAACTGGAAAATGAAAAATGCATCGAAAAATAGAGCATGACATTTTTTCTTTTGCTTTATCAAGAGCTGAAAGTGAAATACTCGTCCAAATAACAAATCAAAGTGTGCCGTTCTGTTGTCTGAAAACATTTGTTTTAGCAAAAATAAAGCTGAGGCTTGTTTGATTTTTGTATTAGCACAGCTAGCAGACACTCTACAGAGCAATGCGATTCCATATAGCAGTATCTCCGTAACAACTGCCAAGAGATGGATGACATCTTGAATTATGTCTTTTGAAAAGTAAAATTCCTCGCACTAAAGCCACGTGAGCAAGAAATGTCCTTTTTAAATCAGAAGACAACAATTTCACTTTAGTTTGAAGGGTCATGGACAAGTTTACACTTAGGGCATTCATATGACACTGAACTGTGGGAATGAGTCATTAACTAAACAGTTAGTAGGTACTTTTATGCCATAAGACTGGAGAAAGCTGGGGTGGGGAGGGGTCTATTGATTGGACACAGATGCACACACTGAGAAGGAGGCAGTACTAAGGCAGGGCAAGAGATGACAACAAAAACAAAAGGCACATGGACAAAAAGCATATGGCCAATGCAAACAATAACAGAAAATATGCATTTGAACAGGGCAAGACAGGGTTACATCTTTGGTTTCTGCTACAGTTATGCTATGACTCATAAAAGCACTGTGTATGAGAATGTAGAAGAGTTGTTCTAAACTCTTGTGCAAAATGCATTATTCAAAAGGGAACACTAATTGATTATAAATGTGTAATGCATTACAACCATAGCAATGACAGCTTTAAAAATATGGAGAGAAAACGAATGCAGGTTCGGAACAAGAGAGCAACCCAGCATGTCCCAAAACACATCCACAGTATGGACAAAACTTGAAAATCTACCGAGCTTCCATATCCAGTAACAGATATCTAACCCATTCTGCTTGCATTGGTCAACTTAGTTACTATAGTAAACAATTTAGTCTGATTCTGTTAAACTGTAGATTAACACTCACAGCAAGCAACAGTCTGGTCAGTTTTATGCATCTACATACAATATTTAGCACCCTGTGCACAGGGATAATTAATAGTCCCTCAATAAAGGTTCAAGTTTCAGTTTCAGATTTTACTGCCATCGATGTAGCATCATTACCTGTAATGAAATTCTCGAGTCCCTTATAGTCAATAGATAAGTAAAAAACTACAACAAGAAACAGAAAATTAGAAAGGAAGTAAAAAATAGTAAGATAAACATTTAATCAATATTTATGTTTACAATTGGATGAGTCAGGGTGCAAAAATAGAGTCAGGGTGCAAAATAGAGCAGTGGGGTATTAAAGAGATGTTTGTGAAGAGTCCAAGGTCAAGAGTCCAGTGATTGTGGTGTGTGTGTGTGTGTATGTTGGTGTGTGCAGAATGTCACCAGGTCAGAAGCCTGATGGCTGGTGGATAGAAACTGTCTCTGAATCTGCTGGGGTGGGTCTGGATGCTCTGGTACCATCTGCCTGAGGGCAGGAGCACGAGTAGTCTGTGGCTGGGGTGGCTGAGATCAGAGAGAATCCACTGTGACTTCCTCTTACAGCGCAGTCTACAGAGATCCTGGATGGCTGACAGTCCTTGTGATGCACTTTGCTGATCTGAACACCCTCTGCAGAGTGTAACAGCTGCCATAGCAAGTGGTGATACTGCCAGACAGAATACTCTAGAAATTTGTGAGTATCCTGAAGTTCATGGCAAACCTGTGACCAGCTCCTCGCTGATGTTGATGCCCAGGAATCTGAAGCACCTGACTCCCTCCATCTCTGCTTCCTCGATGTGGATGGGGGTGTGGCCTCCTCCCTGCAGTCTCTTGTAGTCCACGGCGAGTTCCTTGATTTTGCTGATGTTTAGCAGCAGGTTGTTGTCACAGCAGCATGATGTCAGGGCTCTCACCTCTGCCCTGCCGACTCATCACCGTCAGAAATGCAGCTGATGATGGTGGTGTCGTCAGCCAATTTGATGATGGTGTTGGAGCAGTGTGATGCCGTGCAGTTGTGGGTGAACAGGGTGTACAGCAGGGGTTGAGCACCCATCCCTGGGGGGGCCCAGTGCTGACTGTCAGTGTGGAGGAGGTGATGTTACCGATCTGAACCACCGTCTGTCAGGACGTCCTGGCTCCAGCTTCACAGGGGGAAACTGATGTGCAGGTCACAGAACTTCATGATGAGTCTGGATGGTATGATGGTGTTGAAACATATGTGTTTTTTTGGTCCAGGTGGGAGAGAATGGGAGAGTGTAATTGCTATTGCATTGTCTGTAGGTCTGTCAGGCCTGTAGGCAAACTGGAGTGGATCAAGTAAGACATCTGCCAGCTCATGGGCTTTGAGAGCATGACCTGGGATATTGTCCAGTCCAGGAACTTTGTGTGTTTACTTTCCGGAAGTATTTACATTTTTGCCCTGGTATAGAGTGACCTCCACTGTTTCTAACTGACTGCTATAAAGAAACAAACACAGGTTTGTTTTTTTAAATAAATGTTACCCCTGTATAAACTGTACTGTAAATAATGTATGGGTGTTTTCTGTAATTTTTTGGGTATAAGCACAAAAAAATTCTGGACTGCAGCGCAACAGGTGAGCAGCCAATCAGCAGCAAGGAGAAATAAATAATGTTCTCGGATTGGCTACTTTCAAACAGCCCACCTCTGAGTACAGCTGACTATGACGTCCAGGCCCCATGAGACACGTCCCATCGTCCTTGTGCTGGTTGTTTATGTTTGGGGTGGCACTGAGTGGCGGAGGTTCATTCTATTTAGGTGTCTGATTGCCTTGGTAACCGGCGGGTGGCCCACGAGGCCTGGATGTCACAGTCGGCTGTACTCAGAGGCGGACGATTTGAAAATTCGTGATGGACTAAAACAGCGGCTGCTGATATGCGTGAAAGTGGGGGGGGGGGGGTTACTGTATTTATATGCTACAACAGCTCATACTACAACAGGATTGGAGCATACAACAGCTCAGGTAATGCAGCAAATGTTTCAGAAGGCCACAAAAAAATCAACTTTGTAGTATAGTAAACAGTGATTATAGCTACGCACTAAAGTTTAATTTAGTCATTCAGCAACAGATAAAGATGGCTTGAAATTCCGAGACAGTGTGGATGGAAAGTGGATAAAGATAGATGGTCATCTGACCCACATTACACATCCCACTGGCATCGCTGCGTGTCCACAAGTAGCCGGAAAATGGAGACTTGCCATGGCTATGTCCATCTGTTTCCCCAGTGTCACCCTGTGTCAGGGTGTTTGCCCCACCCTCTGCTCCTGCACAGGTACAGCACTCTCATAACCTGAGCCTCTGTGCAAATGAATGATGTGAATCTGAGAAAGGAGGTCAGACTTATTGGCTGATCTATTTAGTTCATGGATAATGCTGTTAAAGTTCAGGGGGGCATATGTGTTCTTGCGTATGTGTAGCATTTATTGGCTGAAGTACAGTTATAACACCACCTTCATTCCATTGCGTAACCCCCTGGCACCTGGCTGTTCTCCTGGCATTGCCATCTGCTGCCTTTTGCTATCAACAACTCCATCTCCATACACACACACACACACACACACACACACACACACACACACACACACACATAGACTCATACACTTGTGAACTGCACTTAATAAAATGCTAGTTAAAGGACTTAAGGAGTTAATGATTGTTAAAGGACATCATTAGTCTCAGCCTGCTTTCAAGTGGTTGAACCATCATCATCAGAAATTCTCAGAAAATGAAGTTACTGCACAGTCCCTTTACTGGTCTGTGCTGTTCCTGATGTGAGTATTATTCTTTCCTAATGAATAACATTCTTATAACATTGTATAGCCGAATGATCAAATATTGCTTTACCACAAAGAAAAGGTATGTTCAAATTGAAATAAAAATATAGTAACATGAACAAGCAGATATTAATACCAGAAAGAGCAGTTTTGGATTGCATATGATATGACACATGTTTTTAATCGGCCAGCATCAATGACTGTGAGATTAGCTGTGTTTTTATGCTCCACAGCATGGAGCTTGAGTAACTAACCAAGCAAGAGGGGTGGTGGAATAATCATGAATCGAAGTCCTGCTGGGTTTAAAATGAACTATGCAAATAATCCCACTTTGTGTTTACAGCTTCACCAAATCGACTGATGTTGCACTGAATCCTGTTGTTTTTTCTATCCCAGCTTCTTCCACTTGAAAAATGTGTGACGTTTTATTTTGACCATCTTCCACAAATAACCTACAGATTATTTTTATACATATTGTTATTGTAAAATTTGGGTTCAGCATTAGATTTAAAAGTTAAATGTTACAAAAATCTACCAAATAATCTTGAATGGACCAAAATCTGAAGCCAGTGTGATTTATAGAATTCAAACAGGAGGAAACCATAAACAGCTCTTGCTGAAAAGCACTGGAAGTTCTAAAACACATGAATTTATGTGTTGGTGGTCAAACGAAGCAACAGGCACTATTGAGAAGAATTGAGAAGAATACAATGGAACAGTGCTGTAACTGTACAGATGTTTGTAGACATTACTAAGTTTTGGACCTTAATAGAGACCTGCATCTTGAAGATCATGAGAAATGTTCTTGCGTAATTACTCCCCACTGTTTTCTACTTATCTTTCTAGGTCTTCACACACACACTTTTTAAAAAGCTGGCCTTTACAAAAGGAAAAGGGAAATGATAAATATTAGGGGTTTAACAGTACACAGATGTCACGGTTCAGTACATATGATTTATGATTTACTTGTGCTTTTTGGTCCCTCTGTGATTCCGTATTACTTCAGTCACGTCTTCTCCATCGTATCGTGTATTCTCCGAAAGACATCATGTACCGAACCGTGACCCGTGTACAGTGAAGGTTCGGTATGAATACATGTACCATTACAGCCTTAGTAAATATGCTGATCTCATGAAGTTGTGATGGTCCACATACAATTTGTATACGAATAGCAGTTTGGCAAAAAGGTCTGAAAGTTGGAAACATGTTTGAGAAGCTACTGCAGCATAATATTAGCATGTGTTAGAATTACAGAGATTTTGCGTAGGAATGAAAGGTCTGTTCAACGTTTTGCACAAGCGTTTGTGGTTCTATCACAGGGCTAATCTATGCATGATAGCACATGTAGGAATAAGCTCCCTTAGGTGATTAGCTGCATTTAAACCTTCAGAGGTTAAAGCGGTATGATTCTAAGGTAAAGTTTGTATGATGTTGAGCTTGATATGCACTTCCATCAGTAATATAATTCCCTCTAGAAAGAGTAATATAAAACACTGAGATGAAAGAGAATAACATTAGTGTTCAGTGCACCTGCCCTATTCGTGGTCCTTCTCCTGGGTTTGACACTTCAAACTGCAGTTTTGATGAGCTCAACAGCCTGCTTTACCACTGGGCTCTTTGCTATGTTCAAGATTAAAAACACTACTGAACTGTAAGAGCATACAAAACTTGTCTACTTTTTTGATTATGCCAGAATGGTCTCTATATGGATAAACTAATTCATCATTAGTTGCGTATGGCTGAGTTTATTAGATGTAATAAAATCAATTTAATACATAAAATAGTCAACTATAAGAAGATTTATAAGAAATAATTATTACTGATTTATGATTTCACTTGTTTTTACACTTATTTTCTTACTACAATACTGTGCACAAGTATATTTATATTTATGTCTATTTCCTTTTTCTGTGGCTTAGTTGTGGTTTTATGTTCTAGATCATGATTTTACAACTGTGTTCACAACTAAGCAGAGCAGCAGAGCACCCTACCAATTCCCACTGCACACTTTTCCACCCTATACAGATACAAAAACAAGACTGAATGCTATCAAATAGAATGTTGGATTCACATAAATCCAATGCAGCACCGTAAAGCATTTCTGCACTCACCCCATTCACAAAACTAATCCTAGGCAAAAGCGTACTACCCCACCAGGCTTAAAAAATATTTATCTTCATATCTTAGTGGATGAGACATTTTGACACGGCCCATTTTGAAAACCAGCAACAACAATGTTTTTAAAGTCTATTTCATTAGAGAAGGGGTGTCACTTTTACTGGTTCTTTAATTTCAATTTCATTTTAACCATTAACCATTAATATCTGCAATCGGTGATTGTGAAAATTAGAGAGCACAGCAGAATGTAATGATTGTAATTGGTTATAATGTGAGCATTCATCAAATCAAATTGCACTATTTTTAAAAAGAGCAGGATAAAAAAATCCTCTCCATTTTTTTGGGTAGGCCCAGGCCTACATGTACAGAGAATGAATATGAAAGCTCTTCAGTGACTGCTACTTGTTCTCCTGTCACGATGGTGGGGGATAAGCCCCCACGATCGAGAGCTCACTTGGGACATGGACCAGGCAGGAGAATGTGAATCCATTTCAGGGGTTTTATTTGCAGGAAACGAGAAACGAGAAAACGAAACCAGGCACAATGGCCGTTACTAGATGATGTTGCAAACCAGGAACAAAAGCAGCTCAAAAAGACACTCTAAAATGACGATGGACAGACAGGGGAACACAGAACAGGTATACAAGAAACCAACACAAGAGGGAACACGGACCATGCAGGGGAACCTAAAAGGGGAACAGGGATACAGAAAAGGCAGGCATACACACAGGCCACACAAGAGGGAATACAGACTCTTACGACACCAAACAAAAACAGAGAGCATAACTAAACTAAACCAAAACGCCATAAGGGCAAAAGCAGAACATAACATAACACAAGACTAAACAGAACTCAGGATCTTCAGCGACCGCTGGAATAACAAACAAACAGAAAGCTATAAACATAAAACCAAGAACAGAAAACAGAAAAAAACCCAAAACATGACACGGCCCCACTGCTCCGTCAGTCCGAGCCGTGACATCTCCAGCAAATTCTCTCTTTCTCACTCTTTCTGTGCTCCATCCCTTACACTTTTCCAACATGCATCAAACAGCAATGTCCCAAAATTGTAAAAGCTTTGCTACAATCCCTTCCTAAAATTGGACTGACCTTCAGAATGCTCAAACATTTTCTGTGTTATTAATGGTTCATTATTAATTTCACTTCATTAGCATATCACATATCAGCAATTAATGTAGGGATTACACCATACAACAACAATTTACTGGCATGAGGGCTACAAATAATTGCCAATAAATTAAAAGTATCCATGTCTTGTCCCTCAGTAACTCTTGTACACAAGCGTCTGATACCACTAAACTAGCATTGAAGGAAGAGCTAAATGAAAGAGACTGCTTTTTAATTTAGAATTTAAATTTGAAATTTCTCATTTTTAATTTGATCTGATTTTTACACTCCTCCTAATCAATTGGGAGCCACTCCCATGGCGCATAGTTTTAATCATACAGGCCAGACATTGCTTTCATTAATCAAGATGTACCCTTTATCCACATGCTTACCCCAACACACACGCCCACACATGTATAAAATTATATACAGATATAGGCCAAACCCTGATACAGGGCACTAAAATGCATCACTGTCGGCTGTCAAGGACTCAGATTTGCTGGATTTACACACCACTGTATCTGTACAGGGTTCGTTTTAGCAATGAGAGTGAGGTGACAATTGCAGTGGGACAAAGAGGCAGCCTCTCTAATTCCCCTGCCTTTGTAGTTCATGAACAACAAAAAATAGTTCCAGATGAGTCCAGTGGTGCAAATCATAGCAATCCAGCGATGTGACAGTTTTTTCATTCAGTCCTTCGGGATTCACACGGAGTACTGAGATATCAAGTCTTGATTTTTGCTGGTCTGAGCTTTGCAGTGATATCTAGGTCTGGGTCTGGCTCAGTATGATTCAGTCTAGACCTCTCAGGCCGTAAAGAGAAGACCCATTCTGGTTATTGGAGTTACATAATACTGATAGGTTAAAGAATAGTCCTGAATGAAAACTATATGGATGTATATTCTGAATAACCAATTTAGAAAAATCAGTCGATTTTTCTCTCTCTCTCTCTCTCTCTCTCTCTCTCTCTCTCTCTCTCTCTCTCTCTCTCTCTCTCTCTCTCTCTCTCTCTCTCATTTGTTTCAAGGGTTTGTTTAAAGTGTTATTCCACTTTTGTTCACATAGCAGTACTTCTATATGAAAAAAGGTGCGCAACACACTAGTTCTGAATTAATTATTTAATTTTTGCGATTAGTAGCAGAAAACCATATGATTAATCGTGATATAATGTATGTATGTATATGCATTTATATATACATGTACGATTGTTTTATTCAAAATGTTGTTGACATGAATAAACATTGCGTGATTGTGTGAACATTGCACTAAGTGATAAAAAAAATGACACATCTAAATCTGTGAAGCTGTTTTTGCATTAATTAATGCATAAAAATGCTTATTATTTGAATGCCATGGTAGCTCTTTAAATGAGGGGTGTCGGAGGCAGTTTAAAAGTGGGAGGGACATACTGACAAACTGTTGGGGAGGACTTGAATGGAAGGGTGGTGATATATGTATATATATTTTTATTGACTTTTTAAAATTATATAAACAAAGGACAATACAATACAAAGTTTGAATTACACAACAATCTGCAATCTTTTAATGCCCATTGATTTAAGCTATAAGTGAAGTGACCATTCTGTCATATGTGAACACACCACATCACACAGTGCAAACAGCACGAAATTTCTCTGCATTTAACCCATTCACCAAGTGAAGCATCAGGCAGTCAGGAACAGGCAGTCAGGGACAGAAAATACAATTATTTCAAAAGTAACTATATTGTTTCTGAGGAAAAGGCATGTTCAAGGTATTCAGCATCAAGTAAATCAAAGAGGAAGGAAAATCAATAAAAAGATGGCCTCCCTAATCATATCTTTTTCCTTATCAACAAGCACAAATTTCTATAGTAAAATTCACAAGGCATTACATAGACTGACGCCCAGTTTTTAATTCTGTAAGCTTTTATATCTAAGGTAAACACTAAGACTTCAATATACAGGGGTTGACGTAAGTGGTGCGCACGCATGGGATAAACAGTAAAATGCACGGCAGTCTTCACGGCGCAAAAGCGTACCTAATTTGAATAACTTTATACTGGATCTCTAATTAACCACAACTCATGCAAGGAAAACCTTCAAAAAAAGACAAATTATAATTACATTATTAAAACAATAAAAAGTGTGTACTATATAGGAGCGGTCATTGACACCTCTTGATCAATGGAAAGACAAATTAATAAAGAAACAATGTAAAATTCTCGAAAATATGTTCCTTCTTGTGTTCAGTGAAGCAAAAGACCAACGACCAATCCATCATTTTGCTCAAGATGTACTTTTAAGAAGGAGCTTCGGTATGAAAGCTGGGGTAGCATATCACTCTAACATGGGTAGCAGAACTGGTGAAACTGACAGCAGAATAATATTGAATTGAAAAAGTGTTTTAAAATGGAAAAACTAACAAACGTCTTTAGTAATTGCAATGTTTAGTTTTCTGGCACATCATGGTATGGTCGCCAGGAGTGTGCTATCTCTGGAGGGGCAGGTCAACAGCTCTCGGTTTTAAGAGTGCTTGGCAATTTTGTCTTAACTCAGCAATTTGCCTCGTATTAAATCCTCTTCCAAGAGAGTGCTGGGCCTCTTGGCCTTGCTCTTTGGCGCAGAGTAGGTGTTAGTGTCTTGCTGCCTGATGATAGCAGAGGGAACAACTTGCTTGTCTGCTCCCCTTCACTGCCACAGTATCTTAGACCTTCTCAGAATCTTTCATGCAGTTTGAATGTGGAATGTGAACGGTGCCTGGATAGTGGTGGGGGAAGGGCTGATGACTGGTTGAAAGATTCTGGGGGAGGCTTGGTGGTGGGAAAACCAGCTTGTTTTCAGGAGGGTGTTCCCCTACGTGTCAGATGAGCCCAGTTTTCAGACATGTGTAATCTCCCCTCACCAGGCTCCTGTCTCTTGTGTGGCTACCCAGAGTCTGTGTGTTTGGGGGGCTTGGATTGGTGCGGGCCGTGGCTAATCCACCCATGACATGCATGGCAGGCAACCTACTATGTTGGGATGTGGGAGTGCTGAATGGCTGAATGCTATCAGCGTAGACGACCCAGTGCTCCAGGGCAGGGATTACACCCTGAATTGAGATGCCAGGAGGTATGAGTGGAGTGAGATGAGGAGGAGGGGAGGAACAGTGGCTGACACTATGTCTAGAACAAGGCATAGATCATCAGGAAAGCTAACATCATCTGTGCTCACAGCCTGGTCAGGAGTCTATATTAGGATGATGATGGTGTAGCTTTTCAAGCGTACATGAAACTTGTTTACTTCACTATTCCACGGTTTCTGCTAAAACCCTGTAAAGATTCTAAAGCAGAGATGAGATTTCCCTGTCATATATAACGGAGGGGCTATTTATTCAAGTCTATTTCTGTTTAGGGAATTCCCCAGTGTTAAAAACGTTTGACTGCAATTGTATTTTCGAATGCCATGGGCATCTGCCTCACAGGTTTACCCAACATTTTCTTTAAAACGATACTCTTTTAGTTAACTATCCCACCAAGTCTTTGCGCTGTTGCAAAGTAGACCATACGAAATTAATAAAAATAAATGATTTTATTTAAAAAATCATTAGCACATGATATTTATTCCTATTTTATCTGTATGGTGCTCTTTCAAGTTACTTGGTATCATCAGTAAAGAACTGAGGTGGGAGCAAAATGTTGCTATCAAGGATGTACCTTCTACTCCTGCTGAGAAAGTATAACCTGCCCATGGAGCTGCTGTGTCAGTTCTACTGAGCCATCACTCAATCCATTCTATGATCATCCATCACTGTTTAGTTTGGCATTTCCACCCAGAATGAAAAGTCCAGAGGCCAGTAAAACTGATTCTAATATCTAAAGGCTACACAGATTACCATAGTAGTATAAGATGCTTTGTTTACATCATTGGCTGCATATGAGCAATTCAGTAAACATTGTAAGAAAATAAAACTGAATCTTTTTAAACTGGTAGACTTGTACTTATTACATTTATGGGATTTGGCAGATACCGTTTATCTTACAATCATTGATTACAGGGACAGTCGTGTAGCTTCGCCTGGGTCCTAGTGCCCGCCTGCTACCTAAAGCAGCTTCAACAGCCAGGACAGCATTTTAATTCAATAATGATAGCTAGACTTATTATTTTTCATTTCAATTCATAGTCTTGTTTTTATTTGTAAAGTTTGTATCTACCCTCAGTGATATCTTGTATGAAATGTTTGGATATATAATGACTATATATTTAGGAAGGCTTGGGATCATTTGGGGTGGGGGCTTCAGACCCCCCAAAATAGACCTAACGACGCCCATGGGTAACAGCATGGTAACAGTCCTAGCTTCAAATCTGTAATAGAGTAAGGATGATTAGTGTATGCCACGGCAACTTCGTTAAGGTAGTCATACCACTCACTAGGTTGCTGAAGAAGCAACTTAGCTAACTAATCAATAAGGGTTTTGTTGAATCTTTCAATCATGCCATCATACTGAGGATCATATGGGCTGGTTTGTGTTTTCTGAACAGCCAGCAGCTGACTTAGGAGGTTCAAAGTCCAATTGATGTCCTTGATCTGTGTGCTACATCTCTGGTATACCATGTTCAGAAAAGTCATTTTAAAACAGATTATTGTGGAGCTCTGGTTTGGATGGACAGAGATGTTGACATACTTTAAGAAATAATATTGGACAAAAAGCACATACCTGTTGCAATGATGAGGAGCTAAAGTTTATCCGCAGGAAGTTTTGGGAATGGTTTACCGGGCATTAGCCCAATGGTGGGCCAATGGTAATTTTGGGGCGGCGCGGAATCCCGTCAACAAATCTTAGCTGAGCTCTTAGCTGAGAAGTGGGACTACATTGTGCATCACATGGAGTACATTGTTTACAACACATCTTGATTTGATGGGATATGGATGGCCAGTACCGCATGTTTCAGGAGTGTATCTGCTGACAGATGACAGATTCACAGCTTTCCATGCAGCAGCTGTTAGACAGTGTCCTTTAAGGAATTACCTTAAGGTAACACTGAGCTTGTGAGCGGATTGAAAACTTTATGGAAGAGTAAATTGTTATGACAGAAAATAGTTTACTCTGAGCTAGCACAGTGCCAATAGCAGGGCACCGCATGATCGCTGCACTACATGTTGTCTTGCTCTGTTGTTTTGTTGATCTTGTGTTTTTTAATTGCACTTTAGATTTTATTTTCTCTCTGTGTGTTTTATCCTGTCCTCACTGGTGGACTTGTGATGCCCCATTTCTGTTCTTGTGGCTTGTTCTTGCACCTAGCTCTGAAGGCACGTTTTTTAATTTCGCTGTATATCGTGTAGATGGGAAAATGGCAATGCAAACTCAGGTAAGTAAATGCATTTTGACGTTGCTCTCTCACGTGCACAGGGCTTTCTCAAAATTCTCTGCACCCATTTCATGAATTTTTGACTCAAGCCAGCAGAAGATTGGATTCAAGCCAGCAGAACCTTTTACCTTCTAATGCATTGTGATCATATCTGGGAAAGGTTTCAAGTACAAGATGAGTGATGTATGTACTACACACATCCAAACTTTCATCTGCCTTATGTGGCCAAGCATTCACATATGTTTGCAAGAATGGCAGGGAGTATTTTGGCCCAATGTTTTCTCAGAGTTTCTCCTTTTCTGACTCATAGTCTCTATGGGTTAAAGGAGGCAGGCAGTCCCAGTACAGAAATATAGAATGTTAGATAGATGAGTAGGGAGTACAGAGGCTTTTACTGAAGTTAAATCAGCATCAGGTGAGTCCCATACATCAGTTCCATCACCTTCAAAAGTAGGTGGAAGAGATTATAATATTCACTGATCTCTGTTGTTGTGCGTGAGAAGGCCTTATTTTCAGAAGCACTTTCATCTGCAGACATGGCAAGAATATTACAAAAAGCATGAAAATTGAAAAATAACTGTAAAACGTTCCCAGATATTATTAGCTTGCCATCCATTAGCTGCGCTCAAAGAGTAAAAAAGCTCATGTAAAACAAAAGTGACCATTTTGTCATACATGAACACACCAAGGCACGAAATTCTTCCTCTGCATTTAACCCCTTCACCAAGTGAAGCAGCGGGCAGCCAGGAACACGGCGCCCGGGGAACAGTGTGTGGGGACGGTACCTTCAGGGATGTCACTAGGATGGAAAGACAAGGGGGGCTTAGCCCCCAGGGTTGTAGGAAGGAATTAGCGTGTATAGAG
>JBBPDB010000019.1:16833239-16857047 GCA_037974465.1 Brachypetersius altus
ACACACACACACACACACACACACACACACACACACACACACACACACACACACACAGACAGACAGACAGACAGACAATTAGAGTTAGCTGAAAATACATAGTGTAAATTCGTAATGGGACACACTGAAAGCCCAGTCTATTTGTCTTTGCAAAGCGTATGCAGTACGAAATGTCATTTTTAATTAAAATAAAGGCCTGATTACTGTCTCCCCATCTTCATACTGCCCCGATGGTAAATTTGGCCCGGTCAGGTATTTCGGTGCGGATTCCCGTCAGCACCCCCACCCCTAGAAACAACCCAGCCCACCCCCACCCCCCCAGAACGATAGCAAGGGGGGGACCCGATGGGTGCGGGATCCCATCAGCACCCCCCATCAGCACCGTTCTATATGGTGAACTATAAAGATTGTTCACCATATAGAACGATACAGAGAGCTGTCCCTGGGTGGGCCCGTCTCAAAATGCCCGGTAAGATTTTTTGTCCCAGTCCAGCCCTGCTCTTAACCTCCTTCTATCTTTATGTTGTAATAGATGTATAGTAAAATGATAACTCTGCCCATTTAAATCAGTTTAAATATCTTACTTCCACCACTGTACGTATCAGATGTATTGTGAAGAGGCAATTAAAATTAAAATAATAAAACTGACACCAGTAAATCACTTGCTATTTCGATATTTATAATCAGTCTCTCACTCTTTCTCCCTCTCCCTTCCTCCACACTCACTCACACCCACCCCCACACACACAGATACTCATCACCTTCAGTAAAAAAGTATGGATGTTTGGAGATGAAAATGGACATGCTTGTGTGGGGTGCAGAGGTCAGGATAAAGCAGATATGACTTTGAAAGCAGCATTTTGTGCCTGTGGTTTCAGATAGACCTTTGACTCCTACATGCGAACCCTTACACAAAAGAAACTCCTGTGTGTACGAACCAGAAGCTGCATTGTACAACATTTCATCTCTCAAAGAAAGCAGAGTTAGTGAGGGTGGGGAGGGGTTACATGCTGTTTTCTGGATTTTGTGGGAGTGAAGAGTGTCCTTTGGGTCATTCTCTCTGTTTTCTCCATCGCTTTTCATCGCTTATTTGCTTTCTGTCTCACAGCAACAGGCATGGTCAGAAATGAAGGAGCTGCTAGTTTTGAATTTAACATGCCCTTTAGCCTCCTCTTGAAGGATATTGTGCTAGATATTACTGCTATACACCAGTACTTGCCGATAAAGGTCACAGGAGCCTTAATAAATTGCATTCACATTCAAATTCGTAATGATAGAGATTTGATTTCGCACACATTTTGGAAATACAGTGGAGAACTAAATGAGCAGACCCAGGTGGTATGGCTAATTGTTTTTCGGGATTTTTTTTTTTTGCAAAAAAGAGCAAAATGTGGCAAAATGTTGGTACTCTAGCATACTAGCCACAGCTAAAAAATGAAATGAATCCACGAATGACACATTTCAAATAAGAATGACGAAATCCTGACCCAAGAAGGACACACAGTACCGGGTTAGACTAATGAAAAGGTGAAAATATGGAATTAACAGAACCAGGAAAGACAAAGGAACCAAGAGAATAGATGAAAACAGGGTGGACAGAAGCATATCGCTGCGTGGAGTGAGGGCACAGCAGGACAGCATGGAGCATTTCCTATAAGCTCAAGTAGGGCCAGCTGGCCCTCTTTCTCTGGGGCACTGTTAGAGCCAGCATCAGACTGGCCTTTCAGTGCCAGTCCCCTTACCCTAGTGGGCTGACAGTCTCCAGCTCACAGAGAGCATGTAGACTCACTGATGCTTTGAAATGCTCTGATAGTTTCCATATCTTCAACCCACTATCAACATCACCTACTAATCTACAATCTGACCATTAGCCAGTATCTGCTTGCAAGAAAAAAAATAGACGCTTCTTTTTGCTGCTTATTTTCTTCAAGTCTGTGTTTTTTTTGCTCCGTCTGTCAAGGATTTGTTCGTTTTAGAGACGAATGCATTCTCAGATTTACGCGCAGCACAGGAAAAGTAAATGTGCACCGTTCTGATTGCAGTAAGGCTTATATACAACAAGCCTGTAAGGGTCTGTTACATGGATAATAACCTGTTTATGAGGCTCGTCATGCCTATCACAAGTACCCCTCTCTCCTTCTATCCTCTTTCACACACTCTTTCACTCACTGACTTTCTGTTCTCCTCTCATGGGTCAGCATCCTGTGTCAGTGGAACAGTCTTAAGCTGCAGAGCTCGTTCAGGATGCTTCAGCAGTGCTTTGAGGATCAGTATGTATGGAAACAAGTACGAGAAAGACTTTTCTTTTCTTTCTCAAAAATGCACACACACGCATTCACATACACATATACTGTATATATATGTTGCTCTATGTGTGTATGTATGTGTGAGTTAAGAGGGAGAGTGAGAGAGACAGGAAGAAATCTGCTAGTTCTGTCCTGAGGATAAACCACCTACACGCGGAGCAGCAGGATCACAGTAAAGAGCGCAGCTGAGCCCCGAAGTACAACTTTGCATCAATACTTATACAGTTACATAAATACACACATACACTGAGACACAGTTCTGGAAACAGCAGCAGGGCGGCACATCTCTAGCGCAGAAACTGTCGTGCCACAGAGAGGTCTGCACAATTCGCTTCTATCAAGGAGGGGTTTATTTTATTATCAGAAAAGAAATGTCCGTGTTTTCTCAGAAACACACATACTGCTTTACTGAACCAGCAGCAAGGCATCGCACCATCAGAGCAGAGAGCAATTAGACAGCAATTAGCCGCATGAAGACATTTTGAGATTTCGTTTTAAATCCATTGATGATTATTAACTTTCCCATTTGTGAAAGCAGCTGGTTCACCTGTGCATATAAGGAATGTTTTCCAGTGAGAAATATACATTTACTTCATTTCAGACCAAATGTATTTATAATAAGCAACATGTCCAGTCATCCACTTTCCAATTTCCACAAAGTTTTCAACTCAGTTTACGCCGCCGTATGTGTTCTCAAGACATGTGCACTCACCCTGGTACTCTTGTCCTGGGACGTAGGCAGCGGGGTTGCCGGCAATCTGTAGGGTGAGCAGCACCTCTGCCCCTCCCTCTGCCATGCCAGAGCCCTCCAGCTCGCCATGGTGGGTACACAGGAAGAAGAAGGGGTTGAAACGTGGGTAGAAGCCGACTGGTGCACCCCCAACATCCATGCTGCCCCCCAGAACCAGGGCCAGTAGTGCGCAACCAAGGGCACCACTGAAAAGGGCCTGCCCCATCCCCACTGCTTGTGGGAGAAGTTTGCAAATGAGGTATGTTAGGATGAAGAGGAAGGGTGTTGAATGGAGTGCTCAGAGGTAGAGTCCTACAAACAGGCTGGAGTCCACAGGTCAAACACAAGGTCTGGTAGTTGAGTGTGTGTATGAGTCAGTGTGTGTGTGTGTGAGTGTGCATGCGCGGCTGAGTGTTTGTGGAGCTGGGTATAGTACCCTGTTCCCTCTTTACCTTTCCTCCTCTCTCCTCCCTTCACTCTCAGGGAGTTCAGCGCGTGCTTGTGCTGTCCTGCTCCAGCACTTAAATACCTACCCCTCCCTCCCGCCCTCTCTCTCCACACCCACCCACCCACTCTCCCTCCCTCTTTCTCTTTCTCTCAATCCCTCCCTCCTTCTCTAGCACCAGCTATGCACGTGCTGTACACTCTCAGAGGCGGCTTCCATCCTCTGATCCCCCTCCCTCTCTCTCTCTCTCTCTCTCTCTCTCTCTCTCTCTCTCTCTCTCTCTCCCTCTCTCTCTCTCTCAGTTTTCTTGCTCTGGCATCCCCCAACTGATTTGGTCCTCCTACCCAGAATCACACTTCCCTCCCTCCTTCCATTCTTTCTCTCTTCCCCTCCTACCAATTGTATGATAGGCCCTTCTCCTTCGTTCTTGCTGTGTTTCTTTCCGTACATTTGTCCTGCATCTCAGTGCCCAGTTCTGCGATTTTGTTTTTCCCCCTGCTCGTCTGAACTTTCCGGGTTTTTCTCTCTGGAATCTGCTTTTCCATTGGATTCTCCAACTCTTACCCAATCTCCCTTCCCTCTCCAGTTTAACATTTGAAACAATAATATTGCTTCTTGCCCACAAATGTCCCATGCCCTCCTATTACCAGCTCCCTGTTCACTCTTTTTACCCCTTATCATCTTCTTCCTTTCTCATTGTCTCACTGGAGTAAACAGAAACAGCATGTGACATGTCCCCTCCCTCTTCTACTTTCTCCATCTGTTCTTTCAACCGAGCTTTACAAGCATGTTTGTTAGAATACTGCAAATGATATAAAAGGGCCGTAATTAACATGGTAATAAATAGCAAATAGTTACCATTCAAATGTGTGTTAAACAAGTCTAATATCTGCTTGACTGAAATGTGGAAAGGACTTGAACAAATAGCGGTACAAGGATCAGTCTCGGACTGCTTCACTGCTTGCGATGCCCGAAGTATTACATCTCTTAACTTACGCCTATGCAGTGATTAACAAATGAGGGAGGAAAAACTGTCCTCTGCTTGTTTTCATACAGGATAATCAAGATAGTGCATGTATTCATGGTTTTAACCAGGTTTCTAAAATTACAGGGTTTTTTTTAACACCTTCAAAACATTCATGACTCATCTACTTTGCAATCTATGGTGTTCTGCCTTTAAAATAAAGGTTTATTTGTACAACCCCTGTAATAATAACCGTAACTTAGTTTCTCTTCCTATCATGTTTGGCTTATACTACTGGGCTACAACACAGAGGTCCAAAGTTTCCACGTCTTCAAACACAGCTTCAGTTTCGAAATTCAGGACACAAGTCACTGTGTCAACTCACAGCATTCACTCTTGCAGCCGAACACCACTAGGAATATTTTTTCCCATTCAGTTACAAATATGTATATGGCTTATACCTTTGGGGTATTCCTTCACAAAATTCACAAATTCTCTCATGGAAGACATTTTAAAAAGAGATCCTTATGTAGTTAATTAATGTGGCTTTTCATGCAATTCTAATTTGCACAATTAGGTGCACAAGAAATCAGTCATTAGCAAGAGGGCTGTATTGCCTTGGTGCAGGAGTGATACAATGTTGTTATGATACAGTTTGTAATCTGGCAACTAATAAGCAGCGTTAGTCTTTGACCAAAGATAAGTTGTGAATAAAAAATCTCATGCTTTCTAAATGACAATGAGTAAAAAGTGTGTCTTTTTGTTTCTGAAATATAATTTCCATAATTCTGTTTTTCAACACTTGTGTAAATTACAAAATTTCCCAAATTATAATTGAGAACAGTAACAAAATACGACAATACATATTTCACACCCCTGGAAAACACAAAGCATTTGGTTATAACTTTGTGATAAAGCTGGAGAACCACTACCACACATGACACTGCATGATGTGACAATAGTATATGCTTGAGGATCTTTAACAGTTAAATAATAAAAATAACCCCAGCTTTGACATGTTTACTGTTTGTTTACTGTCAGTAACATAAATGGAAATTGTCAGGCACAGCAAGAGTACAGATGTACAGCATGAGAATAGTTACTGCTGGATCTACATTTGTTTAAGAGTAATTTAAATAAGATGCAAATGCTTAAATATGTTTAATGTTTCATCCATTCAAATACAGTTTTAAGCATTTAAATACGGTAATGTATCGTTTATGCTGTCTTAGATTGCAACCCAGTTTCTTGCTTATCTGCAGAAGTATTTTGTTTCCTTCTATAATATAACTATATATATACATATATATATATATATATATATATATATATATACACAGTACATATATACACACACACACACACACACACACACGAACACATATGCACACACATTAAAAACATGGGAACAAACGTTTTACAGTGAGATTCTGCAGTGTGCCTAAAGAAAAAGGTGCCTAGATAAAGGTGCTTCAGCCACTCTGAATTCAGCACCAGCAGTATACTAATCACCGATCTGATCATACTTCACTGGAACCAAACTCTGCTACGCAGGCCCACACCCTTCACAGGCTACAAGGTATTGTAACCAGCCCTGCTGTACCCTCAAGTCTTAAAGTAGGCAAACTCACTGCTGGCTGTGTTGGCCCCCTCCCAGACCCACCCTCGAAACAGCTGGCTCTCATGGGCAGAGCAGGGGCTGACACCCAAGTACACTGGGTGTCAGACCGGTTGCGGAGTGCCACAGAGAGAGCCGACAGTCGTGCTGCCGACTATGACAGTAGGCCCAGAGCAAGGTACATTCAGCCTAACCATTAGATAAGATAAGATAATATAAGATAAGCCTTGATTAGTCCCACAAGTGTGAAATTAGACTGTGGACAGTAACCAATAAAACCTGGAGAGAGCGTTCACACCGTGGATGGTATATATTTTGGAAATAGACCTATTACATCAGATGTGTAAGGGTATTTGGTGAAGCAAAGCTCAAAGCCTATGAGCAAGAACCAGCAGCCTGTAGGGTCCCTGCTGTAATGCTCTGGTAATGAGGCATGGGCATGGGCATGGTTATTTCTTGGAACCAGAGAGGCCATTGGTCGAAGAACTGACCAACACAGGGAAGCTTGACAAATGCTCAGGCTTAGTATTTCAGAGACCAGGATAGCCAGGGGCGTGGCATATATACATGGCCACAGCAAAAACGATATGCCTTTTTTTCTGTTTGGTACAACAAAATATTACAAAAATTAAAACAAATGTAACTGACTGGTATATATTTCATAGTCTGTAGCCATACTTATCCATAACAGCTCACTTGGCTTTGAGGGAGAAATATAAGATCTATATTTAATGCATTGACCTATACTGTCACGGCTCGGCCAGTGGCCAGTAGGGGCCATGGGTTTCTGTTTGATTTTGTTGTCTTTTATTTTGAAGTTTTGTCTGTCTAGGACCACGTGTTACAAGTTCACCTGATTTGTGTTTTGTTGGCATTGATTTTCCTTGTATTTAAGTTCTGTTTGTGAGGACCCGTGTTGTCAGTCCATCGCCTCACATGTTCCTTGTATTTATGTTCACGTTTTCATGTTCATGTTTGTTGCGGCCCTAGAGCCAGGTTTCATTTTCTGTTTTGTTTAAATAAAGAGTCGCAGCAATGGATGCCAGTATTCCTGCCTGGTCTTATCTCCGAGGTAAATCACAGGAGCCGATTAGACCCAGCCCTTGTGACATATACTTTGTGTTGGATCAAGAAAAAAGAAAAGTATCACTTAGTTCTTCAACAGGATAATGATCCCAAGCGTCCTTCAAAACTGTGCCAAAATTAGACCAGTTCAAAGAAAAGCAAACATTTTGAGAATTATGCCTCCCAAGTGTTCCTCTCTCCATATCTTTTTCCCACTGTGCTTGCATGAGGTGAAATGACAAGTTCTAAAGTAACGTCCAGCAAAACAGAACTGTTTGCATGACTGAAGGTGCTTGGAGGGTTTGGATATATGTCATTTCCAGAAATAGCAAGAAGTGATACTGCAAGACTGTGATTTGATGATAAAAGTGAGGGGTGGTCATTTTTATAAAACTCATACATTAGCTTTTGTATCCATTAACTTACACTTACAGCATATATTGTTGCATTACACCTCAAAACCTGCCAGTTACATATGTGTTGAGTATTTGTATTTCTTGTAGGAAAATAATAATAAAAGTTTAAAATATCAGCCTATCATTTTTTTTTAAGTCTGAGATTGACCCTTCTGGCCTGTATAGACTTCTGAGAACCAAGTTCACAGAGAAAATGTAGGAACTGACCAGGAGCAGTTCAGTTTAAAGTTTACCAGTATCCATACAAACAGTTCCAGGTCTGAATTAGGCAAACAGGTACGAAACAGGTATTCCAAAAACACAACCTAGAACCCAAACAGGGTCAGAAAGGATCAAATGTCAGCATATAAGCCAGGCAAAAGGCAAGATCCATAAACAGGGCAAAAAATTACAACTATCAGAGGCAAGGCCAAGTACAAATATGCAAGGCCAAGTACAAAAAGTGGTCAAAAATCAGAAGGCAAGAAGAGAATACTCTGAACACCATGTGAACTTCAGAGCTGGACATCACAGTTTACATTTATTGGTTTGTGTTATGCCATAAATTGTTGAGCAACTTCTCTTCGCTGTTTTGTACAAGTGTTTATATCTATAGTGTGATGACTGGCATATGTAATTGCTCCGGCATGGTACTTTCTGGATCCTAAAATGCATCTTGCTTACAATAATCTTTTACAATAATTTGTAGTCAACGATGAAAAGGAATTAATACCTTGTTAATAATGCAAAGACAATAAAATACAAAGACAATCAAACAAAGGGAGGAATTAAACACATAAATAATTAAACTAAACATACATGCTTTTGAATCTAAGGGTCCCAGGGAACCACTTATACCACATATAGCTTGAAACAGCCCTGTGTTCAAGAAAATCAATCGCTTGCATATCTGTTTATTGTCTAATTAATAGACAATGGTGCAGAATTACAGCCACTTAGAGCAAGTCTCACATTAATCTACATTAAAATGCCCCCCCCAAAAAGATCCCAATGCCTGTTTTTATAGTGTAAACCATAAATATGCCTCAAATATGTTCTCCCAGATCACTTGACTTTCATTTGAAACTCAGTTTAATACATTACCCTTAAAGAAAATGTAAATATTAACCCGAGGTTTAAATACAGAAAAGTCAGGAAGGAGAGAGAGACAGAGAATAAGAGAGAGTGAGAGAGAGAGTAAGAGAGAGCAAGAGAGACGGAGAGAAAGAGAGAGAGAGAGAGAGAGAAAGAGAGAGAGAGAGATACAGAGAGAGAGAGATGATCGCACGAACGAGAGAGAGACAGAGAAAGGGAGAGAGAGCGAGAGACAGAGAGAGAGCGACAGAGAGAGAGAGAGAGCGACAGAGAGAGAGAGACAGGATTAAAACGATCCGGAAAAGTCACGAACCAGAGAGAGAAAGAGAGAGAGAGAAAGACAGACAGACAGAGAGAAAGAGAGTAAATCCTCGCTAAAATATCAAGGTGAAGTCCTCATAGCTTGCGTAGTATAGACCCAGCTCCCAACCCAACTTTGTGAATAGATTAACGGCGATATTATTTTTATCGCGCAATAAGAGTCTCGCGTTAATATATGTATATATATATATATATATGTATATATATGCTACACATTTTTTTTTATTTTTGTATTATATGTATAGTGTGCTCTTCTATACCATACTGTTGTGTATAGCGTTATTGTATTGTTTTTTGCTGATCTTACCTTTGTTCTGTCTGCTTTCTGCTGTAACAACTGAAAAAAACTTGTGGGACTAATAAACATTTATTTTATCTCATCTTATCTTATCTATATGAATTTGGCAATAATATTTGATGTTTTAATTCCATGTCTTATTTTTATTCAATGCATTGAAATTTCTACACAGAAATATGTGGCAGGCTACTGACTGAGCAGTTTTCCTTTTCATATTTTTTCTTTCTCAAGCATTCTGTCAAGTGAAGAGGGTTCATGGGTTATCTGTCTCCTCTGCTTCCGTTCCACAGACATAATCAAGGACCAATAGACCAGCTCATTAAATTTTTAATTAATCCTGTTTAATTAACTACCATCCTTAAGTCACTGGAGATTTCTCTCAAACACAAGCATTTGGGCACTAGATTTGTTTGGGATAGAGTTTTTCAACTTTTTGACTTCTTTTGGACTTCCACAGTGACAGGCAGGTCTGGACAATCTGACTGTGTGAATAAAACAAACATCACTGTTTGTAGTCCAGACCATCTCTTCATCTGTGTAGTAATGTGAGCAGCATCAAAAACTATTGTATAAATATACATCCAAACTATAGTATAAATCCAAATGTTCATCAGTAAAGGGCCAAAATGCCCAAAACATTTTTGTTCTTAAAAAAAAAGCCACCTCTTAAATTTGGATGCCGGAACACTCCTAGCTGTTCTTATTGCCTTTGCAATCTTCATTTCTCCATATTTTCTTCAAGGATACAGACTTTCTTGTATTTTTAATGTGGTCTCGAGGAACAGTTCTCTAGGCTTTTCCAGTCCAGTCCCTCACCCTGACCAGTATCAGAGGAGTGCTTTTGTTTCTTAAGCCACACAGTGACCTACATATGAATTATTCAAACAGAACAAAGCACATCTAACTTAAGGCCTGAACCAGTGAAGGAACAGGTGCAGATGATTCCAGATGATCAAGATATAAGACACATGCGCATTTATATGTAAACAATATTAATATACATATCTCTGTAAATACAGATTATAGAATATAGAAGTGTTTCAATGATTTTTTTGCAATGGAACAGAAGTAAATAAGTAATGAACCAATAAATCTATTTGCTCATTACTTATTTACTTATGTCCCAGTCAAGTCAAGTCATTTCAAGTCTAGCTTGAAATGTCGGTAGCTTGTTCCAGAATGATTGACATGACTTTAATGTGATTACCTTAACACAGCATGTGACATAAACTGCAATTACATCAAACATAGCATCTGCCATGACAGTTACATGACAGTAGATTACACTATTATGTTAAAGGACAATATTTGTATTGGCAGCTTCCATGGCATGTGGAAAGGCACGATGATGTCAATGTTATATAGCAGGGTTTGAGTAAAGCGTTTCCAAAAACAATAAGCCTCATCTTTTGGTAATGATCTATTTTGCTTCCTGATTTTACATTTGTGACTGCAAAAATGCTAATTGAGTACTAATGGTTTCGCCTTCTAAATTCTTTCGAGAAACTTAAGTATTTATTGAATTTCACAAATTAAAATGTGAGTTAAACATTTTCCATGCTGCCTCTGTTTTTACACAGTCAAAATTGAAAACACACACACACACACACACACACGATGCTGTTTGATTATTCTGAGCAGATTCAAAAAGATGGAATTGTAAGAGGAGATACTGAAGGTTGCTTGTGACTGTGCACAAAGCTAAAACAAGAAAGAAGCCTTTAGCCCTTTTCTTGTGGGTCTTTTTCTTCAATAAGACCCCCCAATCCCTCCCCCAACACTTTTTAGACAGGGGCTGGGGGCAATCGCTCTCCATTATGGAAACTAGGTCGGGGAAGGGTGGTCTCAGGAATAGATGGGGGCTAGTAATTATTTTTATCATTATTAATTTCCACCTCAAGGTTGTGGCAAGCCCCCAACCTTCCATCACTACAGTCACTATTCATATTCTATACAGGCTGCATGCCAAACCAGGCAGAACACAGACAGACACACAAAAGGGGAAAAAGCTTAAAGGGATAAGGAGCATGAGAGTGATGGGGGTGGGGGGGGTGGTGGTCAGGCAGGGTGGGAGGAAGGGAGAGGGAGGAGTTGTGGTTGATGCTTCATCATTCACAGGGGTCTAATTTGGACATGCTCGTTGTATATTTGACACAGCAAATCGAAATAAAATATGTGGGGAGGGAGGAAGGAGAGAAAGAGTGGGCTGAGGGTGGCTCTAGGGCCCTCAGGGTATACTTCAGCTGTGATGGCTTGCGCACTCCAATTAGTAACATGAAAAGGGCCGACTCTCATCACCCTCATGGGGTAACACTTGGGGGCAGGGGCCGGGTTTGACAAATGTGTGTCATTTAAACTCTTAACCAGCATGGATCGTGCCAAACTCCAGCCCCAACGCTTGTGTGAAGTCAGAGCAAGCGCATGCATTCTGGGCAGACATAAACCATTTAGGTCAGAAAAGTGGTAGGGAAATCATTTCCTTGAATTTCTGCATTGCATTTCCATAGAATAGAACTTTTCTACTCTTTACTACTCTTTCGATTCATATGTCAACTGTATTGTGTGTGTTGTAGTCAAGAACTGTAACGGGTGATTATCTGTATGTGTCCCCTTTTGGAGATACTAGCTCTCAGTAATGACCTTTGATAAGGCCTCTGGAATTAAAGCCTGTCACATCAACTTAGTATGCTAACATAAGAGCACAGCTGCAAGCTACAACAAATGTGTTCGAGCTAAAAAAAATATGCTTCTCACATAATGTTAATATGACAGGAAGTCTAATCATTTGTAATGCATTTTTGATACTTGCGGAGAGCTATGGCAGAAACATGTTTAACAATGAATGAAAATTGTGTAGCCCATTCAACCCATTCGAAGTTCTATCACAGCCATTTACGTCCTGGGAGTTCTCTGGTTTGGTACGATGCTCCTCCTCCCCATCACTCAGCCAATGACACTGCGCTAGTGCTCACCTTCATCCTTCCTACGGTGGCGGTATTGTGTAATACAGTGCGTCCTAGCTAGTGAGTGAAATTAGACTAAATTGGTCAAAAGAAATAAATACTAATCATTTAATACACTGGAATAGTTTTATACAGTTTTAATAGTTTTAACACATCAGCAGTACTAAAGCTTTGTAACATTCACTGAAAATGATTTGATTCTCTGTGTGAGCCCACTTGAGAGTGCAATTAGCTTAATTTGTTCTCTTTTCCTCTTCTTGCCCTGTGCTTCACAGTTCTTGCCAATTCAACATGTTCAATCGGCCAGTAGAGCTCATCATGGAGCCAGTGGTGTGAGACCCAACACCCAAACTTTGAGCATCAGTCAATCAGTGACGCTTACCAACAGCCTGCCAGCATGGCAGCACCTGAATATGCTAGCAGAGGAGCACACTGCCACACGTCAAGCACCTTCCCACACACTCGTCACCCTCCTTGATGTGTTGATTATCTAACCCCACCCATTTAACATGCTGTTGCAATAACACCGTCTTAAAGCCTTTGTTTAGTTTTACTTCGTTCAATTAATTTATTTGTACCCCGCTTAAAAACCCCAGTTTCTGTTTACATTTTGTGAAGAATCCTTGAACAGAAACAGTCCAGAATTACTTGATGAGGTGTTACATTAACATTCTCATTACACATTATATCCACAGACTTCAGTTTTAGAAAAACGGCTGCATGAATTCTACATTCCCTTCTCTGAAAACGTGTCCTTCCCTTTTAATGTGACTGCTGAAGTGAACGTAGTGTAAATAAAAGTAATAAACTGGATTATTTGCAGTGACTGGTAGCCAAGGAGCTCTCTTTTAGATGCTACAGGAGATGAAAGCTACACTATAAACACACATAAATGCTAGCACTAAAATCTCCTCACAAAGGTTTTGGTTCTTTGGAGCAGTGGTCCCCAACCCCCGGGCCGCGGACCGGTACCGGGCCGTGGGTCATGTGGTACCGGTCCGCCGGCTGCGCAGAAAAAAAACATGGATGTTACCCGTGTTATGTTGTTGTCTTGTTGTTATGAAAATGCTGTTAATAAAGCTGCGAGTACACATTGGATTTATGTTTATTTGTGTATTTTAAACACACCCCATTTCTATATTTTTAAAATATCCCCATTTTTATGCGCATCATTTATTTGTATAATATACGTATATTTATCTGCCACTCCTTAAATCCCGGGCCGTGAAAATAGTTTCTGATATTAAACTGATCCGTGACCAAATAAAGGACCGCTGCTTTGGAGGACTTTCCCTCTGATTTTATTGTTTGCTGATCTATAAACATGAAAAATATCTTTTATTTACAATTAGACCAAGACTGGATAGTTTTCAAACATCGTCTGCATTGGCCCTTCCGAGACCTTTCCCTGGACATTCGCTGAAAGTGAAAGATTGTAGAAGTCTTTCACTTTCAGTGGACGTCCACAAAACCTGAGAAAATATGCAAATGTGTGCAAGACGTTTGTGAGATTTTTTAAAATGAAAAACAGTGGGTGGTTTCCACATTCCCCAGTCACTCATGACTGTCTACAAGAGAGTGAGAGCAAGCTGAGAAAGACAGAGGCCTTTTCATAACTATTTAAATGTAATGCATTTTTTAGTAGTTCATACTCAGAACTGGCTGCATTCATATTAAGTTTGGGAGTGCAATGAAATATAATGCTTTAAGGCACTTTTAAAATGTGATTCCATTCTTGTGGATGAAATGAAGCCTGGGACGTTTATGAAGCAAAGGGATGTAAGAAGAGTCAGTATTTTCAGTAAGTCAGTCTGTGTGTACCATGGTAGTTTGTGATCCCTTCTGAATTCATGAGAACTTCATCTAAGTGATAACAGTAGATAAAGCAAGGAACACAAAATATTGCATTGGTTTCATTTATTTATTGAGCAAACTTACATTCACAGCATTTAGCAGATGCTTTTATACAAGCCGACTTCCATCCTGGAGCAACTTTGGGTTAAAGGTCTTGCTCAGGAACTCGGTGGTATGCTGATGGTAGGATTCGAACCAATGACCTCTTGGTCCAGAGGCAAGTATCAAGTATCCTACTCAATACGCCACCATGTCTTTGTTGTCTGAGACATGAAACTTTCTATTAGCTAGGGTCAGGAGGTTGTGTCAATCAGATGACAATTAAATGAAAGCTTGACTCACTCTACCCTATTTATTAAACATCAGTATCATTAACACTAGAGTCAGGAGGTTTGGCAGTTAATGGTGAGTGCAGGTGACCCTGCCCTATTTATAAATTCAGTATCAAGGCTTTGTCTTCACCACAGAGGATCTCAGAAACACTTCTGCTGATGCTCACCAGACTGAAAGAGGTTACAGGACCATTTCTAAAGAGTCTGGAATACGCCAGTCCACTGGTAGGCAGATAGTGGGTTGGCCCTTAGCCGCCTTTAACAACTGCAGCATTGTGGTTCATTTTTGGCCCATTACACTTGGCAAACTGTCCATAGTTCCCTACAAGGTTTCCATCCCTCTGACAAACACCCATATAGTTTTAAAAGGTTTTCAAACCTGGGGATTGGTTCATGTAAGCACCTTCACCTTTTAAAGAAACTAGTTATTTAAGTTAGCGTTGTCTTCTTCCCTTTCTTGGACAATGTTATTACATTCTCCACTATTATATACTGGAACATTGCTGCATTCACATTTCCTTTTCTGATCTGTAATGCCTCACTACTTGCAGAGAAGCAGCCCCAGATCATGTTGCTCCTATCTCCATTCCTCACTGGTGTTCTTTGGACCATATGTACAATCCTTCTTTCTCCAAACATGATGATTGCCAAAAAGTTCTATTTTTGTTGTGCCAAACCAGAGTACATTGTTCCATAAAGTTCTCATTTGTCAGTTCTTCTTTATACTCTGTACTAAGTGGGTTCTATTGTTCCACTATAGCTGAAACATCAGTGCCAGAGTCACTAAAAAGCATTCGTTTCCCTCACATACGCCAAGAAGTAGAGCTCTTGTTGTAGCTGCATGAAGGGACAAACTTCAGATTAAAATCTATGTAGTTGAATGCGATGTCATTAAAGTCCCTGTTGGTGTAATGGTTAGGCGTCCCTATAGTGCGTGTCATGGGTGTCAGAACCATTTCCCGGACAACAGTTGAGGTGTAGAGCGCTGAAGGGTTACAGACACACAGGTGGATCTGGAGGGCTGGACATGTGTGGAGCTGAAAACCAAAACCAAAGCCTTATGCCTCAAACAAAGACAAAGGTAGCAGAGGGTCCAACATCACATGTGCAAACTGATTTGCCTATATCCATTTGATTTAAAAAAAAATCAAACAGCGCAGGCCATAAATTGCCATGAATAATGTGACGAAGGGCAACCTTATACACGTCATTGAGACATAAGCAACTGACGCATAACTGACAGCTCATTCAGTTTCATTCATAGCTCAAGCGTTTATGCAAATGAGCTATGCCCCAACCCATCAAACTGACAAGTGACACTGTAACTGATGTATCATACCTATAGTCACGCAATGTACACAGAAAAAGATATAACAGTTTGAAAGTGACACTATTTGATTCTAGGCTGTCAAGGGAATCCTAGTAATATGCTGTTCAGGTGCAGTTAGCCTGAAGTTAATTGTACAGATTGGACTAGTAGTCGCAGGGCTAAAATATTAAGGTAATCATTTTGCATTTTCTGCTTGTCATCTGTGGCTGAGCATGTGCTGGCTCACCCTCCTCAGCTTGGTAGAAAGATTTAAGAAGTTTAATTATGTGCATTATCAGTGCGTTTAACTTGAGTTGCACTGAAATGGTTCTTGAATATGAATAGACAGTAGAATACTAGGGTACCAAATTTTACACTTAAATTTGCTTAGGTGCAGCTTTTCAACAACTAAATGCAGATTTATGTCATCATATAGCTCAATTATTGCATACGTTGTCAAACGTTGATCCAAAATAAGCACGTACAAATTTATGTATTTACTTTTTAAATACATTTTTCTCTCAATGGGTGTCATGGTGGAAGGCAGAATAACGAGTGAACTGTGCCCACTGTGTAGCGTGGAGGAAAGACTCAGACGTGATGGGACACGGGAGAGTTGGTAAGCCATGCAGTTATTCTCAGAACGCTCCCTAACGGAGTTAGAGTCCACACCAAGTTGAACTCGCATTCTGAACACACACTGGAGGTATATATAAACGAGAGTCAGAGAGTCAGAGTACTCGCGGTACCGTGGAGTTGAAGGTTTGGAGTTGGAGATGAGACACGCGGGCATGAAGCAAGCAACTTCAATGTCTGTGTGAGTATACTGACCTTATTTCCTGTTTATATACTCTACCTGAGTCATTTCCGGTGCCGATTGACGTCACGTGACCTGGTGTGTGTGACAATGGGCTGTGCTACTGAGGAAGATGAGCTGCCGAGGAGGATCTATAATACTGCTCTGCAATGCAATGGTTAAAGCAATACCATGCTATGTTTACATGCCATGTTATATGACTGTTAAAGTATATTTGAAGTGCACATACATCAGTACTAATGAACCTTGTTCTTTCTTTCTGAATTCAAAGGTACAACAACATGATTAGATGATTCACATAATGAAAGCAAGGTAGTAAATGGAACTCCTTTCATGGTTCTCCTCCAAATGAATGCCATTCAAATATACTTTTTTTAGAGACATGGAGATACTCAATTGCTATGAGGCATACTTCTGAGTGGTTGTGTTTGGAGTACACCTAATTAAATCATTGACATGAGGGCCACTCAGCCCAAGCCCATCCAAATCTCATACCGAAGTCACACCCTTACTCCATTTCATCACACAAATAAATCCATGTGCACACGCTCCGATCTTTGTTACAGTGTTTTCCAGAGAACACGGCAAGCCAGCACATAGCCTTGAGCTATGAGTGAGCAAATAAATAAATAAACACGAGAGTGAATGCTTTTTCAATTTTTTTCCCTTTTTTTTTCTTCGATCCCCATCCCAGCTGTCCTTCCTCCATCTCCCCTGCACCTGATGGGGATGATCAAAGCCCTGCTCATCCTTTTTACTCATCCTCTATTTCAATCTTTTCCTCTGGCCCTCAAGAGAATCGCTCCGTGTATTTCCCTTATTTGCACATTGCGTCCGCCCCTCTCCATCATCTTGCCATGGTAACACTGACACCTGTCATTCAATCAGACAAGATGGGGCCCAGATATACAGTAACTAATCCTCCAGTTGGCCCTGTTTGATATTCAGGGGCCATTACATGAGGCTTCACAAGAAATACAATGCTACCAATTAGAGGAAAGTCTCAGGCCAGCCCTTAAATACAACTCCGTCAAAGCCAATGAGAGACAAAAATGGTCAACGGCTCTGCTTATATAAACAGAGCATTGCATTGCCACAAGCTCATAGCCGTCGTTCTTGACCAGTCTGTTGCCCAATACTATAAATTAATAGTATTTCGTCAGTACCCAAAGTATCCAGCTATCCTTGTCTTAAATGCAAGCTATGAGGCTAGGACTTGGGATTTTGTTGCTTTGAGATTATGATGAGTCCATCATGAAAAGATACGGAAGAGGGGAAGCTAGCTGAGGCTGTGACTTGGAGGTGTTGAACATGAGAGGGCTTGGGTAGTCCCATTGGAGATCCCAGACTCTCTCATGTTGAATTTAAACGCACACACATATGCACGCTTGCACACACACACACACACACACGCGCGCACACACACACACACACACACACACACACACACACACATACATGAACACACACAGTTCATCACATATTATGAACATATACAGACACAGAAAAAGAGACCTAATCATCCCTTTTTCCTGCTGCGTCTGTTTCTAGATTAGACGAGAACAAGAAGGTATCCATAAACAAATGTTTGTAAACAAATGTTGTAGCTAAATGCCGTAAATCTAAATGTGAATGTAATCATATTTCTGGGGAATATGATCATGGTGATGATTAACATTATAAGCAGCCTGTCCCCTTTCTGTGTTAAGATGTGATAAAGCCCAAGGACAATGACACCGTTGTCAGTGCACATTAATGCCACACTCACACGCACACACCTGCTGTGCAGTATTAAACATTAGACTGGAAAACGAAAGATAATAGAAAAAAAGAAAGAGATTTGTTATCACTAAGTAGCAACACACAGCCAAATCTTAAGCCACCCACATGGACCACTGGGCTTCAAACAGCCCATGAACTGCCTAATAACAGGTCTTTGGGTCATGACCCATTCGTACCACGGCACAATATGGACCCCACTGGCCTTTACCTCCCCCTACTCTCTTCCCTTTCAGTGCTCCATTCATGCGCTCCACTCCTGCATTCTCTACTTCTCTCAGCTGTCTGCTCTCCCTGCTGTCCTCTTTTTTCCTCAGCTTCCCTATCTCTTGCCACCCCATTGACTCTGTTTTAGAATCTTTCTTTCTTTGTCCATTCTTTCTCCATCCACACCAAATCTGTCAATCAACCTCACAGCACATGTATCTTTGTCCTTTTAGCAACACCTCAGTGCATTTGTGCATTTGTCTTTTGACTATTCACAACCATGACTGCAACACTTGTTACAACACAGACAAATTAATATATAACCAAATGAAACAACATTAAGAAGCAATGATTTCAGTTACACAAGTCCTAACTGAGGATTACTAATTGGTGCAAGTAATCTTTCGTCATACACTCTCAAACGATTTAAGTGAATCAAAATAATCCAACTAAAATGTACATATCTCTGCTCACTTAGTCAACATAAGATAATCCTGGACCAGCTGTGGTGGTGCTGTTGCAATTATTCCCATTTTAATAATATTTATTATTATAATTATTATTTTAAATGTCAGAAATCTGCGTATGTCTTATTTTGTTAGGTAATGTTGCATGAAAGCTATGAAGCTACTAATTGTTTTACATGTTTTACATGAATGTTAACATTTTATAATATTTAAAATGTAATGATTGAAAAATAATGTAATGTTTTTTATCTAATTTTATTGCAATAAACACTTCTGTCAGATACCACCCTCATTTTGATGACAATCATTTACGTCTAAAGTAAGACTGGAAATGAGAAGCAATCATCCAACCAAGTTTTTTGTTTATTACTAGCCAGGTTTCCATCCAAGGAGTTTTTGAGAAAAAATATTTTTAAAAAAAGCAAAAGGTAGATTATTTGTGACTAACACAGAAATATGTATGGAAACGGCTCAAGGGTAGATTTTTTTTACGATACACCAAAACTTATGCGACAGTTCGTTTTTTTTTTGGGGGGGGGGGGGGTGACATCATCACACACACCATTTTCTCAACAAAAAGCCAGTTGGGTGAAAAAAGGCTGGCGACTGGAAATTTCGCACATTTTTTTACACATTCTGTTTGTCGATAACAAAACGTCACAAAAAACAGGATGGAAACTTGGTTACTGTTTTACTATCAGTAAAATGTTTTTAGACACAGTGACATTTTCTGCATTTGCATGTTATGTGCTTAATATTTACTAAAATACACTCTAAATATATATATATAAATATTAGGGGTGTCAAGCAATTAAAAATTGTCACGTGTGAGTGTAGCGAGGCACAGACACAAGGTTCCTTTTGTTGGATCTCATTAACAAACTCAAGAAAACACAACCCCTGTGGGCCCCACCTTAAAATTCAGTAATAACCACCTTCTACACCACATCAATTGTCTAGATCCTACTTAGCAATCACCTCGTACACTATAGCAACCACCTACAACCTACGACCTAGCAATCATCTCCTACACCATAGTAACATAGTAACATAATGACCATAGTAACATAGCAACCACCTCCTATACCACAGCAAGCATGTAGCAATACACTAAAAACCACCTTGTATACTACAAAACACTTACTTGCAACCACCTACAAACTTCCTAACAACCACCTCCAACACCATAGGAGCTACATAGAAACTCTTTGGCAACCACCTCCTACACCATAGCAAGTTATTAGCAACATCTTAGTAACCACCCTGTATACTATAGCAACCACAAAGACTTTCCCTAGAAAACACCTCCTACATCTTAGAAACTACATAGAGACTACTTAGCAACCACCTCCTACACCATAGCAACCACATAACAACACCCTAGCAACCAATTTGTTTACCATAGCAAGCATCTAAATGTGAATGGATGGATGAAAAGCAAACAAAAGAGAAGTGTGGGTCGTAACTAATATCATGTATGTGACAGGTGAGGAAACCAAAACTCCCGGAGGAAACCCACTCAGTCACGGGAAAATATGCAAACTCCACATAGAATTACCCTGTGCCTAACCCAGGACCTTCTTGCTGGGCAGCAACAGCCCATCAACCCCTGCGCTAACCCCTGCGCTACACGAAGCAGAACGCCTTTCATTTAAAAGTGACCAAAAATGTAATGGAACTGTATTGAGTGAAAGTGAATGCAAGAATACAACAGAAAGGACATGTGCAGGGCTTGAATGAGGCGATGGCTTCATGTGAACGTAAATGTTGTTTTGTCATTGTATGGAGACTGAAAGGTGTGTCTCCTGTATCTGCCTTCATTTGAATAGGGTCAAAAAATATATGGAAGGGAAGGGGATGAGGGAAAGGCAAGGAAAAGATGAGTGCTGGTCATAATCGGTTGCATTTTTATGTCGGGGGAGCCCCTTGGAATATTTACACTGGAGCGGTAAATAGCATGTGATTGTGTCATTGCGCAAACAAAGAATGGTCATGTGCTTAGATTTTAAAAAAGGGGTGCAGATATGTGATGTGTTATTGAGTGAATGTGAGGCATGTCCTAGTTGAGGAGCCTTATGACCTCAGGATAAAAGATCCTCTTGAGTCTCTTAGTCCTGGTCAGGAGGCTGGAGAACTGTTTGCCCAAATTTAGCAAGCAGAACAAATTGGAATGGGAAGGGTCCTTGACTATCTGGATTGCTCTGGTGTTACAGTATCTGGTGTACATGCCCTGCAGAAATCTGGAGTCAAATTACCATGTTCATTTAATGTTGCAACTAACATTGTTGTAAATATTTGATAGTGCATAGAAAATGGTTAGTGCTGGCATTTAACACTGCCAGTGTACTAAATAAGATTTCTTGGTGTTATATTTCATACACAGAACCATTACTACACTACAATAGAAGGGAATTAGTTTCTATGAGTCTCTGTTTATGGTGATCAAATGTAATATTATGCACCAGTGCTGGATTTGAATGTAATTCAATTATTTTTCAGAACTGAAAATTAACACCTTTGAAAGTGTTAAATTAACTCTGTAAAGACTGGGACAGTATAACACAAGCATAGTGTTAAGTTGTGAGCTCCTCTTTTGACTCTTGGGCAAGGCCCCATCCTGGGAGCCCTTCAGCAGGGAATCCACATCCCAAGTCCTACCAGGGAGCTCCTCCAGAGCTGTGCAAGACCCCTGTAACCCCCAAATAATTTCAGGGGAAGACCTCAACCATTTGTGGGGTTGTCAGACACTCTTTGGGGTCTCCGGCCCCTCTCTGGCTTATGCAGACTCCTCTCTGGCTTCTTCAGGTCCCTCTGCTGAGGCTAGCAGCCCCTCTAAGGGCCCTGCTGCAGCTAACAGCCCCTCTAAGGACTTATCTGTGGCTAACAACCCCTCTAAGGATCCTTTTGCTGTGGCTAACAGCCCCTCTAAGAGCCAGGCCTTGCTGCTGTGGTTAACTCAGACCCCGCGGCGGCTAACTCAGGCCCCACAGCAGCTAATTCAGGGCCCAGTGCTGCGGCTAACTCAGGCTTTACTGCTGTGGCTATCTCAGGCCTTGCTGCTATGGTTAACTCAGACCCCGCTGTGGCTATATATGCATCTAAAAACCCCTCTGCGCCTACATACCCCACTCGACACTCAGGAGCCACCTCTCAATGCTTAGGAGCACTCTCTCGAAGCTTGGTAGCACCGCTGCCTTGTGTCTTGCAGGGCGTAGCAGGAGCTCCTCCGCGGTCGAGTCAAGGACGAGGGGGTCCACAATGCACAATGGGTCGATAACTGGGGATCCATTGATCCACCCATCCCACCAGAAGCCCAGGTCTGCACCACACAACACACAACAGCTCTGCCATTGTGAACCAACTTATCCTCACCGGCTCATCCCCAGGTTGCCTCACTCCTGGTAAACTCCTCCTCTCCTTGTTGCAGCAGGGCAGTAGTACAGGCCCCAAGGATGAGTTCCTTCGGGGCCGGCCTCTCACTTGTAGGTTCGCTCCCTGCTGCTTCCTTTATTGGATGGTCGGTCAATCTGTCACGGGTTATCCCCTTCTCCAGGCACGAAAGGCAGGTACACACACACCAGGGATAATCAAAGTGCTGCATCTTTATTGTAAGCCAACTCAAAACAATACTGGCATGTGAGCCAAACCAAACTATGGTTTCAAACAAAAGGAGACAGGAGTAATAAAAAGCTAATGTTACGGTTGACCGTCCATGCATGTCAGTCACACACAAACTAAATACTAAATCCCTAAACCAAAAAAAAAACAATCAGCAAACACAATCACTAATCACAAATAACTGTAACTGAAAAACAACACCCACCACCACTTCATGATAAGAGTTCCAATATAACCCCTAAACCAAAAACAGTAAAGAGGACAGCTTCCAGAGGCCGCCCACCATTACTGGCCCCAGTCCTGACCGTGCCATGGAAAAACTACTTCAGAGTTGTTTGCAGAGTGTTCCCTGCAGAGTGTTTCTGCACATTTGGAAAATGAGTTTGTCAAGGAAATATGGCCTATGAATTTGATAAAAAGTTAATATTTTACATATGGAGAGATGATCCTCAGACAAGGCTAAAGTGGACAAATCAAGAATGTTTTTTAAAAAAAACGTTGCAGTTTGTAACAACTAATAATTAATATTTTTTTCTATATACAATATAACAATATTTAGATTTTAACTTTTAAATACTGAATTATTATTTAATAATTCAAATGTTTAATGATTATCTAATTTTCTGTTAATATCTATATTTTTGGATTTGTTGTCATTGTGTTTCTTTAGTTTTGAATGCTTTGCAGTTCAGTTGTGAACACTTATGTATGCACACATATTGATGAACCCATGATAGCTGCTTTGGCACGGGCTTTGCCTGGGCCTGAAAGTATCATCTGATGTTGTGGATACTATACACATCATCTGAGTATTAAATTAGATTCCTGTCACAGGTATGTTGAAGTTTAAGTTCAAGTTCAAGTTTAAGAAGGCAGAGGAGAATAGTGCAGTTTTAGCAGCTTTATAAAGCTGGCTACAGTCGGTGCAGATCTGGTACTGCTGGCCAGTTTGTTCCAGCAGCAAGCTGCATAGTGACTAAATGCCATTTCACCATGTCTAGTTTCAGATCTTCACACCACTAGCTGGCCAGCTCCTGCAGATCTAAGAGACCTACCAGGAATATATACTTCAAGCATATCAGAGATGTATGTAGGATACAAACCATTGAGTGACTTGTACACGATGAGTAATGACTTGAAATCAATTCTGTACTAGTCTCAGCCTCAGACGTCACGCCCACGGAACGTTGGCTAAACGTCTGATGCATATGGTACACTTAACTGG
>JBBPDB010000019.1:16857147-16882093 GCA_037974465.1 Brachypetersius altus
CCTCAGCATGGACTTCTGCCTGCCTGCCTGTTCCTTACCCCGAGGTAAATCACGAGGGCCAGTTAGACCTAGCCCTCATGACAACACTATACAAATACTCCAGAAAGATAAATATGGATGTGTGTATTGAAAAAACCCCCAAAAAAACTCTATAGTGATGTGTGTGAACAAAATTGAACCTAGAAGATGCGTAGGCCTCTTCCTACGCATACTTTCTGATCTATAGAAAAAAACCTGATGACAAAATGTGCGCATATGTACGCAAACTCTGAACGATACGTATGAACATTTTCAAAGGAAAAAAATGCGACCACGGGTGAAGAGGGTGAGTACATATATAACAATTCCTTCTGTTAGTGAGTAATACACCATACATTCGGTTGCACATATTCAGTCACAAATTTACAATAGTGAATTATAAAAGTACAATATATAATTGGACTCGAATCTTAGTTTAATCTACATTTTTAATGCCTCCCCACCGCGCCTTGCGGTAAACATGTGAGTCTGTGCATCAGCTACGCTAGACAGGAATGCGTAAATAAATAGAGCACTTGGGTGATGTTTGTATGACTAAGAAAGATATTAATGTTGCTGATTGTAAATCACTTTAAGATCATATTTGAGAAAACAACGATTGTACTTTCTCTACTGGCGCTGAACAGTGAAAGGAGCTGTTCGGATACACCTGCTGCAGTAGAGGAGTGGCAGCTGCTATGTCCGTCGCCAGTGGCAGGTGTCACTCGGATAAGGTGCCTGCCGCAACAGAGAGGCACCTACCCACCGCTTATAGTAGTAAACCACAGATTCTGTGCATCGGCTACACAAGACAGGAATACGGAATTAAACAGAGCACTTGTGTGATGTTTGTATGACTAAGAACGATGTTGCTTTACGATTATAAATCTTTTTAAGATCATATTTCAGCATATTTCTTAAACATTTGAGTAAACAGTGATTGTACTGTTGTTTTTGTATTATAGGAAATAATTGTGACTAATGTACTTAACCCCAAATTCAGAAAAGAAGACTTTATCTCACCTGTCAGATGTTAATGTAGGAGACCTCTGATGCAAGATTTTTTTCTTTTATTATGGTTTAGAACGTTTTTACACTGAAACAAGGATTCGTGTTAGGCTTAAGCCTCAGACTAATCGCACTGCTCTTTCCTCGTCTCTGCTTCCAGTCATGGTCCTTGTGTTTCAGCCACGCCCACTTCTCCTACCGAAGTGAGCGAAGGCTGTGGAATGTCTCTGTCAGCTGAGTTTTGGCATTTTCTCCAAAATCCAGGCAGCTTCTAACCACACACCAGCGTTGTACCGGCACTCAAATTGTCACTTTTTTTTTTTTAGATTGGTGGGCAAAAATGAACAAAAAAAAAAAATTTAACAAAGCAGTCTTGGGAGTTCTATTAGCCACAGCCTGCATGGGTAAACAGAGTGGGGCAGTTTTCCTGTCAAAGTCTCTCATGCCTTGTTTGCTTTCACTAATCCTAAGTGGTATCCCTTTCTCTATGATTTAGTGTCTATTATCATGCTCCCCTGTCAAGCAGAGCTAAACTGCCTCACGTTCTCTTTGACCTTGACCTTGTATGTGGTACATGATATCAAGTATTACAAATATCAAGTATTACAGATAACGTATTACACATTATTATTTGGGTATTTATAGTGTAAGAACAAAATTCTTTCTAAAAGACTTCATGGATATTGAAGCAGAACTGAAATGATTGCTGTTATAGTGATCCATAGTGTTTTATATGTTGGATCCATATGTTGGACTGGAATATACAGAATATGTATGTCATGGCCGTGTCTCCCAGGCCACGCCCCCCTGACCATCCAGGTCCCCAGAATACTAAGCCTGGGCATATTTCTCTCCCATATTGTTGTCTGTTTTGTTTTATCCCTCTTACTGTGACTGTGCCCCCCTGTGCCTTGTTTTTTGCTCCCTACTTAAGCCCAGTCAGACCTGGAGGTCAATGTCTGCTATCCATCATGTCTGCTTCAAACAGTAAACCTGGTAGACCTGGCTCTCATGCACCCTGAGGTGTCACCAAGCCTTGTGGATTCAGAGCCTCCTGTACACCACTTGTTTCCTCCAAGTGATTGAGTATGAGTGAAAACTGACTGGACTATAATAGTGAACACAGTATTATTGAGCCAGCGGCATTTTTGTTGTGGTTTATAAGAGTTTTCCCTTTTTTCTCTGAATAAATCCGCTACTAGCATCTACTGCAAGTGTATCCTATCTGCCCTCGCCAGCACCTTCATAACAGTGTAGCCTGCAGCAGTGAACTAAAATAAGACTAACAGCCTGGCAACAGGCAGTACAGAGATTAAGAAGAGCAGAATGTACATCTGTGGAGACGAAGCTGATGGATATTAGAAGACTGATAGCTATTAAGAATTAGAAAAACATTTATAACCATATCTGACAAAGGGTAGTCTTCTTCATCTTCATCACAATGCTGTTTGGCCTCCTCTGGAACAGAAATGAAGCTCTAATAAGGCATTGATTTTTTGCCTCCCTAGAGGAGGGCCGTAATTCTCATATGTATGAACCTACAATACATTTTGAGAAGCAGTGGAAGATGGTGCTCATTCACAGCTATTGATCAGGATCCCAGGATGACTTGGGCCACTCAGGCAATTTGGTGGACCCAAGTGTGATGAGTATATGTCAGCAGCCTATCGCCTATGCAGGATGGTGCATTGTAAGGCGATTCAATCTGTGATGAGTGAACTTTCAGTCATTTTCCTGCTTTTGTGAAATGGTGTGGAAAACAGGAAAAAGACTCGGCCCCTGTGAAGTAATCAAGCCCAACAGTGCTGTCTGTGACCTTCTGGAAAACTCAATTTCTGTGAAAGGGAATATCTAAATGCGCATATTCAGGCAAAAACAAACCATATAACACATAATTTTCTATCGTGAAGAATAGCTCTGAAATGTGGTCTTTGATTCACCTGAGCTTGGTGTACAATAAAAGAAGAAATTTTTGAAATTCCATGAAAGGATTTTATTATTAATTCAGATCTGGAGGGCAGAATTAGGCCTCAGGTGCATCATAGACAGGAGGGGTAGAATCTTTCTGTTTCTCTTCTTGTTTCTTCACAAAGAGCTGTTAATTCTGTTAATCCTTTCATAGACAGTAAATAGCAAAAATGAATAGTTACTTTACTTTCATTGTTTTGGCTTTGGATTTAAATTGTGAGGGTTTTTATGTCCATGTGGAGCTATAAACCACTGTCCCATTTCAGAGGACGATAATTAACTGAACAATCTGGCGCATCTTAAATAAATTGTCATGGTTAATACTTGCAAAGTATTATACTCCTATTAAATCCATTGCTACCTTCTGTTTGTGGCCCATAGTCATTACCAGACACTGAGTATCTCTGCCTTCAATATTGTGACTTGACTCAATTCATGCAATTCAAACAATTGAGCATCATAATTCATCCCAGTGCAGCACATCTCTGGGGCCTACAGCAGGCTTTGGGCGCTGAATTGCTGGATGTCTTACTGGTGCTCTGAAAACAATGTGAGGTTTATCATCAATACGTCCACATTTGAGGGCAAGCCTGGTCTTTTGGCTTGGGATGGTATCTACCCATGGGAAGGAGCTGCTCTCATTTCTTACCCATAGCATGTTAGCTATTGTCTCTCATTGCATCTAACAAAAAAAAATTCTGTTCAGTACGGTTTCTGTTCAGTACGATTTCAAAACTAGGAACCAAAGAGGCACAGAATGTCTCATCATTAAAACCATTTACCTGAGCACTTGATTCTTATCCTACAAGTCAGCTTAAATAAATTTTGCCCATAAATAATTGGGCCTCTTTTACCAACAATAAACTCCGCATTTAGCATTGATTATTTACCAAAGCCTTTATATCATCAGTTATTAAGCCTCTGTTAAAGAAACTAAATCTTGATCCACGCAAGCTCTCAAATTACATGCCTCTTTCAATATACCATATTTAAATACCATTGTAAGAGTTTTATATACCAATTTCTATACCATTTTAGAGAAAAATTTTGCAGAAAAACCACATATATAAATTATTTCAACTGAAAAATAATTAATATCTTTGATAGTTATGTCAGACCTCATGATATTGGACAACACTGACCGCTCAGTTAATTTAGACAGACTAAAAAACCTGGTCAAAGTCACAGGAAAAGCTATATCCTGTTTGTAAAACCACAGCACTTGATTGCAAAATGCATCTGGACTTTTGATTATTTGTGATGAGATCATAGTTAACATAACCTTCAAATTAGCCTTCGTTGTAGATGTCCTTTGAGCAACAACACTGCCAGACCATTTTCATTATGATTTCCTGTAGATGCTTTATTTTGCATAACAGACCAATCTATTAACTTTGGCACTGAATGCACTGTAGCCATTAGGTTCTTGGGAGAGAAAGTTAAATGAAGAGGTTCTGGTTGTTGGGCCTGTAATTTGCAGGTAGCTCTTAGACTGCATATACACATATTTTAATGCTTTTCCTGGAAAACCAGGCATTATTTTTTGTTCACAATAAAAAAAATATTTGCACAAAAGAAAAATTTCAGAAAAGAAAAAATAGCTAAAACGCTCATATTAGATGGGTTGTCCTAGTATGTCATAGACAGGCTTCTTTATTACCTTACTGAGATCATTTGTCAAGGAGGTGCACTCACAGGAAATACTTTTGAAGCTTTATTGGCAGCAGAACATACAAAACACTCAATAAGGACTGATAGCAGTGTGAATAACTGAGGCAGACTGATACAGATCAAAGTTCAGCACAACGTATGAAGTTAATGAAAGCGCTCCATGGCTGTGGCGTCAATAATTCAACAGCTCAGTGGCTAGATAACAGAAGCAGTTAATTAAGAGAGTGCCAAATACAATTCTGCTGCAGTTTCAAGACAAACTGAGAGGTAATAGAGCCCCCATGACACCTGGTCCAGCTATGATAGTATACAGAAAGGATTGCCAGGTTTCAGGTCCAGTCGCTTAATTCAACCTTATGTGACAAAGAGGAGATGCCAAAGCTTTTTTCAGAGAAACACAGATGACCTAACAAAGCAAAAACACGCCTTACTAGGTGAAGGCACAGTGGTGAACTGATGCTAGATTCCAAAACCAAAGTGCCAGGGAAGCCAGGGGGAATGAGAGGTGTCAGGCTTAGCTGAACGGTAAGCTAACATGCTGTTGCTCTGCACCCAGTTTTTGCTCTGCCATCTCGCCTCTGCCCCTCTACTCCTCTACCAGGCTCCTCGTGACACAGGTCCTGTTGGTACACATACTCAGACACCCAGACCCAAAACAGCCCCAAATAGCTAAACACACACACTCATGAATGGTAAAACCCACCCCACCTAATGCTGGACTGAGTGTCATTAGTGTCTGACTCAGTCCACCTGCTCCATCCACCTCAGCTACCTCCAGGAACCTGGAATAAAAGAGAGAGGGAGAACACAAAAAATACACGGCATGGCTGTTATTCTTGGGGCTTCGGTCTTTTCACTTGGACGACTCAACTCCCATGGCCTTAGCTCACTCGTTCCAGCCACAAGAGTCAATAGCCCTTGTTTGCATCCGCTAGGAATTGCTGCCGATGACCTCGGACCCACTCTGAACCGGCCTCACTCTCGGCCAGATCACGTGCCCCCATCTCTGGTGCCCTGGGACCAGACTGGTGATCAAACAGGACCTAAAAAGGGGCGGTTGTAAGCCTGCATCAGCTCTCATGGGTGGGTCAGCCACAAGTTCTGCTCTGAGACCGGCAGTGTGCTCAACAGCTGCAACAAGATCTGGTTCCTTCTATTATATGCTCCATTCCCATGTGGATGATAAGGCGAGGTATGAACCTTACTGTCGTATACTACTACAGTCACTGACTGCACCTGTAACATTGAAACACTTTTCCATTTACCACTGTCGTTGTCGTTATCTGATTCCTTACCAGAACTGCAAAAGTAAACCTCAAGAACAGATCAATGACAACTAGCACATAAGGATAGGGATCCCCTATTCGGCCCCACAAAAGATAATACACTGCCAGGACCTCGAAGAGGTAACTAGTTTTTATTTTATTTTATGGCAGGGACTCACTTTTGCCCCTGCTCCTGATCCTGCCTTTTTTGCGAACCCTGGCACAGTGCTGTCTTAACTGTTCTGCTGCTTTGATTTGTGCGAGGTGCCATGCCTGATTTAGGTATCAGATATAGATAGGTTTTGTTTTCATGGAGACACAGTAATATTCTGCCCAATAGTGAGCTGAAATAAACAGACAGTTAAAACTTATTCAGTCACCTGTCAAGTCTTGCAACATGGTGTCAGAAGTGGAATCTTTCTCAGTGTGAACACACTTCTCAGACTTTGCATCCAGTGGAATGATACTACAATGGTATATGGATTCAGATGCACAGTGGCTAAGCACTGGTTCAAGTTTGAACGCACATATGACATTTTCATTGCTTCTGCACACAGCAATAAACTGGCCAAGACTAAAGTCTACATATTCCGAATGCCAAATTGTCCTTGCCTGGTTTCGGCTCCATTCCAAGTTGGGACAACTGCTGCTTAAGGGACCGTTCACATATCGCGTCTTTTGTGCGCAAGTCCATTATTTCAAATGTAGACGCGCTCATAATAATGGAAGCCGGTTTTCTCAGGCGCGTCCGCGCGGTGTCGAGTTGAAAACATCTCAACTTTTCAGAATGCCACAAGCGCACCGCGGGTCATGTGACAATATTCAACCAATTAGCTTCCTCGCCTTTACCGGTACACTGACGCCTCAGCAGAAACACAGAGGAGAAGCTCATCATTGTGGTCCAGGGATTTCCTGAACTTTATGATTTGTCAAGCCCCCAAACTTTTCCTAAAATATAACCCCGCTGGTCCTTATCAAGTCTGAAACAGGCTTTGAACCTCCCGTTGTCCAGGCGGAGCTCCTGGATCAGCTGCTGTTTTTTTGCAGAGTTACAGCAAGGGTTTTTCGTTGGTGGAAATGGAGAGCGCGGCTGATGGTTGCTTAGCAACGATAAACGCTTCCGGAGCGCAAGCGCCAGAGCGCTTTTGGAAAGAAGGAGAAAGCGATGCGCCTCGCTTTTTCCACGCGTTTTTAGGCGCGATATGTGAACGGCCCCTAAAGCTCCGGTGGAGATTGTTGCTCCTGGACATGTTGTTTATGGACTACAGACTCTGTTACTCTTCCAACAAAATTTACATCTATGGCCACTTAGTGATACCAACTCTGTTAGAATAGATGGCCCATCTGTCAACAATCCTAGGCCTTTTCTTGTTATTTATCCCCATCATTCCTTTCTCTTCGAGATGGATGGGTTCCCCTTTTGAGTCTTGGTTCCTCCCGAGGTTTCTTACTCCAGCTGAGGGAGTTTTTCCTCGCCTCTGTCACTTTTGGTTGATTCACTAGGTGTCTGGACCTGTATTCCGTGAAGCTGCTTTGTGACTGCTTGGTTGTGCTATAAAAGTGCTATATAAATAAAACTGAATTGTATTGAATTGAAGTGCAATAACATTTGGTTTGCCAACACTTTAAACAAATTAGGTGCTTTGTAACAGCGGTATTCCCTGTGGTAAAATATAGTTATATATTTTAAAAATATCTATATTATTTTTTTAGTCCATAAAAGTCCATATTTATATTGTATAGTGCACATTTTATACTGTACAGTTGGAATAGTATTTTTTTCTACTGTTTTACATTTTTGCTGCTCTTATCTTTGTACAATCCTCTGTCTGCTGTGACAGTCCAAATTTCCAACTTATAAAGGTTTAGGGACTTTATCTTATCTTAGATCAATAGTCATATACTTGCTCACACATCATTGCATCGACCTCTGAAAATTTGGTGGTGCATTACACATTCCGAAAGGCATTCTTTCGAACTTGTACAGGCCTATGGGCATGGTCTTCTCTTTGTCATCAGGGTGAACCTCTACCTGCCAGTACCAGCTAGCCAAATCCAGCATCAAATACCAGGGTGCATCTATACGTGGCAACAGATAACTATCTTTGTGTCACTGCATTTCACTGCCACTGCCACTTCCCACCTAGTCATTTCCCCGCCATCTCTAGCCTCTGCTCCTCTCCTCCTCTACCAGGCTCCTCGTGGCACAGGCTCTGTTAGTGACATACACACGCTCAGACACCCACATGTAACCTAGTCCTAACCACACAAACTCCCCAAAAAAGAAAAACAAACAAAAACACCCTCTTATGGGAGTCAAGGTTTTATCTTTGTTTTTTTCAATCAAGTTTCCAGCTTTGTGACACAAAATCAAAATCAAAGATCAAATTTAATCATAAATTTTACCTCATTGGAAAAAAATATTTCAATTTCAGTTCTAAAGCTGTGCATAATTAATACATGATCCTCGGTGTCTCAATGTATTGGTCTCTTATGTATTTAACATCCATCATTGCAGCACATCACCCCCCATTTTCACTTATTTTCTCCTTCTCATTCTCTCTCTCTCTCTCCCCCCGTATATCTCTCTCTTTCTCTCTCTCTCTCTCTCTCTTGCACATGCATAGCTTGCATAACAGATTAATTAATGGACAGTTTATTATTCATGTATAATTACATTCACAGATTATTTGGCTGATATGAAAGCCCAGACCCAGACAGCTGTCTCCTTTCTGCTTGTATTCATATGAATCCTCTTTTCTGCAGTATGTCAAATATGCATTGGGAACATTGAATGGTGGCATTTGACACTATTTAATGCATGCAGTGCATTGCTATGTCTAGGATTACCAAGTACCCTAGAAATGATCTTCAGGTTTTTTAAAAAATGTGGACTTTTTTTGGTTTCAAGGGCATCAAAGGCAAGTTCAAATCACTGTTTGGTAAGCAATTAGTAAACCTCTATTGGCCTGTATACACAAGTGTTTGCAGACTCTTTCAACATCGAACACTGGACTCCTTATGCTCTAATTCAAATTTACTGTACAACATGTAAAGAAGTTATTTTGGAAATACTGTTTGTTCTATTGTTATCTAGAATGTGTCACTAATGAAGGGCCAACCATTATACTAGTGTAGCATGGAGGATAAACCCAATTGACTGAGTCCAGTGGCGGAGGAGACAACTACCAAATTAGGTAGTCAGCCCAGGAGCTCCGCCAATCAGCCACAAAGGATCTCAGGACATGCTGAGCATCTGACCATTTGTCTGAGGTTGGTAACTGGATGAGAGATTACAAGATGAACCAATGAAATGGCATATAGCCTGTCAGAATTTGGCTGTGAACTGGGGTCCCTTGTCTGAGACGATGTCCTTGGGGAATGCGCACTTGATGGCCAACAGCTCACGGTTTGAGAGAGAACCACTCCTATGTCCACCTCGGAGGTGTCCACCTCTACAATAAAAGGTTTTATGAAAGCCATCTTCCACTTATCATCCTTCCTGATGTGAACCAGGTTGTATGCACTCCTTAGGTCTATCTTGGTGAAACTTGAAGCACCAGAGAGGGCATCCAGGGTGGTATTAGTGAGTGGAAGTGGGGGTCTATTCTTCACCATTATATGATCAAGCCCTCAATAGTTGCCACAAAGATGGAGACCCACGTCTTTTGTCTTTACAAAAAACACTCCTGTGGCCACAGGAGATGTAGACGGCTGAATGGTCTCCTGGCACAGCCCTTCATTGATGTAGTCCTCCATGGCTCACTGCTCATTCATGGAAAGGGAATAGAGGCAGCCAGGGGGAAGTACCATGCCTGGCAGGAGGAGGTTGATGCGGTGGTAATTTGATGGCTTTTTTCTTGCTAAATACCTGGCATCCAGATCAACGTTGAGGGCCTTGGATTCCCCTGAACATGTCCCGGTTTTCACCTTGAGACAAAGCTCTTGACAAGTCTGGCCCCACTGAAGAATCCGTTGTTGTGTCCAGGATGAGAGCAGGTTGTGGTAAAGAATCCAAGGAATTAGGGAGGAGAGGTGAGAGGTGAGAATAGTGACGAGAAATTGGATCTGTTTACGGTTTTCAATGGTAAGGGTCAAGGGTAGTGTTTGATAGGTAATAGGGCTGTTGGAAAGGGTCCAGTTGTCGATGGCGATAATGGTAATAGGCCAGGATAATGGCGCTGCACCTGATTCCACCAAAGCAGCAAAAACGATCCATTGGTGGCTCAGCTAAATATAGGTCTGGATGATAAAATGGGGAACTGAGGGTTGGGTAGATGATAGCGGACCAGGTCAGAGCCACACTATTCACCTGGTATGTCCGTAAGCCATCGATGGTGCCTGGTAAGTTGTCTTTCATGCAAGGAGACAGCGCTGTAAAAGGCAGTCTGGAGCACAGGATACCCTCGATTGGTCTGCATAGCCAAGGTCCGCTGACCTTAGGTAGGCGCCAGTCGCCTCACTATCTGGGTGTTGGAAAGTGGCCCTGAGGATATGAGTGAGCGATGTCAGTATCTGCCCTCAGGACTACGGTGGCCCATACCTTTTGGGTTGAAACTCAAATAGCATGTTAAGTTTTGGCAGAAAGACACTTCCCATCTCCACCATCCCACTTATCTGGCAATAAAATCTTGGGTTCATGTGAAGTTGATGGGGAAGGAGAAGAGAAGTAGAGTCAGGCCAAAGCCTGTGGCACCTGGCACTCAGCAAGCTCAGAACAGGTCATGAAGGACTCATGAAGAGCCTATCATAAGCCCACCACATCCCGGTTCAGCCTATCAATCACGGCCACCTGCTGGGCTATGATGTCACATAAGGCTGCAAACTCTGCTGGGTTCAGTGAAAGTGACCGTTCTGTCATACATGAACACACAGCGTGAACAGCACGAAATTCAGCCTCAACCTCTGCATTTAACAGGGTTAGGGTTAGCAGTGTGTGGGGATGGTACCTTGCTCAGGGTACCTCAGCGGTGCCTAGCGGTCTTGGGAATCGAACCTGGACTTTTTGATCACAGGGCGAATGCCCTAACCACTAGAGTACCAGCTGCCCCATGTAGGCTCATCCATTTTGTCAAAAATGAAGGGCCAACCAGTATATCACTGTAGCGTTGCGGATAATACAAAACATGTTATGCAAAACATGTTCATGATTTCACAAAATCACTCTCACATAAAAAGATATCACACGCTTTATTCTGCACCCTAAATGCCCCATTTGGACAGATGGCCAATTTGCATAGAACCACCCCTCATCTGTTGAGACCCCACCCATTACCTTGTTGCTTGTCACCCCTATCAGCGGCCATCTTGGGTCTTTGTAGCTTCCAAATTTAAAACCTCAAAAATAATTATTTTTGTTTGCGGCTGGACTCATGAAGTTTCATGTACCAGAGAAAAAAATCTATAAACTTATGTTCAAACAGCAACACAGGATGAAATACTGGATTGTATATATACTTGTGTTTTATGCATACTAAATTCAGGTGTGCCGCTATTAGTTAAGGCAAAGATCCGCTATTTTGTCTCGCATGGATAAGCCGAGTGCTGTGTCTACATGCAGAGGCAAGTCATGTGTTGTTGACTGCAAAGAACAGCACAACCCTACACTTTCTCCCAGACAAAATGGATGTGACAACTGTTTAAAAATGTACTTGAACTGTTACAGTTATTAATTAATAGTTAAGGATAACATCAGGGAACGCTTTCTCAGATCAAGCCTGAGTCTTGAAAAAATGGGTTTTTAATGGTTAAATACCTTTGACGTAGCAGTTTAACACTGAGGCAGTGTGTCCTTGGTAATGATAATGGTTTAATTAACTATGGGTAATTACGTAATTTTAAGTAATTACGAGTCTAACTCTAATTCTAATCTGTTCTTTAATCTGAAAGACTCGCATACACTATAAGCCAATGCTTTCACTGACTTTTACAATGAGAAAGCATGGCACAGACTTTTTTAATGTAACTGTTTTTTATGCTTCATGTCCATTTGATGACAAATAGCTATCTCTTCTGCAATTTTTACAGCAATCATACAGAGAGTCAGGTTTGTATACCGCAAAAGTTTGTTCAGAATATTAAAATGCACTTGTATACTTGTTTTATGAGAGAAGATCTTACTTTTAGGCTATTCATTAGTGGGGCCAAGTAAAATATTTTATTTCAAATTTTATATTTTATTGTACATTTGAATGCTAAATAAACATGTTCATAGTATTGTAAAAGATTCTTTTAATAATTTAATAATATTTTTTTTCGGTTTTCGGTTTCGGTTTCCGGCCAAGTGTTTCCCCATTTTCTGTTTTCGGTTTCAGTCCAAAAAAATCCTTTCGGTGCATCACTAGTTAATAGGCTCATCAGGAAAACGTGTGTTTTATTGACAATTGGTCCATGTTCTAGGGGAAGCCTGGTCTCTTAGCCCAGGACAGTATCCACCCCTTGTGGGAGGGTGCTGCTCTCATCTCTTGCAGCATAGCCCATAGCCTGTTTGCTCGCCTGAGATCATCTGATTCCAAATGCCAAGGACCATATTTAATAAACTAAGTGCCATGTGACAATTTTCCATATTATCCTTTATTTTTTCTTCTTTTGGATTAATAAATTATATTAATCCTTTTATTAATCTTAGAACAATTCTTGGTCCCTTCTTTGAATAAATCTAACAAATATTTGACAAAAAGGTAAAACACAGTGGGTAAAATAAGTACTGAACACCTCACTAATTTCATAAGTAACATGAAATTCTGAATAGCACTTGTAGAAATATATTTACTAGTAAAATTGGAGAAACTAGTCGCATGCATTGCTCAGGCGTGATCTTGGGCCATTCTTCCATACAAACAGTCTTCAAATCCTGAAGGTTCCGTGGTCCTACCATAGATTTTCTATAGCGTTCAGGTCAGTCAATCGGTTGGTCCATTCTAGCAGCTTTATTTTACTTCTCTTTACTTCTCTTCATTGGCTGTGTGTTTAGGACCATTGTCTTGGTGAAACATTCACCCTTGTTTCGTCTTCATCATCCTGGTAGATGGCAGCAAGCTTTTGGCAGCAAGCTTTTATCAAGAATGTCTCAGTACATTTTTCTATTCATCCTTCCTTCAATTATACGAAGCATGTGCTACTCCAAACTTTACTGTTGGTATCGGGTTATTGGGATGATATCCAGTGCCTTTTCACCTACAAACATTGTGTGTATTATGGCATCCAAATGTTACATTTTGGTCTTATGTGCCCAGACTATATTTTCCAGTATTTCACAGGCATGATGTTGTTCAGCAAACTATAAATGTTCTTCAACATGCTTGTTCTTCAGCAATTGAGACTTGTGTAGTGAGCGTGCATACAGGCCATGGCAATTGAATACATTACTGCTAATTCCAGGTCTTTTTGAAGCTCTCCACAGGTGGTCCTTGGCACTTGGACAACTCCTCTGATAATTCTTTTCACTCCTCTGTCTGAAATCTTATGGGGTGCACCTGGTCGTGGCTGGTTTATGGTGAAATTATGTTCTTTCCACTTCTGGATCATGGCCCCAACAGTATTCACTGGAACCATCAGAAGTTTAGAAATCCTTCTGTAACCAATGCCATCAGTATGTTTTGCAACAAAGAGGTTGCAAAGGTTTTTAGAGAGATGTTTCTTGTGTGACACCTTGGTAATGAGACGTCTTTTTATAGGCCATCAGTTGGGACTAAACCAGCTGATATTAATTTGAACTGTCGCAGGATTGCTGTCTAATTGCTGATAGATTTCAACTGGTTTCATGACTTTATGTCTTTTTATACCTTCCTGTCTTCATGTGTTCAACACGTTTTCCTTGTGTAATTGCAATAAATCCTCTTTGGTTTGATTTCTTTGCATGTGTGGATTAGATGGGTTGTCACCAACATCTGATGAGAATTTCATGTCAATAGCACCTTTAGAAATATATGTACTTTTAAAATTGGTGATGCGTTCAATACTTGTTTTGCCCGCTGTATGTACCAAAACATTACACAAATTAAAAAGCATTGCTTTTGAATCAGGTTATAAGACAAAATATGTGGTACATGTTAACTAAATGATAAATGTCCCATAAATAAGTTCAGACAAAAACCATGACTTACATACTAATTCCTCTCACCACCTGTAGATATGTGCTACATCTATTTTCCTGTTTCTCAGAACACACACACACACACACACACACACACACACAAACACACAACCACAAATGCACACACACATACAGGTAAGAGTTTCTCATCTGCAGGCTAGTGAGCAGGCCGCTTGAGACTGACAGTCATTAGCAGACAGTCATTAGCAACTTGCCTAATTAAACTCATTTACAGGCTCCTTTAATCTGCTGAGGTGACCTTGATTCTCGTATCTGAATAACGTTGATGCCTAGTACTTGCCGAGTGTTTTGGTCCCGTAATATAAATGACAAAACAGACTTTCCTCATCAGTAGTTTCTCACAATTCTTTTTTATGCATTGATGCACTTTTCTGTCGCTTACATTTCTGTTTTGGTTGCATGCATTTCTTAAACACTTTCAACTCTACAGTTTAGCACAGAGAAGCTCATAACTTGATAACTCTTCGACACAGGCGGCCATTATTGCTACCATGTGAATTACTGTATGATAGTATGGCTAAAAAACATAAACACAGCGGCAAATTTCTTGATGTAAGTACTCCCTAGCTTTCATATGCACTTCATGGTGGTTCATGTGGATGAACCTGTGAAATATACTATAATGTTGAGAGAGAGGCTAAAATGTATATTACATTCAGTAAAACCTAATTATATTTCTGTCCAGGTAGCTATTTCTTGCCCTCTCTTCTCCTTCAGCTTGTTCTGCTCATATTTTAGAGTAATCTCCTTGTCAGAATAGGGGTACAGTGTAAATCATGGATACGTACATGAGACAAATAGCCATATGACTGAAAGGCTGGGCTGTTCCTAGGACAGATTTAGGATCCATGGCCTTGTGACTGTGTGTGTGTGTGTGTGTGTGTGAGAGAGAGAGAGAGAGAGAGAGAGAGAGAGAGAACGAGAACGAGAGAGAGAGAGAGAGAGAGAGAGAGAGAGACATCCTGTGGTACTGTCAGACTCTTGCACTTAATTTCATTTTGCAGGGAAAATGATATACTCGAGTTGCAGGGATATAATTCAGAAAGTACCTGCACTTCTAGAGACATGTGCTTTTTATTTATTAGACTTCATGCTGTCCTGTGCCTTTGAACTCACAGAGTCACAGCAAAAACCAAGAGCAGCTCTTGGTAGTGTAGGTTCCAAAGCCATCTTCCTTATTTGTGGTCTTACAAACACTGAGATTACTGGCAACATGCAATGAGGCACATTCATTAATGAAACTGAGATATACAATTTCCTTGAGAGGAAAACCATACCTAACCATACCTTGGGTCCTAGAAAACAAATTTATGAAAGTTCTTTTAAATTAAATTCCTCCTTCTGATCTGTTGTCCTAAGTGTTTCAATCTTTATCATCCTGTATTTGCACTAAGATACCAAATAGATTGTTCTAATTTGCATGTGGGGCGCAGCACATTTGACAAGAAGTCCGGGTGGTTTCAACTGATGAATATGTGCTTACATGACAAGACATGCCAAAAGGTGGAGAAAACAATATTAAAGTGAAGCCTTTGCATGTGCCAGGTGTTCTAAATAGCAGTGATGAGTTTGATACCACAGACTCCTCATCTGCATTGCTAAGAGTATGTTTTATTTAGGTCACAGTTTTAATTTTTATCTGTTTGTCCTAACTTTTGTTCTGCTTCCACCCCAGAACTACTGGATTCTGGGTTGGATGGCAATTTTATTTCACCTGGTTGGCCGAATCCTTGTGCACCTGTTAGTAGTCCTTGTTTTGGTTAGTTCCTTTGATGGCTGCCTGATCAAAACTTTAATCGATGCACCTTTGTTTAATTAGACTTTTCCTTTTAGTTCCGAACCCCATTCAGTTCTTACTTCTCCTCCATCTATTAGTCAGTTTAGTTTTAGGTCTTCCCTGCCTCCGTTAGTGTAACCCCTTGGTCGACTGGCGCTCTGAGTGCGTAACCCCTAGACCCCTTCACATCAGTCGACATGCCCCTCCAGATCAGACCCACTTCAGATCAAACCTACTACAGTTAGGTCGCATAAGAGGAGTGGTGACATTAGTTGGAAGGGGCACAGCTCCCTTTCCTGGTATTAAATGACCACTGTAACCTCAGAGAACCCACAACCATCATCCTGCCAGTCTGGCTTGTGAAGCTGGTATGGTGGGAAATCGACAAATAGTCTCAGATTTGCGACGCACCTCCCGTGGCCTGTCCCCTCCAGTAAGACCTTCATGCCAGTTTGTGTGCCGAAAATATATTACATCTTAAATGTTGGTTGCCCACACTTGCCAATGATATATGTGCCTGGTATGATCTTGTATCATGTGTGCACAGATTTGCCTGTAAGTGCCAATTCATTAATGTCCCTGGAGACACATTGTGGTTGTTCTGGTTACTGATTTACTGCTGGGAAAAGAGCAAACATGCATCCTATTGGTGGCTTTTGAAGAAGTGCTGGTTCAAACCACTTATGTCCCCCGCCTCTGCCCTCCAGGTAGTGGAGACTCTCTTCCAGTATGTGGCCTCCTGTAGGACATTCTGTCCAACTGTGATTCCCCGTTCATATCCAAGTACCTTGTTTTTAGGCACCTTGGGACCACAGTCAGACACACATCTGGCTATCAACCTTAGTTGAATGGTGTAGAGGGTCATTCAATAGCAGGGCAGGTTCCTTAGGCATATTGCCACAGTCAGCAGCATTACTAGACAGACGTTACTAGACAAACTCTGCATCACTCCTCAACTGGGCTGACTCCCTTGAGCATGTGCTGGGAAAGTAACCACCACTCTGCTTCTGAGATTCAACCCGCATGGAGGTTCAGGTGGTGGGTGGGTTGTTCTGCAAGGCAGAATGTGTATCAGAGAATGGTTTCAATCTCAAGCCAAAAAGGGCCCAGACTTCTACCCAGGGGCTCAGAATTCCTCTCCCATATCAAAAACTATCCCTTTGTTTCACTGGCCCATTCTTAGGATTGCCAAGTGTAAATTATTACTATACCATTTACTGTCACTTTAGGATGTCTTCTTTCCAGAGATATTTTTAAAAATTGAGAAAAAAATATTTTCTATGTAAGATTTTCATTCAGTGTTCAATGTTGACTGTTGAGCATTTATGCCTCCCTTCATCTTTCTTAACCCAGCATGTGACATATAACATGTAAATAAAACATCTAAAAGTGATGTAGCCTGGATAAATTAGTCTTTCTATCTGAAAGTTATTATTCTTTGTGTTAAATGTTTAAATAACTTGTTAGAGACAATCTTGTTTTCTATCATTTTAAATGAATGTGTGTGTGTTCTGAGAAACCATCATTGGTGCTGCAGGTAAAAGAGACGAGGAAAGTCTCCCTATAAAAAGGGGTGCTGGACAAAGTTACTCTTCATTTCCTAATTTGATGAATTTAGAGGGTGTGTCCGAAATCGCGCACTTATGTGAGTGCACTGAAATGCAGCGCGTAGTGCTTTATTAACATTACTCACATTTATACGAACCAGTTGCCTCTGCTTGGGCTTGCATTTCACTGTTGGCCGCTATTATTCAACACGAAAACTTGTTGTAAGTCCCACCCCCTCCGCTACGTGATCAAAATGGCGTCCGTTTAGTGCACATAGTGTACTCAATATTTCTATATCCCAAGAAAACATATTTAACTCATAAAATAAAACATAAAATAAAAAGAAATATTAATAAACATTAGTAAATAATATGTTACGCGTTTTATGTGTGAAGTTTCAGTCTCACACTCAAGGTCAGTGCTCAGTATAGTCCGCCCCTGGCTCAATCTTGATTTTCATTTTTTTAAAACCCAGTTTTATTACTGTTCTGTAAATTAAATTTAAAAAGGCCATTGAGCTCAGTCGGCGTCCAAATGTCTGCGTCTCTACAATAAAATGCGCCGCTGATGAACAGCAAATTATTGAACCTATAAAAATGATTGGTGATCAGCCCTACATTTTACTGTATTTTTATTACTAAACATTACACAAATTTATTACTGTATTTACCTGTTTATACCAAAGAAAATGCCCATGCATGTTTTGGGGTCTACACTATAAAAATTGGCAGTTTTATGCATTTTTTTAACCAAAACACAACTTTTTTCATAATACGTGGGAACGTAACCCCTGTGAATAGCGGGGGATTACTGTGGTCACAAACCTCAGTTTCTTTTTCACAGTCTAAATTCTCTCTTTCTCTCTTACTAAAATTACTGCTTTTAGGTCATTGCCCTCTCCAGCTGCCTCCGATCCTGCTGTATGTTTTAAATGCCTGGTGTTTTTTGAGAAGTTTGAGTTGGTGACCCTCACTTCTGTAACTCAAATTATTACGCACTTGAAACCATCCTACTGCCGTTCAGATTGTATTCCACCTTGACTTCTTAAGGAGACATTGAATAGCCTTGGGCCTTGTACTGTGGCTCTGATTAACTCCTCTTTAGTGCTTGGTTGTGTTCCAGCTGCCTTCAAACATGCTGTAATACAGCCACTCATCAAAAAGCATAACCTTGACCCTGCTATCCAACTTTCGGCCCATCTCTAAGCTACCCTTTCTCTCAAACGTTTTGGAGAAGGTTGTCTATGATCAACTACAAACACATCTGGATGCCTATGGCATTTTTGGAGAAGTTTCAATCTTGTTTCAAATCTTTTCACAGTACAGAAACAGCCCTTGTAAAATTATTTAACGACCTGCTTCTAATGTTGGACTAATGCAGTTTTAGTACTTTTAGATCTGACTGCCGCCTTCGAAACGGGGACCAACATATTCTTTTATCTCGTTTGGAGACATGTGTAGGCATTTCTGGCATTGCTCTTGAATGGTTCCGGTGCTATCTGTCCAATAGGAGCTTCTCTGTACGTTTAGGCCAGTATTCTTCAGCTTTAGTGCTGCAGGGTTCTATTTTAGGTCCCATCCTGTTCTCACTATATCTGCTACTGTTATCCTTGATATTCAGGAAATACAACATCTCCATTCATTACTTTGCTGATGAGTTACAGATCTATTTACCCAATCAGGCAAATCGTTCTTCAATACTGACGTTACAGAACTGTTAAAGAGATATCTGTTCTTGGATGGGGGTCAATTTCCTTAAATTAAAATAAAACTGAAATAATTGTATTTGGGCAAACCTCTCTGCTTGATGGCTATGACAGTGCCATTGGCCCACTAACTTCATTCTGCCACCCAACAGCTAGAAACCTTGGTTTTATATTCAATAAAGATTTTAAACTAGACTCACAAATTCGTTCAGTTGTGAAGACTGGCTTTTTTCAGTTGAGGATGTTGGTTAAGGAGTAAGGCATACTTACCACACCAGGATTTTGAGAAGATCACCCATGCCTTTGTCACCTCTAGAGTAGATTACTGCAATTCTTTGTACTATTGCCTAGTTCAATCTTTACGCCTTTTAACCGGAGCCAAGTGACACAACCACATCACACATCTGGCCAAACTGCATTGGCTTCCTATACATTTTCGAATTCAGTACAACATTTTAATGCTGGTTTTTAAGAGCCTTCAGCAAACCACCACTGGCTCCCTGAGCAAGATCCCAACTAAAGTTGCTCCAGGAAGACTTCCCCCTGTAGTAAGGTAATGTAAGTCACTTTGGATGAAAAGTGGAAATATTCACTTTTTTTTTTGCTTTTTTGTAGCAATATGGTTTTTTGTACTCATTTTAGTTCTAAATTATTAAAAATATATAATTTACTAATAACATAAATAGGAATCCAAATTTAAATTTAGCTAAATTCCCAGTTATTGGCTGCTGCCCTCCTATTCTCCTGTTTTCATTTCATTCTTCGAAAAGCCCTAAGACACCCAAACACCCTGCGCCTTCTGGCAATGCAGCTCAACATCTTGCTGCATCTCGGGTGAGAATTACAGGCCCACGGGGGTTCGAGGGGGGGAGGTTTCATTTTAGGTTTGGCTTGGTACATTGCCCTTGGCAAGGGTGTGTGCAGGGGTGTGCTGGTCTTGGCGTTCTGGAGAAGTCCCGACGGTACACACCGGGCAGATGTTCTACCGAGTGGCCGTTCTGCCTTTCGCCTGCTCTGTCATGCACCGGACGGCCATTCTGCTGCATACCGTTTCTCTCTCTCTTACTCTCTCTCTCTCTCCCTCTCTCTCTCTCTCTCCTTCTCTCTCTGTTGCAGCATCTAGGCGGGGCATCTCAGCCCAACGGCCACCCCTGTATACATTTTTGTTAAGGGTAATTTATTAAGCTGAATTTAAAATGAAATTAAAGTGTTTCAAATTCAGTCATTTTTTCTTAGAACCGAACTAATAATTTTGGCAAAAACCACAGCAAATTTGGGAAACAGCAGATACAATATTTTATTGTGTGGCAATATATAATTCTTCAAGTATTTTAGTGCCAATTTTTAATACATTACTACTCGCCGCCGGAGGAACAGTAAATTATTGAACTGGAAAAATGATTGGTGATTACTCCTACATTTTACTTTATTTTTATTAATAAAAAAACCATTCAATTATTACTGTATTTACCCTGCTTACAGCGCATACCAAAGAAAACGTCAGTGTATGAATTACAGTGCAGTCTCTACAGCAGTAACATACATTTTTGTGTATTAAACTGAGTTTACCCACCAAAGCCCCACACCCAGTTTATTGGTCCCTATAAGATTTTGCACCTTCTGGCTCTAGCTGCCTGCCATGCTCGAGGTGCATCCAGTTTTTCACATATCTCAATCAAAACCTGTCTCTTTCTCTCTAATGTTTCCTCAGGTTCCTGCCCCACCCCCTCCCCAGATAGTGGATAGTGGTCCTGTCTATTCTGTTCGGTGCATCCTTGACTCATGTCGGAGGAGCTGTGGCACCCATTATCTGGTCGACTGGGAAGGCTTTGGTCCCGAGGTACGGATTTTGGTGCCTGGGCAGTTTGTTTTGGATTCAGCTCTCAGTCAGGACTGCCACCGTCGGGTATTCGCCCAGCTAGGTCCATTAGGGACGGTCCTGGAGGTGAGGTACATATGCGTCAGAATTGAAGGACGTCACAAGGAATAAAAGCCCAGTTAAGGAAGTAGTCATCGCCCAGGCATTGAGTCACCACTCTACACCATACAAAGACCTTTTTCTTCAGGAACCATGAGTACTTCGATGTTTCTACCATTCGCAGTATGTGTATGAGAATGTGGATTCCATGCTACATTGGTGTAACGACTGCCTTCTAGTTTCTGACAGAATCCTGAAAGTTTGTCTGGGCAAGGAGGTTCTCATTTCCAATAATTGGATTTTTTATTGCCTCTTTCTAATTTTTTGCCTCTTTTGAATACAGTGCCATCCTGGTGTTTGCATCTGTGAAACTTTCTGTAATAGCCATCTGCCATCTACCTGGAATTTTGGGCAACTTTGTGGATGACCTAGATATATTACTGTCTGCCATCCCTGACTATGATTGTCTGTTATCCATCATAGCATTTTTATATAGCTAAGCTGACTTTATGTCCCTGGTCTACTCTCTGGTCTACTCAGTCTGGTTTGCACAACTCCAACCCAAAAGCTGGCAAGGACATGAACTGTGCAGCTAATCGCATTACTGTTATACTTCTACACATCCCTGACCATTACTCTACACATCCCTGGCAGGTGAGCTGGTGGCTTAGTGTTTAGGCTGTTGCTCCTGCAGTCAGAATGTTGTGGGTTCAAATTTCAAGACTGCTAGTGGCACCTCTGAGGCACCCTTGACCAAGGTACCATTCCCACAAACTAGATGCCTGCTGCTTCATTTGGGTGAATGGATTAAATGCAGAGATGAATTTCATCTGTTCACACTGTGTGCTGTGGTGTGTTCACTTTACTCTTACTTCCCTCATTTCACTGTCTGCCTTGCAAAACAAGTCTCTGTTCCTACACATCAGGTCTCAAACCGTCGCAATCTTTCTACCACTCGTCCTACCCTTCCTCACGCATGGATGACTGTGCACCAATCTGAAGGCTGTGCACTGATCTCAGAGCTGCTGAGAGAAAATGGCAACAAAATTACAGCAACAAAATTGCCTGCACCACAGACACTCAAGCCTATTCTCTACCTTCAAAATATTACCCTCACCTCCCCTACATCCACCAGACACAAACCTCTTAGCAGAAATCTTTGCCTCCTTTTTTGCTACAAAGTGGCGGCAATCCGGAGTCCCCCGAGCTTCAGTTCTGGGGCCCCTACTCTTTGCAATTTACACCACTTTCTTGGGCTTGATTATTCACTCTCCTTCTCCTATCACTGCTATGCCAATGATACACAGCTATACCTAACCTTCCCACCAGATGACCACAGCATTTCAGCATGTCTATCAGACATATCCACTTGGATGAAGATGTAACTTATTCCGGGCCAAACATTCCCTCCATCAAAATATCAATATTCAAATACTCTTTTTGACCATTTTTCTCTGGCAAGGACTACAGAGACAGCAACACCTCTGTATCAGGCCACTCCACTTCACTGGCAGAGGAACCTAAATGCTTTGTTGCACATTTTGAGATACCTCCACCCACACACTCACACACCCCTGTAACAACTCTCCAAGCACTATTTGTACAGGGACACATTGAAGAAGATCTTCAGAGCAGTAAGCCCAGTTGCTGCTGGTCCAGATGGAGTACCTGGAAAAGTACTCAGTGCCTGTGCTTAAGAACTGGCTGGAGTCTTCACCCACATCTTCAACCTGTTACTCGCACAAGCCATCGTCCCACCATGCCTCAAATCAGCCACCATCATCCCCATCCTATGGAAGTCAACTACAGACAGCCTGGATAACTAAAGACCTGTAGCTTTCACCCCTATTGTCACCAAATGCTTTGAGAAAATAATACTAAGGCACATAAAAACAAAAACAACCATCGACCCCCACCAGTTTGCATACAGAGAGAATAGGTCCACAGAGGACGCTATCACCCACAGCCCTGCAGCACCTGGTGTACAGTGAGTCCTAATACGCCTCGTTCTCAAAGCTGAATCGACCTAGCAACTTGCTGATGGAGGACTGACTCACCCTCGCCTGTTGCCCGGTCCAGCTTGCCACACTCTGTGGGCAATTCTCAGTCACACACATCCCCGCATGGAAGTCCATACTTTAGCCAAGATTTTATATACAGAAATTAACACAAAAGAGGCACGAGGGCCAAACACAATACACCCTGATACACGTACATGACTCATAGAAACTCAACACATACATGTGGGTGGACTGAGTCCAGGTTACGACCCAGGGCAAACGTAAATACAAGTAAGACTACAACGATAACCTATCAAAAGAGACAATCACTTATCTTAAACCCAGACAGATGTAACTTAACAACGTGAGCTTAGACTCAGTGACACAGACACAAATTGAAAACAAGAATCCCACACGTTAAACAAGAGCGGCCTCTAGTGTCCGCTGACCGGGGACATTGCAGTATCATGCTTTCAAAAGCATTTCCCCTAAGACCAGTTGTATTATTTCACCTTTTGCAACAAAACACACGGAGACTTAATTATAGCAGAAAAATAGCAACAAAAACAGAAAAAAAGCACACTAGCACACTAGCACACTAACCAACTCCACCAAGACCACCAAAACAAGTGTCAGAATCTTCCAGTCCAACTGCATTCCAAAACCATTTGTGTTTTGATAAAATATTAATATATTCCATAATATTCAACCACACGTTGGACATATTTGCATTCCTGCATATATATCCCACAGTCTTGTTCCGTACACATTTTTGACGCAGAAAAGTTGAGATACAACCTCAAATTGTCTAGCTCAGATGGCTAGCAGCATGAAAACAACTGCTTACATGCTGAAAATGTTTTATAAACCACAAGAAACAGAGACTCTTTTTATAACTGACCTGTGCTTTAGTACCTTAAAGGCTGTTTATGAACTTGCATCTTTGCTTATTTTTGCTCGGCTGCAGTGCCTTTGACTCATCCTACCTAAAATATACAAATATATTATAGTAACAAATATATTATAGTAACATCTAACCACCATTTGAGCTGCTTAACCAGGGTCACGGGAGGTCATATGGTGAAAGCCACACACACACACACACACACACACACACACACACACACATATAAACACACATACACACACACACACACACACGCACACACACACAAACACACACACACACACACACACACACGTACAAATATGTATCCTGATCCATGTTTAATATGTTTAATCTGTAGCCCTATTACAGGCAACATACTGAATGCTCTTAAGGTATAAAATCTAAACAACAATCTAGTGACAACATACATAGTCTTATATCTCCAAATCTTTGTATTTAATCTCAGAATTCATTTCATTAAAGTGGAAAGAGAACAGCACTTGTCATGAAATCAATTTGGAGCACATATTTATGTGAAAGTGGCAACAGGCCTCTACCCTCAGACACAAATGGATCCATAAATTAAGATGATATGCTCCAGGCTTTGGAGATGGGATACAGACCAACCCCCACCTCTCGCTCTACCTCCCACCCTACGTTTCTCCCTAGAGTACCTTACATGAAGATGGGATGTTCAGGGTAGTTCAAAATTCTCGCTTTTGTCTAAGAAACGCATTTTCATGATGATGATGTTGTGAAATAATTAGATAGCCAGATTGTCAGGGTGGCTGTCATAGAAATTGTACAGTACAGAATACACAGATAATAGGTGCACACATGTGCTTGTTCAAAGATATTGATTCAGTTCACAGGGAGCAACCTTGACCTGACAGCCAAGCATTTGAGTCCCTGATGGGTTGTGAAGCACATCTTGGTTCTTTGCACTGCACCTGATGCATAACAAATTCCTTCCAGCAAAGAAATAATGAACTCTTCTGCACTTTCAGAAGCCAGGTCATGTCTGCGGTAACTGAATGTGTTGCTGCTGGAAACAATTAGTTCA
>JBBPDB010000019.1:16908007-16940088 GCA_037974465.1 Brachypetersius altus
ATAGACGAGCTCACACTAGAGACCGATCTCCAGCTACGAGCTAGCGTCTATCCGCTAGCAGGGGGAGGGGAGAGGGGGGCGGGGCCGAGATCACTGGCGGCTGAACGCGGCGCGGAGGATCTGGGCTCTGAAAAACGTTCCCAGACGCAGTTTCTCAGACAGAAATAGATCGTTCAGCAGAGACTGGTGCAGACAGAGACTAGAGTACTCTGTTAAAAGAGACGCTGATAAACTAAAATCAGCTCCTGATTCACGTGTGTTTATTTGAACGACGACTAGCTGCTATACTGTACCTACAGTAGTCTATAAAATCTTAATTGAAAAAATAACATGGTAAAAGAAAACGTTCCTTGCATCATCAGTCGTGGTAAGACTGGGCACCAACTGATCACATCTAAACTAGTTTCTCTGAAAAGAGCCCTAAGCTTTTTATTTGTACTCTATGTGTCTATATGGTGGTTTATATTCCAAAAAAAACATTGTAGTTTTATTTAAATGAGCAATTTACCTGATTTGTAAATTGCACCTGCTGTGATTCGCTTCTCTGTATTCGACCGCATTTAAAAACCCAATTCAGGTTGAAATATTGCTTATAACTTCAACCAATGGTGCAACTGCCAATGGAGACTGCAAATCTGAGCCCTGGGGATGCTACCACCAACAGACCAAGAGCCTCCTCCTCTCTGGATGAGCAGGACGATGGCTCCAGGTAAAGGTGATGAAGAGTTCATTTAAAACTTCCAAATGCCACATGGACCGAGGAATGAAGGTCTTGAGAACGTTTTGAGAATTTAACACTTCAATACTACATTCTAGGGATGCACCGATCGATCGGCCCGTGATCGGAAACTCACATGTATTTCCGATTTCAAACCGATCTTCTTTGGGGGGATTAATTTATTTGTTTATGTATTACATTTTATTTATTTAAATTTGTAAAGAAAATTTGTTATGAAAAACAATATTTAAAGTAAGGAAAATTTGATTTTTGTTTGTATTTGCTGTAGAGCTGCCACTATCGTATGTCGCTATTATAAAAGTTAACAGGGAAAGTAACTCCCACGTTACATTAAAAAAAACATTTTTTTGTGTCATTGTCGTCGACTACATGCAGCAGCTCTAATTTTCTGTTATCTGTGGAAAAAATTGGTATCGGCCAATCACACTTACAAAAACATCGATAATCAGAATCGGCCGAGAAAATTGCAGTCGGTGCATCCCTACTACATTCAACCCAAAAGTTCAGTTTTCGGCGATAAGCAGCCTTTAAATATCTGGACCCCCCACCAGACGCCGAGCGCCGTGTCTACAGTCAGAGGAGAGTCACTCATGAAGTGTTGAGTTCATCTGGCTCTGGGTCCAACATATAAGGACTGATGGCGCCTCTGTTTTCTGCCTTTTTCACATGTGTTAAGTGTCCCAATACTTTTGTCCGTCTAGTGTATCTCTCACTCTTTCTTTCTCCCTTCCTTCCTTCAGTCTGGTCTCCATACAGGCTAGCACCACTGTCACAGACTGAAGGGATGGAAGGAAAGAAACCCTGTCGCTGGTGTTCAGGACCTGGATTCTAATGTAAAACCCAGAATTTAAACGCGCAGCTTAAGCATGGGATGGTGGGGCGTGGCCAGGGCCTGAAACTGTGGCGAGTGAAGCTGGAGAATCTCTTTATGTGAGAGTGATTCTGTGTAAAGAACCTCAGCAACATGATTTCTAGCCCATAGACCTTTTATAACTAAAGTGAGTTTTGCAGAATATATTCCATTTAATATTTTACAGCAGCGCTCCCCAACCTTTACTTCGTCAGGGACGCAGATAAATATACGTATTTATACGTAAATATAATAATAAAGGTAAATCCAGTGTGAACTCGCAGCTTTATTAACAGCGTTTTCATAACAACGAGCGACAGCAGAACACGGGGAACATCCTCTCAGCACGCTGACGCTCTCTGGTCGCCATGGCAACTTTGAACATCTTGTTAAAAATAATTGAAGATTTACCACAAAAAAAGTTTTTTTTTTTCCTGTGCAGCCCACGGCCCGGTACCACATGACCCACGGCCCGGTACCTGTCCGTGGCCCAGGGGGTTGGGGACCACTGCTCTAGAGAAGACTGCTGAATTACTTTTAAAGATTACTTTTACTTTTTAATCCAGTAACTAGATCATCCAAAAGGCCTGTTAGCAAAAATGTGTTTCGTGTCACTGGTACATGGAAGTGCGTGCACAGGCATGTACACTACATGGACGTGCAAATACTAAACTGTATGCAACTGACCAAATCCCTATAGTTTTGGACAGTTTAGCGTACTTATACTAGATGGTCTCAGCGTTTCCCTGTTAATTCAGTTAATGTGATGCATTTAAGAGGATGCTTGCATAACATCTGGATATACATTCTGCCTAATAAGGTCAGCTGTGTTGTAAGCGATGAACACTTACTGTAGGACGCTTGGTTTAGCCCCTTTCAACTGCGTTTTTAACAAGCAAAACTCCAGGCTTTAGGGTCGACACTCCTCGTTCTTAATTCTTTAATTTGTTCTTGCTGTCAGGAGTTCTGTGCCAAAAGGATAATTACAGAAGCTGTAGGAGTGCCACATATATAAGCTTCCGCATCTGCGTGGTGTGGTTTTGCCAGCTGTGATGGCCGAGCTATCATCACATTATCAGTGAGAACCACATCAGCCTGGAGTGAACCAGCACAAGACCAGCTGGACTCTTCCACAGTCATCCATCCATCTATTAGCTCAGCTGCTTATCCTATCCCAGGGTGATCACAGGGCGAAAGGCAATGAAACACTCTGGATAGACCCCCACTCCATCACAGGGCAGACACACAAACAAGCACGAATGCTGCTATGGGCAATCTGGTGTCTCCGCTTTGCCCGTCAGGAATGCCTCTGGACTGTGGGAGGAGGTCGGAAGCCCTTGCTGCAAAACGAGGTTAAAAAATGTATTAAAAAAAAGGTGAAAAGTCTCTAATATTCCATTTTCATTTGATGACCGAACAATTAAAGGATGTAAAACCATCACTTACAGAAGCCTTTAAAGCTAAGTAGAGCCTGATGAGAAAACTGCTGGTCACCGCAGGCGCGGCATTTAACTGAGGAGGAAAATTGACCCAAATCACTTTTTTTTTTTAAAGAAAAAATGCAATTATGTTTTTAGAGTTTTGGAAGTAAATGTATTTTATGTAGCACACGCTGAGCAGTGGAATCCAGGAACGAACATTCCCTTACACCAGTGAGTACACACACACACACACACACACAGCTAGGAGCGGTGGGCAGTCGCTGCTGCCAGCGCCTGCGGACCAACTCCAGGTCTTTCTGCCAGTGCCATGGTCAAAGTCCCTAATCCTAGCATGCATTTCTTTGTGGTAGGAGAAAATTGGAGCCCCTGGAGGGAAATGAGGAGAACATGAGGAGAGTCCTGGCCAGGAGTCGAATGTTGTGAAGCGACAGATTACGGTGATAATTGCTTCATGGGAGACGGGTCAATTGGCTGCTGTCACTCCAGTGAAAGGGAAGCCATCAAAGTAGACTTCAGACGCTTTCTTATAATGTCATTACCGCGTGACGCCGCTTAGATAATGAGGCGATCAAGTGCAGTGACCCTTTTACTGACATTGATGAGCTTTGAATGAGATTCATCCGGATAAGATTTGGTCGAAGTAATGGCACATTCTGTTCAAGCACAGAGAAGAGCATTAAAGTCCAAGGTGAGCCACATGAGCCACACACACCTGCCTCACTGTTGTTAGAAGCAGAGTGTAAGGTCTTGGCCAGCGGCCCTGTTTTGGTTTTGGGGACTTTTATTTTGAACTCTGGGAGTATGTATGTGTTTCTAGTCACTGTCAGCTGTCTTGTGTTGAGTTACGGTGATTGGGTTTCTGATGTATTTAAGTGCTTTGAGTTCTTTGTTGCTGGTTGTCCCTCACTATTACCCTCATGTTCCCTGCTCCGTATGTGTCTTCAGTTTGTGCTTTGTGTTTACAGGCCCTTGTGCCGAGTTATGTTCAGTTTTGAGAAGAGTCTGTGTCTCCATCAACTGGAACCTGCACTTGCGCCTCGCTTCACTCCGCGTGCACGGCTCGGCGTGACACAGAGCTGTAGTGACTTCCAAGAGGATGTGTTCAAATGACAACTGAATACACAGATACCCACTCGACTGCGAAACCGATGATGGGACAGTTAGCAAATGACTTTTCCAGTCCCTGGCATGTCTTACAACCATTAAACGACAGGTGAGGCTTGTTTTCTTGGTCCCAAGTTACTGACAGCTGGCTCAGAGAGCAAGAAAGAGCCCGAATATAAGAAACAACACTTTCTGGCCTGAAGAGTGTGGTCACGAATGTGGAATGTGGAGCTAGCAGGTAAAAATCATGTGTAACATTGGATGCATATCCATGCAGCCTTCGTAGAATGGTTACAATAGAAAAGGTTGGGCAGTTACTTTAAACGTGGCACTGCCGTATGATGCCATCTTTGCCCTGATTCATTTTCTGCCCTGCTAGATCTGTCCCAGTCTACTGTAAGGGCTATTAGCTGCATGGTGGTGTGAAATGGAGGTGTCTAGGAGCAGCTTCCCCATAAAGCGAACTCACAGCATGTAAAAATAAGCTATATCTCCCATCACACCACTCTCTGTAGAGTTCCAAACTGCTTCTGAAAGCAACATCAGCTCAATAATAGTGTGTCAAAGAGCTTCATGAAATAGATTTCCATGGCTGAGCAGCTGCACACAAGCCTGAGATCACTATGCCCAATTTCAAGCCTGGGCTGGAGTGGTGTAAAGCATGCCGCCGATAGACTCTGGAGCGGTGGAAATACGTTTGCTGGAGTGATGAATCATGCTTCACTTTCTGGCAATCTGATGGATGAGTCTGGGTTTGGCGGCTGCTAAGAGAATGCTACCGAACAGAATGCGTTGTGCCAACAATAAGGTTTTGGTGAAAAGGGGGATGTTGTTTTTCTGGGTTTGGACTCAGTGAAGATGATTTTAACGCTACAGCGTAACAATCTATTCAAACAATTACATCCTTCCAAAGGCCTGATGTGTTTAGGGTGGAGGAGCTCAAAGCCTTGATCTCAATCCAACTGAGAGGTGTTTGGAATGTGGACTCCATTTTAATACTCAATAATATTGAGCGGGTGTCCAACAAGCTCATATTTCAAGGTCAAATTTTAATCAACAAGTTTGTGCCATTTGTGGCCTCTATTCATTTGTCATGCTTATGAATAAACATACTGACGATGCCGACTGAGGAACTCCACGTGATTTCTCTGACTCCAGGCAATACCTAATAAACTGCTGGAGTATATAGTGCCTAACTACATTCTTATCAAACATCTCCTAAAGCCTTGCCCTGAGCAATCCTCGCAGGCAGGAGGAGCCTCCATGAAATCTTAAGAACTTCAGTAAAACATATATTTGATCATGTGTTGAAAGTACACCAAATGGAACAGTCAAAGAGGATTTTTTTTTTTCTGTGCATTTCAAGGAGAATGGTCTGAAATATGTATCGCCTTGCCATGTATTAATGTCACAGGTTTAAAATGGGTACAAAGACCCCATGTAGCATTTCTCTAATTAGTTTCAGAGCAGAAACGGAACGCTCTAGATGTTGTAGCTCTGCCCTATTACTTTGTTGATCTCCTCACCCCACTGAAACCCATTGTGTTCTAGAGCGCCATGATAAAACTGTCTGGCATTTACCTTTGTCACGTGTCTCATTCAGTCAGGTGAAAGGCACATATTCCTCTGAAGATAATCTTATTCAGATCATATCTTGACAGAATTTAATTTCCTCTGCCAAGTTAAAAGAATCCAGCCTCCAACAGGACACAATTTCACACCGTAGTACGGCTTGCCTTCTTTAAAGCAGAACCAGACGGATACGCTCATTTATGCACACAAGCGCATTTTCGAATCGGAAAGTAAGTAAATTCTGGCATCCTAGAGCCTGTGCATGTGAGTCATACAGCCCCCCCTCCCCCACAAAAAATAAAGCAATTGTATCATATCTGTAGGCATGGGAAGATATGATTGCTTCATTGTAACTCGATTTGCAAACATTCTCCATTACCAAAAACAAATTACACTACAATGACTGCAGAGGCTTTTTCCCCTCAAACTGAACTGTGTTTAGCAGCTCTCCGGGGACACAGCATTGTGGACATGTGGACACGATCCTCCGAAACTTCTGAAATCATTGCATGGCTAACATGGACCGCACCTTCCCTGAACGCCGCTTGGCCGGTTGTCAGTCAACAAGCCGGCACGAAAGGCCATGTTTGCCGTCTGGATCTCGGGAGAGGAGGCCAGTCACTCTCAAGCCCCAAATTTGGATTCTAATCTCCATTCAGACCCCAGCACTGTGCAACGGGGGACTTTAACTGGGGAATTAAATTAAATGTCTGTGTCAATTGCATGATGCGCTGAATACTGTCCGTAGGGCAGCCTGGTCTAATGAATGCCGATTTGCCTCGTCTGCACCTGCCCTTACTCATCAGTTCTTGGCGCTTTAAAGGCGGAGGTGCTTCAGATGTTGCCCCGTTGACTTTCTATCCTATTCGGGTTTTATTGGCGAGTTTAAATCGGGTCAATTTTGTAACGCTAGCTTTTGCTGGTTCTAGTACACTTTAAGTGCGCCTGTCAGAGAGCCGCAGTAAGTGGTTGACCTTTTATCTCCTGGCCTTTAATACGATGCGGGAGGAGGCAATAATATTACAAAAGGTGGGAACACCAATCAACATCTAGGCGCACAAGCTGAGGCCAGTGGTTTTCACTCACACATGTGAGGCAAGAGTGGGCACTAATGTGAGTGGGCACTTTTTTTTTTACCTTGAAATAGCGCAAAGATAATTTCAAAGGTGCTACTTTTCCTATAGAGGGAAGCAACAAACAGAAAGCTGAAATCCCAGCAAGTGCCTCATGGAGTATATATGCACAGCCAGTGGTCCTTGTGCTTTTTTTTAGTCATCAGGTCCCTGTAAATGCTTGAAACCCATGAGATGGCTGCAGTAAGGAGTCTGAATTGTAGCACTAAAAAAAAAAAAAGTGCAGCCTCTCATGTTGTGATGGAGCCTTTGGCTAATTGGATTGGAATATTGTGCCTGGAGCTGCTCCGTTACCGTAAAGTGCTCAGTCCAGCGAGTGTGTAAGCAGAATGACCTCCTGGTTCAAGGTTTCCTGGCATCTGGCCAAAACCATAATCAATACCGCTGTAAATAAGACGCAGGCCAAAGCAGCATGCAAGGTGCCTCCACACTGCAGCCTTGTCTAAAGCATGCGAGGGAAACTTTGCTCTCTCTTTTATAGATGACCTGCAAAGATATATGCTACTGTTCAGGTGCATTGAAGTATGTTTACCTGTTAACGGTCTTTCTTTATGAACAGGATTGTAAAAGTATTTGTTGTTTAGTCTCAGTGTAGCTCAATGTAGTTTAGTGTGATAGCGCCTACATATTCAAAGCAGATCCTTTAAGTCTCTGAAGTGGGTTTAAACTAGTTTGATTGGATTTAGATCAGGGATATTTGGAGTCCTACTCAACCTTGAACCCTTGTCGCGTTCCTCCAAGCATTCCTGAACAGTTTTGCAGGATGATTAGGGAATGTTGTTGCCATGAAAGGGTGTATATTGTCTGGGGCACTGTTTGGGTAGGTGGGCCAGTTGGTGGCCTGATGGTTAGGGAGCTTCCCCTGCGATTGGAAAGGTGGGTTTGTATCCCAGGACTGCCAGTAGCACCACTGATGTACCCAAGATACAGATAAAGGTGAGCATGACGCAGTCCCCACTCCTCAGGTGCTGCATCATTGGTGAATGGGTTAAATGCATAGAAGAATACTTTGTTTACATGTCATCCACAAAGTATCATCTACATTAATGCCAGGCCTCAACGTTTCCCAGCAGAATATTAGTATATCAGACCAATAACCATTTAGGAACCCTTGTTTTATGGCAGCGGAGTGTACAGCGTCTCAGAATTGTGGTCTGGAGATAATCTCTCAGTGGGGGGGCTTCCACATAGCTTGGGGAATCGAATGCCTGGGTTAGCTGGGCGTCACTCAGGGCAGAATGATGGGCCAAACCCCTCATAAAAAAGCTGCACCGTGTATAAATAATCCACTTGTTATGTTTTATACCTGCAGATAAAATTGTTTTGACGGAGGATTTATGCCTGCACCTGACGGCCTGGTTGTGGATGGAGGAGGCGAGGCAGAATACAAATAAAAATAAATTATCTGAACACACTTCATAGGGGCAGTAAAAACACTAATAAAACACAGTAGTTGCCAGTGGGCTCAGTCATTAATTAGAAGCGCCATTAAGCCATGGTGAAATTCTTTCTAACTCCTGGCTATTAGGCTGCGTACAGTACATCATCAGTGGTGGGACGTAATTGCTGATGATGCCTAAACTCCCGGCTCATGTGCAATTTATTACAACAGAAGACTATTTTATTTTGGCGTGGAATAATATATATATATATATTAACATACCACAATAGATGGCATTTTCTCAATTATGAGGCTAATAAATGGCATAAAGAAATGGGAAAGGTCATTAAAATAAGCAATGCGCTCCTCTGTGCAATCTTTTGATGTATATATGTTTAAGACGGACTGGATTTGATTCACTATGATGTATTTATTAATGCCGGTAATTGAGAAAAAAAAAAAAAAAAACAGGACCACGATCGGCGAATCAGGAGCCCCCAGAAGTCTGATGTCATCTGATTGACAGATGGTTGGACCAATAGTGAGAGCTTGGTCTAAAGAAAAGAGATTCTGGAAGAAAAAAAAACACACACCACACAAATCTCTCTCTACGTGACAACCCCATAAATCTGTGTTTCTACCATTTCCCCATCAGCATTCAATACATGGACTAGTTTTATAAAATAAGCTTAAAAAAGGCACTTTAAGGCACCACCACATCATCATTACCTTTGGTAACACAATTCCTTAACATCATTCCATGTTCAGCTGCAGTATTTAGCAGTGGTGCAACGGATCAATAAAATCACGGTTCGGATCGGATCATGGTTTAAAGTCACGGATCGGATCAGTTTTCGGATCAGCAAAAAAAAAAAGACGAAACAAATTAAACTTTTCATTTATTTAAGTATTTTTGCCCATTAAAAACATTCCACGATATAATATAATGACCATATAGGGCATAATTATTTCCTTTAATGTGGACACAATCAAAAACAACTTTAAAATGCAGTTTATTATTGCTTATTACTTTGAACATGGAGAATAAAATAAAACTGTCCACATCAAAAAAAGACAGAAAGAAAGCAAAGCAGACGTGAGCTTTTTTTTTTTTTTTCAAAAAGACGAAGATGCCTAAAAACGCGTCGAAAATGCGAGGCGTGTCGCTTTCTCTTTCTTTCCAAAAGTGCTCAGGCGCTTGCGCTCCGAAAGCGTCTGTTGTTGCTAAGCAACCATCAGCCGCACTCTCCATTTCCTCCAACGGAAACCCCTCGCTGTAACTCTGCTACACGGTTTTCAACTCAATGCGGCGCGGACACGCCTGAAAAAAACGTGCGCATCGCGACCGCGTCGCTACCATTATGAGCGCTGCTGCCGTGCGTCTACATTTGAAATAATGGACTTGCGCGTGCAAAAGACGTGATACGTGAACGGCCCCTTCTCCACCACCCTTTTCCCATCAATATATTTAACGCAGAAGCCAAAATGCTCCCACACATGTGATTTAAATTATGCTGGAGGGTTCTCGAGCCCCTCCACTCCTCCACCTCCGCTGGCCATGACTATAGCTCGACAGACTGACTACGCGCACCATTCAGCGGAGCTTTTATTTTTCTTTCGGATCTTCGTCTCACATGCGTGCCGAACCGTGGAGAGGGATCGGTTCGGATCACGGATCAACAGTGATCCGTTGCACCACTACTCAAAACTGCCTAAAATCATCGGTCTGGCCACTAGCTTTGCACAGGAACTGAACTATCCATGTAGCCGAGGCAGACGTTCTAAATGAAGTAGCTTCTGGGTGTATAACTTTAGTACCAAACACAGTAAAAACCAAAACATTAATCCAAGTTAATTCAATAAAGGATTGATTAGCCAAATCAGGTATTGGATGGTAACTGCACAGAATACTGGGTTGCCATATATAATATAAGGGTTGGAATACTTCAACGAACACACACAATTCAAGCTTTTGCAGCTAGTAGTATTCTAGCGCTGTGCACATACATGCACTCGAAAAGGACTTGTTAACATGTGACGTCTCCAATATTTGATCTGAACTGAAAACCTGAAACTTACTTGATTTGTTGTTTATAATATGTGACTAGTGTTTGTAAATCTGACCAGTAAACACCAAAACAATTGCTTAATTAGTCATTTAATAAACAGAGGCAGACCTACATATAATGTGAATGAAATGAGTGACCTGTGTCTGCATGCTGCTCCTCTGCCTCTGAGGACTCCACCACAGCTGCAGGCTTCTCCTCGTCCTCTGTGCACATGCCATTCTGATGAGACTGCATTCGATCAAAATAGCCACTCTGCAGTACCCGCTCTAGCATCTCTTTCAGGGCTTTATCTGAGGGGAGAAATGAGACACCGTTACATCTCATGAGACAGCATTAACACACATTACTCTCCATATCCAGAAAGATGCCAACTTTCAGTTTGTGGAATTCTAGTCCTGTTAGAGCTGCACACAAGTTTAAATGCTAGAGAAAAGGAAGCGTCTTGCAGCAACGACAGCTCAGCCACGACGTTGTGACCACTCACAGAACAGGGCTACCTAGAGCTTCAGACTAGCGGGTAACCTGTTGCATTGACAACATTTTCCAAAACAGCCTCAGGAAGAAACATCAGAGCAAGACTTATGCATGAAGCGCTGCATGAAATGGGTTTCCATTCACAAGCAGATGAACTCAAGCCTAAAATGACCACAGGAAATGCAACACATCGTGGTGTGAAGCAAGCCACCACTGAACCCTTAAATAAGGAAACGTATTCTCCGGAGTGATGAATCAGGCTACACCATCTGGCAGTTTGATGCATAAATCAGAGTTTGGCAGATGACAGGAAAACATAAGCAAATGGAATTCAAGTGCCCACAGTAAAGTTCGGCAGTGGATGGGTCTGCTGTCAGGGTTTGGGCTTGAGTTCCAGTGAAGAGTAACATGAATGTTATAGGACAATGACAACTATATTAACACCTATGGTGCTGGGATTCAGTGTCCAATAAGCTCAGATAAGGGAGATGGTCTGGCCTCCACATTGTGTATCATTTTTGAAAACTAAATAAAGAAATTAGGACTTCTATAACCTGATCAGCAGTAGCACTTCTACAGTAAGTCTGCATAACTACACATTGTATCATATGTGCGGCAGTTCTGAAAAATCACAGTAACTGGGGAGAGTGGGGGAATTTAAATCCACGCACATGTTGTTCCTGCAACAGCTTTGTCCTTTCCCTCCAAAAGGTCCCATAAATGTTGTGAAGCTTCTTGATACTGATCAGTCAACCTGCAAAAGGGACCAAAAAACTGTGTGAATACAAAAACGTAATCGCAAAAAAGGCCCATCAAAGCAACACTGTGAATAGTGATTTGAGTGAAAAGTAACGACTTATTAACACTAACCTGATGTTTTGGTCACGTTCTGGCCCCACCAGTTTGTAGAACTCATCCAGGGCAGCGAGATTGCTCTCGGTCAGCAGCACCGGTACTTCAGTACTCTGAAGGAGTTCCAGTCGTACAGCCTCATCCCCAAGCCGATCCAGAAGGTACTGCACTTCCAGTACTTTCTTGAGCCTTGCCTGCTCAGACTCTTCCCTCTGAAGCTGCTCTCGTCGTGCCGTCTTCTTTGCCGCCTTCTGAATCTGTGGTACATGGTGAACATGGTCAGAACACAGCTAGACCCCTTAAAAGCTCGCCACACAGCCCAGTAAAATTTCATTAAAAAAAAAAGGATCAAGTTTATAGATCTGATAAAGAACTTGTGACCTCTTTATACTTTAATATGGAGGGCATCTGTCCTGAGAAATCCACTCAGCTTTTTAGTAAAACAGTGGCTTAGAGCAGCGGTCCCCAACCTTTATTTTGTCACGGACCGGTTTAATATCAGAAACTATTTTCACGGCCCGGCCTTTAAGGAGTGGCAGATAAATATACATATTTAGACAAATAAATGATGCGCATTAAAATGGGGATGTTTTAAATATATAATAATGGGGTATCTTTAAAATATAATAATAAACGTAAATACAATGTGTACTCGCAGCTTTAACAGCATTTTCAAAACAACGAGCCGACAACAGAACATGGGTAACATCCACGTTTTTTTTCTGTGCAGCCCGCGGACCGGTACCACATGACCCACGGCCCAGGGGTTGGGGACCACTGGCTTAGAGGACAGGCAAACACTAAAGTAGATTTCTAGCCCCAAGTAAGAAGGATAACAGCCAGCTGTAAACAAGCTAATGATGGGATGAGATACGTGTATTAAGCCAAAACGATATTCTGTGGTACTCTTTTGCACAGATGATTGCATAGATGTTGGGCAAATAATGTTGTTAATGTTTACGTTCAAACAACTGTATAAATTGTATCTAATTTATTACTAGTTTTATTGTCTGTGCATTGTTGATTAGTTCATTGTGGCATATTGGGATTAGCTCCCTGGATCTGCATCACAAAGCAACTGATAAAATCACTGTAGAAGGCATGGTGAGGTTTTGTTTGTTATTGAATTAGCAATGCACAATCACAGAATGAAACCAGAATGAAGGGGAGCTCTTTAAAGTTCCAATATCAGAAAGAAAGCATAAATCTTTTGGTCTTACATCTTGACTCAGAGTCAGAAAATTTTTATGCAGTTCTCGGGCAAATTCCAGGTTGTTGATCACTTCCTGGTATTTAGACAGAGCTTCCTAGAATGAGAGAAAAACAAGAAACACAGATTGTGATGCAACCAACTGACATAAATAAAACAAATTCAAGGCCAACAATACAGGGGTTCCTTTTCCACTCACCAGCTGATCCTGATTAAGACGTTCTCCTTTGATGTTCCTGTCATGGTAATCATCAAGCTTGCTCTAACAGAACATAGACAATACATTCAATATTTTGCTTGTTTGACCAGGAGGTACAGACAAAATGAAAAGGCACACAGACATGCTTTGTGATGAGCCCATTAAAACAGCTGTACCACATCATTCCCAATTAGCAGAAGATACAAATACATTACTGTAACAATGTATTCTACTACAGTATAGATTGGAAAAAAAAAAACATCTTCAAAGATTAAATTGATTATACTGACAGCAACCATAAACAAACTCGCCATGCAAACAACTGCTCAACAACTGAATATACATTCATGGAATACGATTTGCATTAAAGTATATTTTTATTTTTTATTTACTACCTCTTCATTTCATTGGTGTTGTATTATTAATTGCATAATCTCAGAGTTGGCCAGATTATCATTTCATCTCGAATCCACTTTCAGCAGCAGACCAGTTCGGTGGACTAGACTAAAGAGGTCACAATTGACCAGTTTCACGATTAACTGCTTTAAAATGGCATGATATTAATTAATCGTACAGACCCTCGTACAGAAAAAATGTGATCGTCTACATTGTGAAATGAATACATGCGAAATAATCGCCATTTCGTAAAACCGTCTTTCCCAGAAAAAAACGGTGCCATCAAACTCTATAATCGTGACATCCCTAGGCCAGACCAGTTCAGAAGAACCAGACCTCTGAACAAAACCAGGCACTAAAGTTTACAGACACCACGCCATTAAATACATCAAATAAAATTTGTCCTAGCAAACCTCAACATAGAGACTTGTGTTCTTTCAGACTGTTTAAAGCCATGTTTCTAGTCCCATTAGAAAACTAGAGCTCTTCACAGCAGGCAGACCGTTCAGACCCTGAAAATTCACACTAGCAGCATCACCCAAACAAAGGACTGCACACAGCCAGCCTCCCAGCCTGCATATCGGTGTTCTCTTTGTCTAAAACTGAACATTATCAGTGTGCTCGTTTAAAACTCAACAGCGAGTGTAAATATGTACAGCTTCTATTCAGACCTAAACGGATTTGCACTGGATGACAACAACTTTAGCTTCTAGCTCACACATGCTAAAGAGCATCATGTGGAGAAACAGCAGGGTCTGGCTGAACCCTGTCTAACTTATCACCACCTGTCTGACAAAGTCAGACCAAAATAAATTTAAAAAAAAACCACATACAGAATTAATCTCTGTTCATTGCAACAGCTGGAGCCAACTCTAGCAGTCAAAGCGACCCTGAAGAGAGAACACTACAGGTCTGTTTATCAGTTACAATCAAACACAACCAAAAACATCACACCACTGAACACCGCTCTGAATTTTCATTCTGGCAAACTTTAAACAACCACGGACACATCATGGTACTTTAATATTTAATTAACCAACAAACAAGGCTACTGCTTTAAGTTCACAACAAAGCTTCGCAGTTTAAAGACTGTTAAGAAACCCAACGAGGAACTTTAAAACGGGGAACATCTGACCACAGGAGGAGAGATGATTAACACACATAGTACCTTCCTCTTCTCCATGTTCCGCACTTTCTTCTCAACGACGCCTAGAACCTGCTTCAGGGCCTCGGACTGGGCCCCTGAGATCTGGCCGCTGCCTGCCGTCTGGGCCCCTGGTGTCGGGGCGAAGCCCAAATCTGGACTGGAGGACTTCACAGGCCTGTTCCCGTTCGTAGCTGAGGGCATCTGGGCAGGAAAACGAATGGTTTTGTTGGAATAAAAAGCACAATAAACGAAACAAATAAGACGTACGAGCTTTCCGTCTCAACACTACAGGACAGTCTTAACCACCCCAACACCCAACTTTAACCTGGAGCTCAACCACAGCCAGAATACGGGGAGACCAATAAATCCAGATAGCTTAATCCGAGACTCCTACGGTACTGACCAAGAGACCAGACCCCGGAGCAAAAAACGCTACGAAACTTTTAAAATAAGATTCAATCGGGACTCAAGTAGCCATGCACCCTTAGCACGATGCTAACGTTAGCTGCTGTTAACAAAAAGCCTGCAGGCCGGTGGGTTAACCGAACAGGAAAGGTAATACAGGTCATATTTGTGTTCATATTTACATGAAAGTGCGGCATGGTGGAGGATAAATGGGAAAAAAATAAGTGAAGTAAAATAAAGAAGTGCTGTCCGTCTGTCCAAACTAACGTTATCAGAACACCCAGAAAACACAGGAGGACATCTCTCACCTTTTCGCTCAATATCTACACAAGGTGATGGAAAAAAATGAACAGTCTTTGGGTGTGAATCAGCGAAGTGTTGCTGTGTTTTCTCTTTCGGTTTAAAAAGCCCCTCCGCCAGCCGCCCCGACACTGAGACCGAGCGGGCCGAGAGCAGGCGGGTTATCACTGGAAGGACCCAAGAGAGGCTGCCCGCGGCTCGCCTGGAACACTAACACACTGTAACAAACTAATATACTGTAGCACACCTTGACACACTAACACACTGTGACACACCATTGCACTGTAACTCACTGTGACATACTAACACACTGTAACAAACTAACTCATTAACACGCTAACACTAGCACACCAACACTGACACGCTATAACACACTGACACTGATACAATGTGACATTCAAACACACTGAAACAATGTAACAAACTAACACACTGTGCAACACAACACACTGTGCAACACAACACACTGTAACACACTCCAGCTGTACCACACAATCGCCCCCTTTAAAGGACTTTTGTGTCACAAAGTCTAATTCCCCTGTAGCTAATGTCCCCCTGTAGTACACACCGAAGGATTTACAAATCAGCCTTTTCTTTACAACTCGATGTTAAAATCCAGGTTTTAAAGCAGCTTTACTCCACATTTTTATGTAAAGTGTGGGAAATATACGCTTCTAAATAGATTATAACCTCTAATCATTGTTTTTTTAATTGTTAAGCATGATCAGTAAGGCATTTTATTCAGTGTGCAGTATTGAGGGTGAAGTGTGGCATTCATGGTCACTGTTGGCCTTCAACCCCTCTAGCCAACAAAAGACAGTTTTGTAGACTCTGGGCGGTACACTTTGTTTAATGTAGTTACGTTCCTCTGTCTGTGGATTTGTGGACACTAAAGTTTTTTAGTGTACATGCCATGATACACTTCCACAAACTTTGATTGATCCCACTTCTTTTAATTTTCATCCTTTTAATCATAAACATGTTCAAATTTACTGCTAATCCTATAGGTCATACTACTGCCAGTCACAGCAATGTAATACCGGATCAGTTCCATTAATAAATAAATGACCATGTCTCGTTTGTTTAATTTGTGGAAATTGGAATCCAGGTCAACACCTTGAACACTTATCGTGTCCCTCAGACCAATCCTGATCATTTTTTGCAGTGTGGCAATAGTGTATTGTTCAGCTGAAAGTGGCCACTGCCACCAGTAGGGGCAGCTGCCATGAAGGGGTATACTTGGTATGAAACTGTGTTTATTTACATGCTGTCAAAGTAACAAGGACCCAATATTTCCCAGCAGAACATTGCCCAGAGCATCACACTGCTGCCTTGCCTTATTCCCAAAAGACATCTAGCCCTTTCTTCCCCAGGTAGGTGATGCACACACACCCAGCCACCAAACGCTTAAAAGGAAACATGATTCATCAGACCAGGCCACGTTCTTCTATTGTTCCATAATCCAGTTCAGATGTTCACATAGCCAGCAGGAACTTTTTCAGCTTTTGCTACAGTAGCTTGGACCAGGTGGGCTAGCCTTCCCTGTCACCAGTAGACATATATAGATATACACCGCATTTACTGTGTTCCCCTGAGGGGCTACTCTAATGACAAAAGATATTCTATTGTCTACTCTATTCTAGGCGCTTAGTAAAAGCGAAAAGTGGTGCTGAGAGATCCTCTTCCACTGGTTGCCCAAGTCTTTGTAAGGGCTGCAGCTAAATAGGAAGGTTCCTGAAGCACTTCTCAGTACAGACCCTCACTTTTGAAAGGCCAAACCAGGTAAATTCAGCAAGGGAGCCATATATACCTACCCGCCTTTTTAATTTTTCCCATAATTTTTCCCACAATACCTGTCTGTGCTGGGGTGAACCATTTACTGTGTTCCACACGACACGATACGTCAGCATGTCCACCATATTTCAAGTGAGAAAAGCACTCTGTAAACTAATACAAGAACACGTGGAAACCGGGTTTTCTGATAAAAAAAAAAAACAATAACAGTATGGTTTACATACAACATATTTTGGTGAATCATTTTAAGTACAGTATACAGTATATTAAGTACCATTTATGCACTAATTATGGCAATTAACGAAGCAACAACTTGACCAATGAAAAGTAAGAGGCGAACCAAGTCTGACTTGCTATAGAGACTATTAGCCTTTAGGTGGCGCCAAACACCTGCATTTGAGGCAGTTCTTAAGGATTCAAATACGAAGTCCTTGATGTTAAACCATGATAAGCAGCATGTTGAAGTTCTGATAGCCCTTACATGTAGTAATGAACCTTGCCAACTCTTAGAACTGTTTAAACAACAAAATCTGATCTTCTATCATAATATGAAATGCTCAGCTGGGATTCTATGGCAGGATAGTAACTGACCCAATAGTGGAATCAACCAATCACATTTTGAGTCCTACACAGTTTACTCACTTAATACGAGCCCTTGGCTGCAGACAAATTGTTGAAAATTACACCCTGAATCTTTTCCTAATCAATTTTCCATGACCTCACTGGAAATAATCACGAGGTCAAGCAGACATGTGAAAGAGAATTCACACACATCAGAAACTCTCTCCCAGCCACACTAGACCCGTACCAGTTTGCCTATGGAGCAAACAGATCCACAGAGCATGCCGTCTCTATGGCTCTGCACACGTGGAGAGACAAAATACATATGTTAGGATATTATTTGTGGACTATAGTTCACCTTTTAACCCCGTCATCCCCAGCAAACTGACCGCCTAACTTCACCAGCTTGGCCTGAGCCCTGGATCCAGGGTTTCCTGACAGAGCATCCTCAGGTGGTGGGCCACCACATATCCTCTGTCATCAACCTGAGGGTATGTGGGTATGTGCTCAGTCTCATCCCGTTTTCTCCCTACACTCATGACTGTGTCCCCGCAGAACAGAAAGGGATCAGGATATGTTGTTGCTGCACAGACTGGTCAGAGTGCCCATGCTGATCCATGCTTACTAATGAAACACCATAGTGAAATCCGTCAACGACACAACTGCGATCAGGCTGATCAACAACGACGAATCCACCTACAGAGCGGAGGTACGGATCCCAGTGGACTGGTGCTAAGAGAACAACTAAAAAATATGGGACTGCTACAAGAGATGCTGGTATCCTTCCACTGCAGCTCTATAGAGAGCATTCTAACATACTGCATCTCAGCATGGTACTCCAGTTGCACTGCAGCAGACAGGAAGTGCACGAAGAATCACTGGGATGCAGCTCCCAGCACTGGAGGAAATCTTCACCACGTGGTGCCACAGAAAGGCACCTGCAAGGATGCCATCCCCCCTTTGAACTGCTGCCATCAGGCATACGTTACCAAGCTCTCCAGATGGACACAAACACTGAAATACAATTGTTCCCCAGAGCAGTGACTGGTAAAAGCTCCTAAAATCTAAACTGAATGTAATTTACTGCAATACTGTTCAATAATGTTTATTGTGTCTTACTTATTTATTCTTGATACTGACTTGCTGCAATTGCTATCTATTCTATTCCTTCTAATTATTTATCTATTCATTATCACAGCCATGCTGCTAATTCCTATCAATTTTTTCTTTATTTTATCTCCTTCAATGCTCCTTAATGATACAGCTTATACATTCTCCACTTGATATCCCACTGTTATTTATCTTATACGTATGTTTAAATGAGATAAGCATATACAGAGCTGCAAATCTTATCTCGTTGCTCTGTACATTCCTGTGTAATGCAATGAGAATAGGAAAAAAAGATAATGACAAAAGATATTCTATTGTCTTCTATTCTAAGGGCTTAGTAAAAGAGAAAAGTGGTGCTGAGAGAATCCTCTTTCACTGGTTGCCCAAGTCTTCATAAGGGCTGCAGCTAAATAGTCCTTTTTGCTTAGGAAGGTTCCAGAAGCATTCCAGTACAGACCCCCACTTTTGGAAGGCCAAACCAAGTCAATTCATCAAGGGAGCCCATATATATGTGTATGTGTACTCAATGTATGTCTCTATAAAGGGACCAGTGATTGTGGGCTTTGGTAGGAATGATGGAAGTTGTGTATGTTTGATGAGCGAGAACAAAAAAGTGGAATAAATGTGGAGAATGGGTCGTTATAGTTGCTGTGTGGCCTCCTGGTGTATCAGAAACAAAACCAATGGGTTGAGGACACTTCTGTATGTTTGATCTGTACTTAATGCAAATGTGTAACCGAACTTGGGCCGTGACTGATGACATCTCACTGATGAAGTGCAAAACGAGACATGACTTGAGTTAAATGACCCAGAATGACCTGAGTGGTAGCCAAACTCCTCTTCTGCTCAGAAAGCATTCAGAGCTCTCTCTCTTTTCTGCTTTAGCACTGAATATACTGGACATGCCTAACAAAAAGAAATGACATAACACCATCCAACCATTCCTTATGGCAGCAACATTTAGGGCAATGCACCAGTACTTTTATCATCACAGGCCCCTTAAAGGTTTTTCAGAAAATCAGAAAAAGACATGCATTCATCATGAATTTGCAATTTTGAACAACAGGAGACCTGTGTCAATATAATCTGCTGTCAAATAAGTATGTAACCTGGAGTGATTGCAGTCAAATTCTCTTAGCGTTACGGTGTCTTTATGAATTTTACTTCACATCTTTCCTTGGCCTTGTGATGTTTTCCTTCAAGGTCAAGGTTTTTTCTGACCACAGCCACAGCCAGGTTTCATTTTCTTTTACAAGCTTCAAATACACATATTTATGTTCACAATTACCTCAGCATTAACATACTACTATAATTTAGATCAGTTTTTGATAGTTATGGCCTTAGGTAAAGACCTTGCACTAATAGCGACAACGCCTTGAAGCGAGAGATGAGTAGCTTGTCTTGTACAACCTGTCATTTTGCTTCATGAAGATCTGTCTTATACACAAAACTGTGCTTAACAGCACCTAAATAGGTCAGAGGGACCAGTAGAACACATTTGGTTTGCAACTCACAATATGCAGCCAAATTATTTAGAATCAAACACTTCATCAAACAGTTAGATCTGTGAAACTTTAGGTGCGTTATTCAAAATGTGCAATATCATATGTGCAATATTGGATTCCCCTTGGCGAGTACTTGTATTTAAAAAAGAACTCTTTCGTAGATATTACCACCAGTGATCTTTATATTATATACTACTAGTAGATTGCCCTATTCTCTTATTTTCCTGTCTTTTGCTAGGTATCATAAAAAAATTTAACCTGAGCTTTGCACAAGAATTCCAATGTGCATGGACTGCTGGTCTCATGCGCAAATGGCAAATAAAAATCTTGAATCTTGATCATGTGTCTGGGTTTGATTGACTCCATCCAGAGTAAAGTAAACAGAAAATCTAGGATAGTAGACTGCACTTGCAGGACGTTTTCTTTAGCGAATACAGGAAGCAGTTAACATGGCCGCCTTTCACTTTGATAACACAGTCGAACTGAAAGGGTGTTTTCCTTCAGGAATAATACTGATTAGAGGATGATTCCATGGGGGAGGGAGGTTCCATTTCAAACAGTGAGTCACATCTGCGGCCCGCTGTGCGTCTTTCGAGGGAAGAGTCCATCTTTTCATATAATCCCATATACAGCTACCCGACGGGACCTTATATACAGTCAACATTTGGGTCTCATAGCAAAATTCCAAATGTGTCTTCATTGCATTGTTCATACAGGGCGCTACAGCAGGAGCCAGCAATCAGACTGGGCAGGAAGCAGTTGCCTGGCTATTGCTGTTTCAGAGTATGTCTGTGCTATCAGAAAGTCAACAACACGTCCAAGCTCTCTCCTTGCAGGAAATGGGTCTGACTGGGTTTAATCATGTTGAGGTGGGTGACTCTCTTGCTGATCCACAAAGCACTTTAGGAGCTAATGAGACCAAGAAATCATTTTAAAATGGCCATAACATTGCCTTACCACAGAAAAATGCTGCCGTGAAACAACCTGGAAGCAATAATTCATTTGTTATCAGCAGTCTTGACATTACTAATCCACTGCTGATTATTACAGTTTCTTAGCATATAAGAATGCAGTACAGTACAATTAAATCATGCAGATTAAACAGATTTGTCAACAGCCCAGCATGAAGACAATCAATTTATCAGACAGTTCCGCACATTTATGACAAGTGCTGTGTTAGTTCTTATCACACGAACTGCTCCTTTACTCAGACTTCAGTTGTATTTTCCCCTTTATGTCAAACATGGACCACGTAGCTCAGGCCTGTTGCTAAACACGACTCCTTTAGTGAGCACGGCCCTGAAGGGTTTTCCTGTAAAGTATTTGACTCGACTTCTCATGGCGCTTTCTTCATGCTCTCCACCTATCGAGCAGAGCCATCTGGAGTCATCTACCTAATCGGAATCCAGCAAGGTGGCCACACAGAAAAATAGGAAGCCAGTGTGGCTCAGAGTGCCCCCTGCCAGGGTTCATCTGTGTTCATTTCCTGCACATCCTCTGTGTTTGCCATGTCCAACCCACAGGAAACAGTGGACGCCTCTCAGCAGCATTACCTTATTGTAACATAACCTATTGGAACAAACCACTGCCGTATTGAGAACTGTTGAAATAAAGAGAAAGCCTGGCTGTGAAATGTGCTGCCCTGAGAAACTGAATACATATTTCCATCGTTAGCTTTGTGGGGTGTTCCCAGTCTGCAGTGGTTAGTACCTACCAAAAGTGGTCTGCTGGTGCCTACCAAAAGTGGTACCTACCAAAAGTGGTACCTACCAAAAGTGGACAGCTGGTGAACTGGCAGTAGGGGGGCTCCAAGGCACACTGATGTATTTGGGGGGGCGAAGGCCAGCCTGCCTGGTCCATTCCCACAGAAGAGCTATTGTGGTACAAATCAGAGTGCGAATTACCCCTCCATAACACTGTTAAGAAAACTGCATTTTTTGTCTTGTTGCGGGGGGGGGGGGGGGGTCTTGACCAGGAGGTACAGTACCCCCCAGTACCCCCTGTAATTCTAACCATGGTACAAATGACTGTAAAAGATATTGGTACATGTTGTTGCATGTGTGGCTACACAACACAGACAGGTCAGAGTGCCCATGCTAATCCATGCTCACTAATGAAAGCTTCACACTGCCCCTGAGCAACGTTCTGCTGGGACACCTCAGGTTCTGGCATTCACTGGATGTTAATTTGACACGTACCTGAACTTACCAAACCAAATGTACCTAGAACACCACCTACATAAACATTGCGTTAAATGGGAGATAAAATTCGGCCTTTTAAAAACCATACCAGGTTAAGGTAGCACCAGGTGAGTGGGAATCATCTGTTGCATCAGTAACATACAGTCAATTACCCCAAAGAATAGTCCATTGATTTAAGAAGTATTAAGTTTGGGCTTGAGGGTGTGTGTTGACCTCAAACAGCGAGCCAGAATTCTTCAAAGCGTGTGAATTGTGAGAGCTTTAGTAAGTATAACTGCCATTCCCTTTCAATAAGCCCTCAGGAGAAGGGAGCGGTTCAGCAGTGCTGAGCTGCATGGTTTATCTCCTGGCCCAGGCCAACAGTTGCCTCCTTGCTTCAGTGAGCCCCAAGGGTCTGGCAGCAGATAAGAAGAGTCCTCCCCAACAACATCAAGTAAAGACGAGTGTGAGACAGTCCCAGAAGCCCACAGAGGAAAGCAGATGATTAGATGTCGCAAGCTAATTTGGAGCCAAATTCAGTAAAGTGAGAACATTTAAAACATGCATCCTCTGGAAAAAAGCTTCCCTCTCAGTTGATCAGGGAAGACAAAGAAAAAGTGTTAATTTTGGTTAAATAGCTTAACATTTGTCTTAGATTGTAAGAACATTACTCTGCCTTGCGTTTATCAAAATAGAAATAGTTTAGCAACGAAAGCCTGCTCTAACACAGACATCCAATCTTTGTCTAGCAGATATTGAAATAAATAAATAAATAAATAAATAAATAAATAAATAAATAAGCATCTACTTTATTGTGCACAACAATTTGTTTGATCATGTGCTACTTTCTAGCCTCACTCCCCTATTTCTGCTCCTTCCAAAGAGCTGAGACCTGGGGTAAAAGCTAAGGCTCCTGATGCCAATATTATCAAGCAGAGATATACATAAACAAAATGTTAATGCAAACATTTTCTAAGATTTTCATGCTTTTAGAACAGGTTTTTGAATCTAATGCCATGTAATGACAAGCATGGTTAACACATAAATCATGTTAATGATTTTTTATTGCTGCATAAATAGCACCATTACAAGCTCATGTAAGATTAGTTTATACCCCAGCCACCGTAAAGTCTGGGGCAGGAAGTGAGTTAGATGTGTGAAGTCACAGTTTCTGGTCTACTTTTCTCCGTACTCTCCCTGCTCCCTTTTATTTACATTTGTTTTCCTTCATTTTGCTGCCATCAGGTGCTGAGTAGTTAAAGCCAAAAAAACCCAAAACAATTTAATTGCTTCTTCTATTATTATTATTCTTATTATTCTTATTATTATTACTATTATCATTATTATTATTATTATTATTATTATTATTATTATTATTATTATAATACTACTACTACTAATAATAATAACATTTATTTATTTATATATTTATTTATTTATTTGTGTTACCACAAGGAGTTGCATTTAAATTTCCTTTTACAGCTGTACAATGACAATAAAGGTATTTGATTTAATTAGCCAAAGGGAACCTGGAATAACAGGCAGTACAATTATTAAATAATCATTCATTTATCGAGGGACAATGTTTTGACCTATATAAAAGTCAAGTAAAAAAGACATCCCAACCACATCCATAAACCTTCTATTAGACCTTCCTCTTCTCCTCTTCCCTGCAGCTCCATCCTCAGCATCCTTTTCCTTAATGCTTTTAGTTCATGAGTTTTTGTTTGGTAGTTAGCTTCAAGAGAAATATTTTGCTTGTTTGGTGCAAGGATCACTATAGCAACAGTGTACATTTCATGCATCAGTAATGCAACAGTTACTTGTAGCTCATATTAGTGGCAAAGTATTCCTATACTACTACTCCATCAACAACATGTTTGACTTTTGGTATGATGCTATTATAAATGCTGTGTTAGCTTTATGCCATATTCAGCAGAACACCAACAGAACATTCTTTCAGATTCAAGTTACTCTTGGATGGCTGTGGCATTCACTGAGCATTGAAAATAGTGTTCTAAACTTGTTCAGACCAGAAAAAATCAACAATTACTTCTTCACATTGCTATGCTGATAAGACTGATTTTTGTGTTAGGAAAACAAATAAATGATTTGCTATAAAAATCTATGATTTTTGCTTGATATTTTTATATATGTACATCATCATTTTTTTAGACAGGCTAGACCAGGGGTCGGCAACCTTTAACACTCAAAGAGCCATTTGGACCCTTTAGGATTTGAACCCATGACCTCTTGGTCCGGAGACAAATATCCTATCCACTGAACTACCTCCACCCCCTCCACCATACATGAATGAATGAATGAATGACTTTTCTTTACACATCTCGCAACAAATCAAAGCTATGTACTGCTTCATATCACTTACATAAGAGAAAGAATGGCAATGGAAACACATTTTGGAGTTTTAACTCAATTGGACTTAAATTAGACAGCACTTTCCAGACAAGAAATTGTTCAAAAAGCTTACCAGCTTACTGCTGCCACGAAACCTCACAGTGTCTTTGATGGTAGCTATGGTCTACTGTCCGATGAGACAAAAATATGGTTGTCAAACAAATAACTGGAGGGTTTGATGTAAAATAATCAAAGTAATGTAGAAAAATTTCCTCAATACGATATAGGGCAGACGCAGTAATAAACTGTATTATCTGCAGCTTTCAGAGTCAGACATTTTGGTACAAGAAAGTCTAAATTCCCAGTTCAAATGGACAAGCCAGTAAAAGTATCAAATGTACATCCTCATCATTAGGGGTCTGGTCAGGTTTAGGATAACAGAATAGAATGTTCAACTTAAGGTTTTTTAAAAATAGTGATCTTGCGCTGCTTTTATAATTAATAATGATCTCACGTTATTGTGATAATAGTGAATTTGTGCTGCTGTAATGACAATAGTGATTTCACGCTGCTGTTTAATAATAGTGAGTTTACACAGCTATAACAATAGTGAGCTCACACTGCTGTAATAATAATAGTGAGTTTGTGCGGCTGTAATGATAGTGAGCTTGCCCTGTTGTTATAATAACTGAGTTTGTGCTGCTGTTATATTAATAGTGAGCTTGAGCTGCTGTAATAACACTAGTGAGCTTGCGCTGCTGTCTTAATAAGTGAGTTTGCGCTGCTGTTAATACTGATCTTGCCCTGCTGTTATAACAATATTGAGCTCACATCTGTTATAATAATAGTGATCTCACATTTTTGTGATAATAGTGAATTTGTGCTGCTGTATTATAATAGTGATCTTACATTGCTGTTATAACAATAGTGAGCTCACACTTCTGTAATAAGAATAGTGAGCTTGTGCTGCTGTAACAACATTAGTGAATTCACATTGCTGTTTAATAATAGTGTGTTTGTGCTGATGTAATAATAATTGCAATTTTGTGCTGTTATAATAATAATAATAATAATAATAATAATAATAATAATGCTGTTTTAATAATATTGAGCTGGCGCTGCTGTAATAATAATGAGCTTGCACTGCTGTTAAAATAATAGTGAGATAACACTGGTGTTGAAGTAATAGTGATCTCACACTGCTGTTATAACAATATTGAGCTTGTTTTGCTGTTATAATAATAGTGATCTCGTGCTGCTGGAAAAATAATAGTGAACTTGTGTTGCTGTTATAAGTGATCTCGCATTGCTGTTCCAACAATAGTAAACTCGTGCTACTGTTATAATAACAGTGAGCTCGCTCTGCTGTAATACGAATATTGAGCTCATGCTGCTGTTATAATAATAGTGATAATAATAGTAATCTTGTGCTGCTGTTATAATAATAGTCCTACACCACCATGCAACATTAGGGCCTTACAGTACAGCTTTCTTCAGGCATTTTTAGACCAACTGAATAATACTGTTAATTGTTACAAAGCAAATTGATGAGTTTAGATATTGTCATCTGGTACAATGCATCATTCTAGTGATCTCCTCTGGTCTGAAACTGGCTTCATGATCATCCACAATTCCACAAGCAGCAGTGCTGTTATAATAATAGTAATCTTGTGCGGCTGTTATAATAATAGTGAGCAAGCACTGCTTAAATAATAATCATGATCTGTTAATAGTGAGTTTGAACTGCTGTAATGATAGTGGACTTGCCCTATTGTTATAATAACCGAGTTTGTGCTGCTGTTATGGTAATATTGAGCTTGAACTGCTGTAATAACACTAGTGAGCTTGCACTGCTGTCATAATAAGTGAGTTTGGGTTGCTGTTATAGTAACAGTGATCTTGCGCTGCTGTTATAAAAATAGTGAGATCACACTGCTATTATAACAATATTGAGCTGCTGTAATAATAATAGTGATCTCAGGCCTCTGGAAAAATAATAGTGAACTTGTGTTGCTGTTATAAGTGATCTCACATTGCTGTTCCAACAATAGTTAACTCGTGCTACTGTTATAACAGTGAGCTTGCTCTGCTGTAATAACAATATTGATCTCGCGCTGCTGTTATAATAATAGTGATAGTAATAGTGACCTTGCGCTGCTGTTATAATAATTTAAGCGCTGCTTAAATAATAATCGTGATCTGTTATAATAGCAGTGAGCTCGTGCTTCTCTTACAATAACAGTGAGCTCGTGCTGTGGCTGCTGAAATTCCGCCGCGCGCTGTTTCCTGTCATTGTCGCGCGGGTCGTGAGCAGGAAGGCGGAAATGAGAGCAGGACGCGTGGGGCTGGGCTCTTTAAAAGAGAGCGAGCAGCCTTGTTAAAACCACGACCTCGAACCGAACCCGTCATTCAGCCCAGCCTGCCTGCAGCCCACCGCGGGATCCAGCCCAGGGGACTCACGTGACCGGGCGGCACGCAACGGCTATAAGTTCGCGTCACAGAACTCGTTTCGGAGAATGCGGTTCTCGTTTTTCCTGCACTGTTCTGTTCTGGAGAAGCAGCACCGAGCCGAGCCGAGCCGAGTCGCGGTCTGAGAGAGAGACAGGTGCCTCTGAGCGCCTCCAGCCCTGTAAGGGGCCGCACCGCCTCCAGAACACCGACCAGTCAGCAGCGCGAGACTCTGGGGTTCTCCAGGTCTGAGGTTCTGAAGGTCTGAGGTTCTGAGGGTGTGAGGAGCGGGCTGATGGTCTGAAGACCCGCGATAAAATGGCCTCTGCGATCGAGAGGAAGACGCTGGAAGCGAATGAGTAAGTGTGTGTGTGTTTGTGTGTGCGTGTGTGTATTTGTTTCCAAAACTGTTCTTATTACGGTGTGTTATTTATTTCTGTTCTCTGGGCTGCTGAGAAAGCTCCGTGGCCTCAGTTCCGTGGCCGGAATCAATCTGCTGGGACAGCGGCCCTGGCTCAGCAGAACCAGAACTGGAGGATGATGGAGAGTGTAGAGGATCAGGGGGGGCTTCCAGTTTATCACTGAAAATAATACAGATATAATTTTCCAAATTTCCAATACCTACAGTGAGAATAAAGATATTCATTCAGATATTCTCTGCAGCTCCATTTATGGCTAAACCTTATTTGAAGGCAAACACTGGCATTTCAGCAGTGACAGATAAAACCACCTGGTCTGAAGGTTTTGTAAAATAAGTAGATTAATTCAAACGGCACCCCCTGGCGTTTAAACATCGTACACGAACAGCTTGCACAAACACTCACAGATTTTTCTAGAGGCTCCACGGTGGCACTGTTGCCTCACCTACAGGGTTGGGGTTCGAATGCGGGTCCTGGCCTTGTGTGTGTGGAGTTTGAATGTTGTACTCATGGTTTCCTCTGGGGTCTCCAGTTTCTCCCACAGTCCAAAGACATGCATGTCAGGTGAATTAGTAGTAGTAGTAGTACTGCCTTTATTTGTCACATACACTTTTACATGCAGCGAAATTGGACCCCTCCAACCAAACAGGTCAGACGAGAGGTAGCGAGGGTCAGACGAGAGGTAGCGAGGGACTCAAAACTGAGCGTAGGTGGGAGTAGGTGGGAGTGTCTGAGTGAGTGGTTCCTGTCTCATGCCCATGGATCCAAAAAACGCGTGAGAAGTCACAGAAAATGAATTAATGCAGGGTTGGGTCGTCCTATAGCTTATAGTGGTGAGGTGACAGTTACTGGGAAAAAGGCAATGGCGTACCCATAGTTGTGGGACACTGGAGATTCTGCAGCACCCCATATATGATGCTTTCTGATTGATAAATTAAATCTAAACCATCCTGGAGACTCCATACCACAAGGTCCTCTTGTGTGAAAAATCATTCCTGCCGTTATGAGCTCATCCGGTTATCATTATCTCCAGTAAGCCTTTGTACATGTTTCTACAAATCCTGCAGCTCATCTTCTTCTTCAGTGCAGACTTTGGAGGTTATTACTAGGGGTTTCGAATTAATGCATTGATTTCAATGGATTAATCACAGAAAAAAATAACGTGCTAAAAATATTAACACAGATTAATCGCACCACAAGATTTGACTTAGTTCTATCATAGATAACAGGTCATATTTTTGATTGCTGCGACCAACAGTGCAGAGACGTCTGTAATGTTGATTATTCATTCGCTCAATTCATTTGCATTTTTAAATACTTCTACAGCAAAAATGTGTACGATTCATTTAGAGCTTGTAATTAATGAGATTTTTTTTATCATGTGGCACCCCTAATTATTACATCCATTCCATTTTGTTTTACCTCACACGAGTGGGTAAGAGCTCATGACAGAAAGCAGGAAGATTCACTCATACCAGACGAAGCCCTTTTTTTCTTTTAGAGGAGAAAATTAGCATTTTTTATTGTATTCATAGGGAACCAGTGGACGAAGTACTCCAGATGCCTCCATCACTGTTGACATGCGGTGGTTGCCAGCAGAGCATCGGAGACCGCTTTTTCCTGAAGGCCATAGAGCAGTACTGGCATGAGGACTGTCTGAGCTGTGACCTGTGTGGCTGCCGGCTGGGGGAAGTGGGCCGCAGGCTCTACTACAAGCTCGGTAGGAAGCTCTGTCGGAGAGACTACCTCAGGTGAGTTCGAAACATATTCCTGCCTGTTTGAAGAGGGTCTTGAAACAATTGTCCATATTTATATTGTTAGTTATTTGCAAAACTAAAACGAAGTGAACATTCATCAACTTTGTCACTTTGTCCCTTTTAGCAAAGACTATTATATCAAATCTCGTATCTTCTTTCAGCAGTTCTATTTGCATTCTACTCTTTTAAATGCACTAAACCAGTGGTCCCAAACCCCCGAGCTGCGGACCGGTACCGCGGGCTGCACAGAAAAAATAAATTTAAAAAAACTTGTATGAAAATGCTGTTAATAAAGCTGCAAGAACACATTGGATTTACGTTTATTATTATATTTTTAAAATATCACCATATTTATGCGTATCATTTATTTGTATAAATACGTATATTTATCTGCCACTCCTTAAAGGCCGGACCGTGAAAATAGTTTCACCCTTATTTAAATTCCTGATTGGCACTACTTCTTGTGGGTTCTTCTTTGTAAACGCTTTCAAACAAAAGGACTATTTTTAAATCTTTCACAGGTTTTAAGTTTAGCCACTAACAGATACATGAGCAGCCGTGTATTTGCAAGTATATTTTGGAATTAGAATCAGAAAACTTTATTGAGGAAATTGCTTATATAATGACTGCCACAACACACAGAGACAGTAAAAATATACAGGAGTCCCTCGCTTTTTGGATTGCTTATTTTTATAGTGTAAACCCTAAATATGCCCAACATTAAACTCAGTGTAATGTATTACCCTTAAAGAAAATGTAAAGGTAAAAAAAAGAAAACTTTATTGCTTAAATAACTGTTAGCATTAGCAGTTAGCATTAGCAGCGTGCAAAGACTTGTACGCAAAAGAAAGGTTGAAATAACTCTCTCTACCCACATGTATAGACAGGGTACTGCTTACTAATACTAAATAAACTGAGATAACTGTTGGAAATTAGAGGCGGGACAAGACACGGAGCAGTCATGCTACATGCTGCAGCAGAGTCTTCTTCCTTTTTTTATGGCGTTTGGACTGGTGGCGCTAATACAGGTCGGTTATCATAAAAAATCCACGAATACTGATCCGTAAAACTGAGGCGTTACTGTAATACGAAGTTTTAAAAAAATCTAAATAAATCTGTAGAAAGGCAAAAGCTCAATATGAATACCCAATGCTACGTACAGAAGTGCATGGTATAAATACTATATATAAGTAAAACAATTTTCTGACAGCTTCAATAAAATGTATCTTTAATAACTTGGCAAATGGAAGGGCCACTTTTACTTCAGTGACAGCTGTGAAAATAGTGCCTGAAAGGAAACTTGATTTGCAACTTTCCTTCTGAACACTGAAACTTGCAAATGAGAACGTATCAGCAACTTTTACAGAGTGTTGGTCACAGGCGCTTCATATCATTTGAGTTAAAGGAAAAAAAGAAAGTGTGCATTGAACCTCACTAGGAGAGTTACATATTCAGAGATCTTCTCTCTTTTGCAGACTGTTTGGTCAGGATGGGCTCTGTGCTTCCTGTGAGAAGAGGATCCGGGCTTTTGAAATGACGATGCGTGTGCGTGACAAGGTTTACCACCTGGAGTGCTTCAAATGTGCAGCCTGTCAGAAGCACTTCTGTGTTGGAGACCGCTACCTGCTCATAAACTCGGACATTGTTTGCGAGCAGGACATTTTTGAATGGACTAAACTTAATGGCAATTTGGTGTAGAGGCACCTGTTGTCATGCCAGCATCTATAGAGCATCGCTGTCAGCACCGTCAGCCAACAGGTAAATGCAGCTCGGCTGCAATGTTACATGAAGGATGTTTTAGATGAAGAACGCGTTTGTTCTCTGAAACCAATCTTTTCCTTCGGGCCACCAGCATTTTACCAGGACTGCTTGCAATCTTTTCTAAATGTATGTTTTTATCTGGAAAAGCGAAACTTTTTTTTAAAGTATGAAGGCAATAATAGCTGTTTCATCGCCTACTTTTGTGGATACACGCTTGATATCAGCATAACTGAAAGTGTGGTTTGTTTTCCACAGAAACATGGATACATTTTCAAACGAATAAATGATAAATCATTTTTACAAGCCTAGTCTCAGGCCAGCCAGGAGTTATTTGATGTCACTGCTATCAGTAGGTTGTACTAAAGTCAGCAAAATTTAAACTTGACTGTGACTTTTGCTTGTTCATTTAAATTCTGATTGCACAGAGAATCCATTTGTGTCTTATGGAAAGTTCTATTTTATACTTTAACAACTTTTTACTCTATAACAACAAAATGACAAGCAGAGAATGGGTCATTTAGTATGAATCAATCATTTATATTGATTATAATTTATAATGAATAGAGTGAGATGCCACTATAATGCTTGCTGTAATTATGATGACATGAATGTTGGGATAGTAGTTTGCAAGATTTCAGTTCATATGTACATTCAGTATTAAAGATTTGTAAACAAAAACTGACTTTCTGCTGCTGCTCACCTGAGCCGTGTAGAATTAGATCCTTAAAGCACACGAGCTTCCTGTAGGCAGATCGTCAGAAATATTGTCACTGTTCAAAGAACACCATGCATGTCTTTCTTCGCGTTTTATACACTCGTGTATAATGCGCCACACATCCTACAACCTGCTGATCCAGCCAGAGTCGGGCAGAGAGAACCAGTTATCCGCGAGTGAGATCATCAGTGAAGTGTGTTCAA
>JBBPDB010000019.1:16958097-16971942 GCA_037974465.1 Brachypetersius altus
GACGCTGTACGTGTCGGCTGGTTTTTGCGGGGGTCAGATGTCCCGTTACTTTTGTCCATATTAAATACCTCAGCGCTGGTGTTCAGGGGCGGACTGGCGATCTGTGCGTTCACCAAAAAGAGATGCGCATACCCAACCTGGTAAAGAAGGTCCCTGTCCGCCCCTGCGCGCGTTACTTCGGTGAAAGGGCCGACTTTCAAAATAAATGGATTTTAGAAACCTGCGTTAACGCGCGATAAAATAAAAAAAGTAAATAATGCGTTAACGCGATAATAACGCGTTAACTTTCCCAGCCCTACTAAAAAGTCATTGTCTTTTTGCATGTGATGCACAAATCATCATGACACAGAGTATAAATTCTGTCCTGGGATTTAATAATAATTATGCATTTTGTTTTATGCATTATGCCACCATTATGCTCCGCCTCTCATTCCTTTTCTGAAACAAGCAGTAGATCACACGTCGTTTGAAAACAGTTTTGCTTGTGTTAAAAGACTGAAGTGAGTCTGGCACATAACCTATATCTTTATATTTAAATTTTTAAATACCTTAATGTACAGGGGGTATAGTCTGACTGAAAGTTAGTGAATTAAAAAAAAAACAATGCAGAAATTGATCATCAGAATCATTATTGTCTTTTAAATCCACTCTAGCTGTAATAAACAAAGGGAACCACATAATTTTTCTGACAAATTTAACCCCAGTGTTAAGCTAGCAAGGACTGCCCTTGCCTCTAAATATCATAAGCCTATCAGCATCAGTCATGTTCTGTGCACTACCGCCTCTTTCGGGTGAGTTCAGTCTGGTTAAAAAATCCCCCAGATTGGTCTAATAGACTGTTATGTTAAATTAATTTATTTAAACTGCAGGCACTGCTGTGAAGTCTGTAAACATTAATTTCCTTTTTCAATCTGACATAATATTAGCATTTTAGGTTATTTCTTACTGGTATACATAGAAAATTCTAACTGGAGAAAAGTATGGCTTTTGCCATGAAGGGAGCAACTTTTAAATTGTTTTTAAAATAAATTTTACAGTGCTAAACATTTCTAAAAACAAATCCTGTATTGTAACCATGTGTTCTGTGAAGGTCAGCCTGTAACAATTATCTCTTATAGTACTGCCTGTATTGTAAAATATTATGGCAGGAGACTGGTTTTATTATTTATCAGTTGCCACAGTCTCTGCTGAAACGTATTTAGTGTTTTTGATTAAGAACAAGAGAATGACTAAATAAATAATATTATATTATAAACCCAACCTTATTCTTAGCTAAAGTCCATAATCATAAATCAAAACTTTCAGTCCATTCATGGCTTTCCTTGAGGAATTCCAGAAGTAATTGAATAATTTTGTTTTCGGATAGAAAAGCTGTTTGAACTCTTCAGAACAAGAATTTCAGAATTATAATTTCTTCAAATAATTTATTACTTATCTACATTTTTAATGCTATAAATAGTAATTCTCAAAGAATGAGCCAATTTTTAATATGTATGTATGTATATATATTTTAATGCACTTTATGTGTATCCTTTTCCCCTGCTTGTAATTTTTATGCATTTCACTCTTTATTCTTTGTGTGGTATGCATGCTTCTATAATTAAAAATAAATAAATATGTCAGTAAGAATAATAAGAATAATAATGGATATATACTGGATATATGCTAATTATGTGTATATTATGCTAAAGGAGATAAGAACAGGAAGCAGCAGAGCACCTTTTCTGGGCATTTAAAGATACAACCACATGTGGGTCTTTTTTCACTCATATACGAACCTTCCTGTGCAAAAAACCCCCCACTATCCTCTCCACGCAGACTATAAGTTCGCCCACGTAGTCTATAATTGCAAAGCTAATGGTGTAAGTGGGAGTGAGAGTACATACATATGTATACACAGTAAAGAGCATCTGCATACTGTGAAAAACTGCATTGTTGTGGTAAAAAAAATGCCTATTTTTGTGAAAAACCCTAAATATGCCCCCAAATATGCTCACGAAACCCTTTCATTTTATTTAAAACTCAGTTTATTACATTACCCTGAAAGAAAATGTAAAGGTAAACCTGTTTTTGTACTGTACAGTTTAAACTCCCACACAGAATGTGACTATCGACAATACCCCTGTATAGTAATACATTCTGAAATAAAATTCCCATTCTTTTGTTGGAAATGAGTCTAAAGCGCCCAGTTGAACCAAACATTTGCAAAGCAATCATGACATTATAAACCAGGAGTATTCAACTCAAAATTCCACTAAGTCAACCCTCCATTCCCTGCTGAGGTCTAAACAGTTAGATACCTTAATTAAACATTGAAGGAGAAGAAGACGCTGCTGCAGCATGTAGCACGACTGCTCCGTGTCTTGTCCTCGTATTTCAGTGTTTTAAACGCCGCCCCCCCTACAATTTTCAACAGTTATCTCAATTTATTTAGTATTAGTAAGTTGTGTCCTGTCTAAACATGTGGGTAGAGAGAGTTATTTCGTTTCTTTTGTGTACGAGTCTTTGTACGCTGCTAATGCTAACTGCTAACATTTTTTTAAGCAATAGTTTTCTGATTCTGATTATTTACCTTTACTTTTTCTGTAAGGGTAATGCATTATAAACTGAGTTCTAAATGAAATTAAAGTTTTCTGGGAGCATATTTCGGTCCATATGTAGGGTTTACACTATAAAATAGGCGTTTAGGCATATTTTTAAACCAAAACACAATAATGCGGCATTTCACTATACGCTCTTGGAACATAACCCCTGCGAAAAGAGGGGGATTACTGTATGCACACATTTGAGCAAGGGATGACACAAGAAACATTACACAAGGCAAGTTAAGCGCAATAAATTTCACACGGGAATGCACATCGGAGATGTATACAAAATACAAGGGCAACGTTTTATAATCTGACAATTTCCACAATGTAGGGGAAAATTTTACCTGTTTGCAGTGTTTTACCTTGCAGAATCTCATAATCAGTAATCAGTAAGGTGTGTTCTATCTGTCGTTTGTCACATACAGAATGTCTGTCGCAAATGTCCCTATGTCACGGTCAGCGGCTGTTAGAGGCCGCTGCCTGTCTGTTTTCTGTTTTTGTTCTGTTTTGCTTTGAGGTCTTTTATTTTGAAGTGCTTTCTGGGGTTTGCTTGGGTCACATGCTTTTCTGTTTCACATGTTTCTTGTTTAGGCCTATTATGTTCAGTATTTAAGTCATGTGTCCATCGCCTCACCTTATTTTGGTTTCGTAAACGCATCGGCTCCTATGCCAGGTTTATTTTCTGTTTTGTTTCCTGAATAAAGAACCACGGCATGGATGTCTGCTTACCAGCCTGGTCTGTACTAGGAGGTAAATCACGGGAGCCGGTTAGACCCTACCCTCATGACACCCTACAGAGTGTTCTGTTTGCCTGGCAAATATAATAAATTGATTGATTGCAAAGTCTCTCTGATCTTGAGTCTTGATCAATATGGTCAATTTTGGCCATCACACACAACAAAATGGCAAAAAGGAACACAGAGAAAGAACATCAGTGTAAAAGAAATAAGTGACCATAACTTTTGATTCTTTTTCGTTATTACAAGAAATTTTCCTGACTTAGGCAGACATTTGTGATTGTTATAAGCTACAGTGACCGACAGTTATACGAGTGAAATGTCCTACAGAGACAGTAGAGCTGATCTGGGGCAGAGCTCCACAGCACAGGTCCTCCTCTTCATGAACTCAGACGACTATTTAAAGTGAACAGACAGCTAAGTTTGTTATTTTGCCCTGTACCAGACGCAAAAGAAAAGAGATACATAATGCAGTAGAATGAGCTTCACCTGGACAAGAGTTTAAAGCTGTGGTTCTTGTTTTTGCACTTTTTCAGCACATCGGGATTAGCCACCTTTGAAGGCCTTACCAAGATATAGGAATCAACCTGATTAGTACAAGCAGGCTACCATTTTTTCTGAAAACAGTCAGAAAATACAGGTTCTAACAAACATGTCCACACCAGTGAGACTGTTCCAGGACCAGGGACCAGCAGAACACCTCACTCACATGAAGGCGTATATAAACAAGACAGCAAGAGGGCCATGAGTGCCCCGATTTACAGGTCCATCAGTCTCTCAGGATTACCAGAACCGGCAATCTGGTGAGGTCCCTGCAGCCACTGGCAAGGCCTCATCACCAGATTCACCCTGGGGGCCAGCCGTGCCCGCCGTTACCCACCAAGCGAGGAGGCCCCATGACCACATGCAGCACCCACATAAACCTTTTACCATGACACACCATAAGGACAGGCCAAGCGCTCCTGAGAGAGAGATTGGCACCCACTCACTGATCAGGGCTGCTGAGAAGGAGGCAAACACACACAGTGAGTGAAAGGCTGACACAAACACTGCAAAGCAGGGAGGTGCAGACATAAACAGAGGAGGGGCCTCGAACACACAGGGGAGCACAAGCCTGGCAATAACTTCCAACCAGACAGGCATAATCAGGCTAACACAACAACAACAAAGAGAAAGGAACAGACAGGGCAGAAGTAATGGCACACACACCTGCCTCATTGAGGAGGCAGCTTAAATAATGGGGGAAAGAAGGGACAGGCGGAGCTTGTGGGACAAACCAAAGGAACTATTAAAGAAAGGGGGGAAGTGTCAAAATAAAAGTTCCAAAACATCAGGGAAAACTGGGCAGGATGTTAAACAGCGGTGGTTAAAAACATGAACACTCCTGCTGTTCTCCCTGAAAAATTGTTGCAATAACAAATGCTTGGGTATTCACCTTTTTAAAATGTATTTACATTTTTGTTTGCTTTGGAAAAACTAAGCCTAAACTTAGCGTACCATTTGGAAACAGTAACTTAAGTAAATCACTTCCTGTAACCATTCAGTTTCTTACAGCTCTCTACTGTAATTTTGAGCAACAATTCTTGTGCAAACAGCTCCAGATCTCAGATTTCTAAGGTGCCTTCTCCCAGCTGCTGTTTTAATATTTAGATCAGGACTCACTGCTAAACTCAACGTTTCAGTAAAACGTGTTGACAAATTAACAAATTAAAGGAGCACCACATAATTGAGATCCAATTATTTCTAGCAATTTTGAAAAGGTGCCCATAATGTTGTCCTGTCTATTTCTAGAGTTCTGTGTGGAATTATATCAGATTTGACTAAAATATATATTTTAAATAAATTATTTTTATTCTTTTGAATTTGACAGATTAGCATTAGCTTATCTTTTTCTTATTTTCTTAGAACTTTTTTAAAAAATGAATGTCTAAGCAGTTTTCTCCATAAGAAAACTGATAAGATGAATTTATGAAAAAATTCATAAGATGAAGAGCTTTACTTTTTTAAAAATGTCTTTTTTAAACACACTATACTTTTTTAAAACACATTTTACTGAAAAGTTGGCAAGATAATTTTGATTTTCTCTAAAAATTACTTTAAAAATGAATGCAATGCTTTGAAATGTAATGTAAATGTAAAGCAAACCCTTAAAAGAACAGAGTTGACATTGATGCTATCAGAGTTTATATAATAAACAGAGTTTTTGATTAACAGACTGAACACAACAACATCTGCCTCAACCAAAAACTTTTTCTCATTTTTCTGGGTTTCTCATTTTTTGATCAGGGGGATTCAGGCATGGTGATGTTTCTGGTATTTATATGCAGTTGGCTGTCTGCTTTTTCAACAAAACCTTTAATTTATTAATGCCTCTTTATAAGTTCTCGTATTTTATTTAGCGTAGTCATGACTTTTTCTAGAATCATAAAAACTACATTTAATTCAAACTGCCCTTAAATTAGTTTGTTTCAAATAGCTTCTGTTTACATACTGCTGTTGCTGACATCTGCTGTTTCAGTGTCCATAGCCTGGAATGGTATGTCACAAATCTACCATTTACTTTAAACATTGGACTAAGTAACTCATTAACTGTGTTTCTTTTATATTTCTCAGACGTGTTTACGTTATATTTCTCAGACGAGGGGACAGACTTTCTGGAGCTACTCGGCAGAGTACTCAAGGGAACCCAGCGACAGTACTCTGAAGGCGGGATTCGAACCTGTGACCTCTTAGTCCAGTGATGAGTATCCCACCCACCCACCACGCTGTTGACAGTAACAGAGAAGACCATTTCCAACTCCATAACATTGTTGTTACAGTAATGGGGTGGAAGGCAATGGCAGAAATATGTTGAAGTCATGCAAAAATACGTCTGTTTACGTCTGTCTATTCCATACAATAATTACGCTTGGTGTGCCACCTAGTGGCCAGGCATACTCATAACAAGTAAGACTTGCAGATGGTTGCAATTCCTGCATTAAGAACACCCTTAGCACTGTAGTTGTCAGAGTCACCTGTTTATCTTTGCACCGATTCAGTTCTCTGCCGGAAAATAATATCTGAAATGTGGGGGAGATCCTACTGATCTGTTTGCTTTGATTGGGCATTCAAGTTTTTTCCATGTGCTTTTTCTTTACGGTTTGAGAATTTTGAAAAAACCTCAGTTATTGTTTCAAGATTATAAAGTCAAACATCACCACTTTGACTTGCCCCCTGTTCATCATCAGAGACTAATGCTAATGCTAATGCTAGTGCTAACCAAAGTAAGTGAAAGTGACCGTCATACGTGAACACACCACAGGACACAGCGTGAACAGCACAAATTCTTCTCTTTATTTAAACCATTCACCAAGTGAAGCAGTGGGCAGCCAGGAAGCCCGGGGTGCAGTGTGTGGGGATGGTGCTTTGCTCAAGGGTACCTCAGTGCTACCACTAGCAGTCTTGGGATTCAAACCCAAGACCTTCTGGTAATACCCTAACCACTAGGCCACCAGCTGCCCTGATCATCATCATAGATAATGCTACAAACAAAGAAACAATGGATGTCCTCTATGTATCTTAATTATTTTTCATTTTATGTCTGAAGAAACCTCCTCTAAAGCTTAACTGAAGTTGAAAAACTGGGGATTCAGTGCATGCTTTGGCATCCCTGCAGATCTAGGCCTGCCCAGTGGAGGCCTAGGCCACATCACTGCAAAAACGTAGACTGTGTGGTTTATGTTCATAGCTACATGTGAGCGCGCCCACATTTGTAAATTAATTTTGCAGTCTGTTCTGTTGTGATGTATTGTAAAGTTCTCAAAGTTTGCGTTCTATTATTGTCTGAATAAATACGTTATGAGAACGATCCAAATAATATTAACCTCATCTGTCACAAGCCATGCTGAATTTCAGTTCAAATAAAATAACTTCTTAACTAAAACAGGAGGATTCCTTCAGAATCATGGCCCTGTGAAGTACGATATTCAGGAAATTTCTCTCGTAGAATAACTAGAAAAGAATAAATAAATAAACAAAGAGACTTTTACAGTGTGAGCTTAAATTATGTTATTAATATTAATATTATTATCAAGTTGGGGACAAAAAATAAAAAAAAAAAAATCAATTTTTTCCTCAAAGACAGGAGAAACAGGTACAGGAATTCCTACAAATGTATATGCATGACATTTAATGGACATAGAAGAATTAATTTGTTTATTTTTGAACAGACAGGGCGAAGGGTTCTGTGGTCAAACTAACCCCAGTCTAAAGTGATTGTGCACAGTCATAAATTTAGATAGAAAAGATCAGAATATGCAGAACTGTACTTATGCTGCTTAAAGTATTTCTTGCCACAGCGGAGCTATTATAGTTTGTACCATCACATAATTTAAAGCTTCTTTACAAATTTTGGTCTCTACCAAATCATGTGGAAGTCTTTTAAACTATGACATCATGCAAAGAACTTTTTCTGGTGTTATTTTCAAGTTTGTATGTAGCACAGATTCCAACCTTTTAGGATAAAAGTTAACACTCTTTCAGCCAGACAGTGTATCCCATCATACAGCATTCCTCTAGATACTAAGGTACGTTTTGGAAATAGATTTTGTTTTCACTTTTGTCCAAGCAACAGAATCACAATTCTAATATTCTCTAATAGTGATCTTCATGAATAATGTAGAGAAAATAGTTATTTTAATTCAAGTATTAAAGAATAAAAGCCCATACACACAAAGTGAAAACTGGTGCAGTCACTAGTGTACTAATTAGAAACGACAAGACTATAATGATCCATAATTTATGGGATCATGAAACATGAGCACAGTGCGAGTGCTAAGACGTGTCTAATGATATACTTGACCATTGTGTACATGATATTCCTCATTTGCATTGGCTGTAATTACTCTTTACACCATGATTCGAATTACAGGGGGTACTGGGGGGGGGGGGGGTACTGTAAAACCCGATTAAGTCCCAGACCCCCCTCCAAAGATTCAAAATAGCAGTTTGGAGGGGGTTCTTAACAGTGATGAAGGCAGTACCCCCCAATTATGCTGAAGTAATTCACACTCTGCTTTACACAGATTACTGGTTTTAGGCTACAAGAACCTCCAAAAAACTCAGTTTGTTGGCAGGATCCAGTGGGTAGACCTAAACACTACTGAAGTATATCCTAATAGTATTATTCTTAAAATCAAACATGGCTTTGTAAACCATGGGGGAAGAAAGGCTAGGCCCACAGAGGGTGCTTGAGTGCTCTTGCGCCACTTTTGCGTTTCACTCACGAAGACTGCTGACTGTCTTATTGCATCAGGCAGTGTGTGCAGGGTAATTAAGACTCTAGAGACATACACACACCCCTCCCCCCAGGTTCAAGACTCTTCAGGATGAGTAATAGGATCTGAGGCTATATTAGCTGCCCTCCCACAACACACCGAGCCCTGCTGCAATCGCCTGCAATCCTTTCATCGCCACTAAGCGTTGTGCTCTGTTGCCTGACGACAAGGTGTGGCTTCCCAAAGACGTGGAAACACTATAGCCTTCACACACACACATATACACGTAAATATAGATTGTGTTGCAGTTGTGTCAACAAGGTGGACAAACTGGTCCACCTCTTCTTCAATAAAGCAAAACTGGTTTGCTTACAATGTTTTCCTCAAGGGGACGACCGGATTAGTCAAACCTCACATCAGTCCTAAAGATTGCATACATAAATGCTCCCTCTTACACCATACAGTTACAGCGATATGTCTTAGGGAGACGTTAATTAATTTCTCCTCGGGGGAGAGAGTTTCATCATGCCTTGTTTTTAACCCTCTCTCTAAGATGAAGTCCTCCTACAGCAGAACACAGTCCTGGAAGAGAATCAAGTTTCCAAACAGGGGCAAAACACAACAGAAATATGAGGCGTAAAAAAAATGGTGCACAAACTACTTTATTTCGCTTTGCCCACAAACACAAACTTTAAGATTCTTGTTTCCCATTTCCAATTATCCTTTTTGTAGCTTAATCCTTCTAACTTCAAAACAACAATATATAGCTACTATTAACAGTATCATGGCTAAAACATTGTCGGTTAAATTGTTGGTCCGTAAGGTACAGTGGAAAAAGTCATCATGACGTTTGAGGCCGAAAAATGTGTTTTGAACACACTGCTGAAGTTAAGTTGGTGGAAGACTAGAGGCCGGTATTGAACATGCCCTGGTAGTTTAGTCCTCCTAGATAAGCAGTTCAAGGGATTTGTAGTTTGGTCAGAGTACTCTGTTGAAACTTCTCCCTATGCGACAAGCTGAAACAGTATCCAATGGCCTGCTCGGTTTCTAAGATCCTCCTCTGAAAACGATCCCTGTCCCGAGCATGCTCTTCCCACGGCCCTTTGCGAGATGCTTGAAGGGCAAAAGACCAGGCTCGCATCTGGTGAATTTGGACAACAGGAGAGAATTTTACCTGGGGGAAAAAATGCAGTCAGATATATTATAACAAGTAAAACGAAAAGAAACAACCATGTGTGTACATTTAAACTAAAGACAGTAGCTATAGCTGACAACAATTATAAACATACTCATAAAATATACTGATCGACTTGCGTACACTTGTGTGAACCAATGCTAGCTGCAGAAGTTGTGGAATGTTGATAACACAGATATTACAGTATAATAACACATCTATGCATCGCCTCACAATTTCTATCAGACATTGCACAGGAAATACACCATGGGTTACACAAGTTAGGAAAATGCTATCTGATAATTACCCTTTTCGCAGTAGGAATCTCCTTCTTTGTGTCCTCAGTCCTTGTTAGAGGCCTTTTCCAGGGTAATTTAGAGGGTCTCTCCACAGACAGCTGAGGACACTGGTGAGCTGCAACTTGCCTTATAGGCAAAAGTGGCTTTCTGCATCCATCAGCTGACAAATGTCTGGATGTTTTAGGCCTTTGCTTATGGCAGTAAGATGAACCTAAATTAACCTGCTCTGCATGCCTATGTGTGCTGCAGGCTGCTTGGCTGTGGAGAGGAGCTCTGAAATTCAGTGGGTGATATGGGTCATCATCAAGAGATAGAGACTTCCACAATGCTTCCTCTTCATCTTCTGATGAGACAGTTCCAGTACTTCCTGGCTCACTAGTATCTGAGCTTAGAGATGCACTGGATTGAGACGCTGTGGACACACATGTTTCATGACCTGCTTTGGGGCTAGTTTGTGCTCTCCGTTGGGCAACACCCGCACTGGACACACAAGCTGTGAAGTGCAGAGGGTGGTATGGATCACTGGACCCAGTAAGAAGGTCCCAAAGTCTGTCACTGTTCTCTCTGTCTCCCTCCACACAGGAACTGTCTGAACCACCCCAGCTTGTCTCACTGTCTGAACTGTGGCCTCGCAACTCTTGGTGAAAAGGCCTCTGGCTATCCTCTGTAGATACACCGGATAAATTACTTTCAGGTCTTGTAAAAAGATCGTCCTGCTTCTGGTAATCCTTCTGATAAAGACTTGACACACGGGCGGTAAACGCAACAGGGCAGATGTCGTCTGTGAATCCACTTTCAGAAGCCGTAAGTACATTCCAGCTGTTTTTCCACCTGCAAGGTTCTCCAATGTAGAGCTCCTCGCTGTCTGAGAGACACTCTGTTGCACGTGACACAAAGTCATCCACCAAAGAGCAACACAGTTCGTCATTCACCAGGCTGGACAAAACCGAGCGAGAATGAGAGTCTAAGTCAAAAGGGTCCCCATTTTTGTTGTTTTCGAATAAGGACGAAAGGAGGAAACCATCAGTGGCATCTCTGGATGTACTGCTCATGTGCTGAATGTGCTCCCCGTCATCTGTAATTCTCACGTGAACCTCAAATCTGAACATCTGAAACACTAGAGATACAATAAAACAAACATTTAGTTTCCTCAATTTAATAATGACTCAAAGTTACAGTTAAAAGTCTAAAAACCTCTGGGCAAATTTAACGAATTCAACTTAACATCCTCTGCAGGGAACATGTTGCAAACTTTAGGAAGCCATTCCTATTTATTTGCTGAGCTGAACATGGCAAAAAACATAAAATATAAATTGTAGCCTCTGTGAAAGCTGTTAAATTCAGTGAAAAAAAACGGTAAGTGTGTATTAAAGGTAGTGCAGAAGTGTCCTCTCTGTAGAAAATAAACAAACATGTCTTGTAACCAAAACTGTACACATGACTGTAAAGGTGGTCGGCCGAAAAACAGAACGACCGTGGAAAAGAGAGAATCAGAAAAGAGGCTGAACCTCGTTAGGGACTGTTTTTCATTTTTGGTCTACTTTTGGTCTACATTAAGTCATACAGCTCGAAACCGCGCAAACACGTTGAAGTATTATCAAACATTTTTAGCATTTCAGAAAAGTACAATCCAGCTACATTTCATTTGTAAGAACGAACGTCTCAGCTTCCATTAAGTAGGAAGAGATTGTATTCTGTAGCACGGAACTCGCTTACCTGCCGTCAGACTGTAGCAGATAACCTGTAGAAGCAGAAGGAAATGTTCCCACACCACCAGTAAGATCTGCTTGGTCCACGGCAGGAGCATCATGCCGCCATGCCCAAAGCGCTGCATGGCCGTCCTCGGTGAACCTCCCACCGCTTCCATCTTCAGCACGCAGCCTTAACTGTCACGTATTTTGATATTCGTCCCTTGCAGAGATCTCCTTCTGGCGGTCTGTTGAATATTCTTCAGTGTTCACAAAGCACATCTTCCCTCCGAAGGCGAATGGGGTTAGAAAATGCGAGCGAAAACTGCCACGGTCCTCATGTTCCCCAAATCTTACCTGTGTCTCCAAACTCAAGCATAACTCCAGGATGTATCACCCTGACGTACCTCCCTCATAGATTTAGATCTGTGATTGGACCACCGCTGTGTCCCCATTGTGCTTTGAGAGGGTCTCTACTGACAACTAATCCCGTCCAATCGCTGTTGCGCAGTGTTGTCACGGCTTACCTCTCCAGCAGAAGTTTATTTTTTTTAAAATTCACCATTTCAGGCTCTGGTTAAAAGATTATTAGTAGACTGCTCTATTCCCCGCTTTATTTTCCCGTCTTTTCTACCTATCAAAAAATGTAAACTGACTCGGAGAGCTTTGCACAAGAATTCCAATGTGCATGGACTGCTGGTCTCATGCGCAAATGGCAAATAAAAATCTTGAATCTTCAATCAAGAACTACGAGAAACATTTGACCTCTGTAATTGCAAATGAAGGCTTCCGTACCAAATATTAACACTGATTTTCTCAGGTGTTCAAATACTTATGCGCAGCAGTGCAACACAAATAAATTCTTTACAAATCATACAATGTGATTTCCTGAATTTTTTTACATTCTGTCTCTCACAGTGGGAATGCACCTACAATGTGAATTTCAGACCCTCCATGATTTCCAAGTGGGAGAACTTGAAAATCGCAGGGTGTTCAAATACTTATGTTCCTCACTGCAAATGCCAATTATGCATCTGCCGGTTCATGGAAATTGACGACAGACTACAACAATTTTCAACAGGCAGCCCCTTCCCCCAGCTACCTAGAGGACTCCATGTTTACAAGACAGTCCCGTAACACCGCAGGGGAACAACCTGTGTCTGGAATGGATGTGCAGTATCCTTGAGTCTATAAGGTAACAATAATATAATGTGATAATCTTGTTTGAATTGTAACATAGTTTTGACTAAAAGAAAATTTAGAATTAGTCTATTCTACTACAACTTTCAAAGACAAAAATAGTTGCGGATATTTCTGACTAAAATAAGACATATTCTCAGACTTTTAGTTGACTGAAACTTGACTAGACTAATAATACATTTAATTTATAAAGCGCCTTTCAAAATACCCAAGAACGCTGAAAATTCTTTTGTTTAAAAGTTCCTGCGTTTGTTTTTTCTCCCCCTGACAAATGACAAATATATGGCATAACCACGTAGTACCTGGATTTCTGATTAGCCAGAGACATAAAATAAGTACATACTTAAACCAGGTACATAATTAAGTACAGCTTTTGGAATAATGTTAAAATGTCTGACAAAATGTAAATGTGCATTTAAATATTAAATTCAAACATTCAATAGAATAGAATATTTGACAGCACTATGATACTTTTAAACAACAAAAAATTACATACCATCCACCCCTGTGAGCTCATATATGGACTCCACATCTTGAAGACTCTTGATATCGCCATTGGCAATGACAGGGATGGAGAGACTGTCTTTAATGGTTTTAATAGCATCAAAATGCACTGGCTGATGCCTCTCATCAGGAGTACGCCCGTGGACTGTAATCCATGACACCCCTGCTGCCTCCACCTTCTGACAAAGGTCCACAGTCTTCCTTACATCTTTATGAATTCTGTAGGTAAATATAAACTGAGAAACTAAGATTATACATTAACTACAGTGGGGCAAAAAAGTATTTAGTCAGCCACCAATTGTGCAAGTTCTCCCACTTAAAATGATGAGAGAGGCCTGTAATTTTCACCACAGGTATACCTCAACTATGAGAGACAAAATGAGAAAAAAAATCCAGAAAA
>JBBPDB010000019.1:17017584-17027728 GCA_037974465.1 Brachypetersius altus
CTCTTGCAGGGGAATAAAATCAGCCTCCTCTCGCAGGGCAATAAAATCAATCCCCTCTCGCAGGGCAATAAAATCAATCCCCTCTCGCAGGGCAATAAACTTAATCCCGTCTCGCAGGGCAATAAAATCAATCCCGTCTCGCAGGGCAATAAAATATATTGCCTCTTGCAGGGGAATAAAATCAGCCTCCTCTCGCAGGGCAATAAAATCAATCCCCTCTCGCAGGGCAATAAAATCAAGCCCTTCTCGCAGGGCTGTAAAATCAGTCCCCCCTCAAAAGGTGGTAAAATCAATCCCCTCTGGCAGGGCAGTAAAATTAATCCCCTCCAACAGGGGGGTAAAATCAAGCCCCTCTCGAGGGCCGATAAAATCAGTCCCTCTCGCAGGGCAGTAAAATCAAACAGGACAAGACAGGGTTTTATGTAAAAGTCACAAAATGTATATAAATACTGTATATTTCTAGAGGTGAGCTGTGTGTGGATCTGCGCACTACCAGCTCTTTCAGGATCCTCAGTTATTACTGAAAAAAACTACATGCTGCAGATTCATGCTGGGTTAAAGTCACTGCAGTGTGCGGGCAGTTGGTGCTGCTGGTTTTCCTAAACGTTCTAAAGGAGCAGGGTCTGTTCTGACTATGGGAATAAAACAAGGTTCAGTTCTTATGGTGCCAGAACAAAAGCTGTATTTGCAGGATAATTTCGAGATAATTTAGTTGAAGAACCTGATTTTATCCAGCACATTCACGGGAAAGAGCCTGAAACACACAGTACAGGAAGAAGAGGAGAAGAAGTGATGTGAGGAGAAAGAGTGATGTGAGGAGAAAGTGAATTGATGTGAGAAGGAGTGACCATAACCCATACCCTCCACACTCTCCTCACTCTCTGCTCTCCTCACACTCCACACTCTCCACATTCTTCACTTTCTTCTCTCTCCACGCTCTCCACATACTGAGCACCCCCCTCATTTTAAACGCACTCCTCACTCTCCACACTCTCCACACCTTCCACACACTCCTCAGACTGGAAACACCTACCATTCGTTGGAACTCTGAATGCATTCAAATCACAAAAGCGGCATAAAAGAAAAGGGCCAACAAAACAGAAGGTCATCCCATCCCTCAGACTTCCTGAACAAATTAGTTCAAATCAAACAGTACAAGCATGACATCTGCTTGGTCTAACTGCTGTGCAGACTAAACATCTGGAGATCTACTCTCATGATGAACTCGAGAGCAAGAATTCCCTCTTCATGTTCAGTACTGGACAGGAGGCCTCAGAGCCTTCCTGACACACAGCCGGGATTTTAGCAGCTTTCTTAACAAGGTCATTTTCGTCTACTTCTGCAGTTTTGCAGAAAATATCAAATTATACCAGGGTACACACACACACACACACACACACACACACACACACACACACACACACACACACACACACACACACACACACACACACTGTATCTTCATACCCCTTTTCATTCCATTCCAGCTGTCATTTTTAGAAAGATCACAGTAAAATATGTAAATACTATTTTGTCACTTTTCCAGAAGCGAGAGCAGCTCTCTGTTCAATTTTGCTGATCATTAAGTATTCAGGTGTTTAATTCTTGTTAGCTCGTCTAACGGTGAACGTAAAGTTGAATTCTCCACAGGCGCATAAATGAATGCTGTATGATGAAATATTTATCTTGGTTACAGCATGAAGCTGCTGCATGACTTTGAAAGACTGCTAGCACTCATGTGTAATTACAGGCAGCCTCACGGCCTGCCTGTCTGAACCCCCCCCGCCCCTCCCCCTTTCCACCCTGACACTCCCACACCGGGGAAGCCCAGATCATCCAAATGAAGAAAAATGATGTTCCAGATGTGCTACAGTAATTAGAGCACTCATGTCCTAATGCATTAGATGCTTTGACAACTCTTTATTCAGGAACATTGTCAGACTGTCAGACTTGTTGAGTATTTGAGGTCCCAAGTGCATGAGCTTTGATTCACAATGCAAATGAAATTCCATGTGTGTTGTGTAGGATGTGGCTGGCAAAGTGCTGGACCGCTGGGCCATTATGACTTTTGAGGAGGAGATTGCAACGCTGCAACAGTTCCTTCGCTTCGGAGAAACCAAATCCATTGTGGAGCTGATGGCCTTGCAGGATAAAGAAGGGCAGGCAGTCATTGTGCCAACGGCCAGGGCCAACTCTGACATCCGCAGCTTCATAGAGAGCAACATGCATCGTCCCACAGCTCCACCATCTAATTCAGAGTCTCTGAACAGAAGCAACGGACACCACTTTGAAACCCTGGTGAACAGCATGGCCTTCATGCTGCCTTTGCAACTGCTCAACTCTGTTCCTGCTCCACTGCTCAGCTCCAGAGTGGACTCCAGTCAGCAGGAGGCACCTGTGAGGCATGAGACTCTAGAACCAAACTCTGACAACTCGACCAACTTTATTTCTGACCATGAGAGGGAGGAAATCCATGTAGAGAGAGCAACCACCAAGTCGGAATGTGAGGATTTCACAATCAGCGATAACTATTCATCGCCGTCAACGCCTTGCACCCCTTCTATAAGCTCTGATGTCACGCAAATGTCTCCAGAATCAAAAATTCGGGCAGGAGAGAAAGGGACACTGTTGAAGAAAGGCCGTGTGTTCTGCAGTGCCTGTGAGAAAACCTTCTATGACAAGGGCACTCTCAAGATCCACTACAATGCTGTACACCTCAAGATCAAACACAAGTGTACGATTGAGGGCTGTAATATGGTCTTCAGCTCTCTGCGGAGCCGCAACCGACACAGTGCCAACCCCAACCCACGGCTGCACATGCCCATGAACCGCAACAACCGCGACAAGGACCTTCGGGGGGGCCTGAGCGGGGGCGAGGAAGGCAGTCCCCAAGCAGAAAAACGAGACTATGGATCAGCTGACAGCAGCAGGTCCATTTCAGGCTATCTCAGCTCCGAACCCAAACTGAACTCCTTCCCCAGTGTTAGCGTTAGCCACAGCGGGATCCTCTTCCCCAACTTGAAAACTGTGCAGCCTGTGCTGCCCTTCTATCGCAGCTTGGTGACGCCCGCAGAGCTGGCAAATACACCTGGAAACCTGCCCTCCCTTCCACTGCTCTCCTCCTCTGTTTCTGTCAGTGTTGGAGAGACGGGGAGCACTGAGCCCGTGCCTAAGAAAAAATCTCGTAAGTCCAGCATGCCCATCAAAATTGAGAAGGATGAACTAGCAGAAGGCAGCGGCTCTGATGAAGACGAGAGACTACCTACAAGCACAGAAGGTAGGATGGAGTACATAATAAAAACTGACCTAAATGAGCGTGGCATTGTTCCTCAGACCATCCTAACACAGTCATTACACACAGAAAGAGCAGCAGAGGCCAAGCAGCATGAGAGTATCACAGCCTGCTTGTCTCCCTTCAGCAGCAGCCAGAGAGTCACTCACTGCCTCAGCAACAGGGAAACTCAGCAGCCAGAGGACCAAACCAACCCTGAGACTGACTGTGAGGACAATGGGCTTGCCTGCAAGACCGAGGAAGATGCAGAGAACTGTAGGGATAATCTAAAAGCTGTGTGTGCAGACAGCGGCGAAGGTCTGCACATAGTGACCTGTGAAGATGACGAGGAAGAGCTTCTCCATCACTGTGAGAGCTGCAACAAAACATTCAAAAACCCCTACAGTGTAAAAATGCACTACCGCAGCGTCCACCTGAAGGAGATGCACATGTGCACCATTGCCGGCTGCAATGCTGCCTTCCCCTCCCGCAGGAGCAGAGACAGGTGAGTGCCCACTCCCACACATAAGACTCACTGCTGAAGGAGCTACTCCATTACTAAGTACAGTAAACCCCTGCGAATTCAGAGTTCAGAGACTTTTTCTTAGAGCCAAACTAATATCACAGGTCAAAATCATCAGAGATAAGTTTATGTTGGTTTTATAGTGTTTTTCATGCTGATTTAAAATCTGTGTTTAGTTTTCCCCACACGTACAGTTTTTGTGATGAAGCTAGTTTAATATTGCATGATATTTGGTATAATAAGCATATAATAATCATATGCAGAGTGTTTTTGAAGAAACAGTGGTAGCTGACTGACACTGATCATTATATCTATGCTACGGTGTACGGTGCCTGTCTGACTTCGCACTGAAAATATTGAAACAGTTACTTAATTGGTGTCTGCGGTTTAATAAAAACCGCATACAAGTCTATAGTACATCTAATATTACTCATAATTCAAAAAGTTGATGGGACTGAAAAAAACTTAAAGCAGATCTGAAATCATGGTTTCAAACTGGTTTCTAAAAGTGTGTTGTGGTTTCTGATGATTACAAACATTTTTTGTTGACCTGTGGGTTCATGGAAACTTCCGCAAATTTCCAGAAACTGCAGATATCCTCCGTGGCAATATATTATTTTTCATGCATTTGAGTGCTAAATTATTAAAAAACATATAATTTACTAAATTCAGCTACATTTCCATATAAATTATAATTGTATACATATTTTGGTACTGTTATTAGAACACAAAGAAACCACTGTACTCGAAAGTAGCCAATCCGAGTGCGTTATTCATCTCTCATCAGAACAGCATTCTGCATCAGAACAATTTCCCACATGGAGCTATCTCGAATGTTTTTCTCGAGTGTTTTTCTTTTGGTTCTTCATAAAACCCTGTATTTTTATTACAGTTTTACTGTTTAGTAATGTTTCCTGCTTATACCAAAGAAAACGTTCTTGCATGTATTACAGTACAATCTATACAGGGGTAACGTTGTAGCACTGAGGAGACAGCAGTTCAGTGTACACTGTACACTGTACAGTAGGAATATGGGCTTAGCTTTACATTGTTTTAAACACAAACGTATTAAGTTTTTAAAAATTGAGTTTAAAATGAAATTAAAGTATTTTGGGGCATATTTAGGGGCATATTTAGGATTTACGCTATAACATTTTTAGGTGTTTTTTCACAATGTACGTGTTTTTTCTTGGAACGTAACCACCACGAATGTTGGAGGTTTACTGTACTTATAACTTAATTCGTACTTTAACGTGATTACTTAATTCCTGATACCTTTACTTTACTTTACAATTCATCTCTGAAAGCCACACACTGGAAAACACGAGACAAACCCCAGCAGTGCTTTCAGCAGTTTATTCAGAAAGAAACAACCAGTCACAGTAAAGATCATTCGAAAGGCTTCACTCTGAACAAGCAGATTTTTCTGCTGATTAAAGGAAGGGACGGCAGAAAACCTCAAAATTAGAAGCAAAAACATTCATAAATTAAATGTAAAGATACCTGTTCTGCTTTTGAATAAGAATCTTCTGGCCTGTTTAGGTGAGGTAGAGATCTTTCTCTGGAAGTAGGATTAAATGATTCAGACTGTTCAGTGTAACAGGTGTGAAAAATGTGAGTGAAGGTTTGAAATGCGGAATGTGCATATTGTAATATTGTTTACCTTAAGGCGACAAGTTTCTTGGGTTACTGTGATGTGGTTTAAACTGAAATGGAAAAATTATTACACTACTGTACCACTTTACTCTGAACTCTAATCACATGAGGAAACACCACCAGGGGTTCCTGAGCCTTGTCTTGGTCCACCTCTGTTCTGTAACACCAGATTCCATCCTGAGCAGACGTGCAGACCGATCACACCATGTTTGGTACAGCATATTAGATTTTTGTGTCATTTTTGCTGTAATCTGGTGGGTATCTGAAGGTCTTCTCCACCCAACTGCACAAGCTGAGGGATGGCACGATGACAACACAACTTAATACACTCTGGCTAGAAGCTTCATGCACAAAACTGTCTGTAAGGCAGGACAGGGCTGTTCCAGGACCAGGCTTTAGAACCACTGCACTTCACAAACAAAACCACTTGTTCATTTTCCTAACAAAAATCGTATTCATTGATTACATGTATTTTTCTCTCTCTCTAGACACAGTGCAAACTTAAATTTGCATCATAAGCTACTGACCAAAGATCACTACAGCTCATCAGGAGTGATGTTCACTCCACTGTCCAGAGAACTTTCCAGTGACTCTCACTTCGATTATCCTCATAAAGAGCATCTGAGCCAGACGTCTGTGATCTTTAAGGGAAACAATCGCATGGGCCTGGTGTTCCCCATGAGTAAAGCATTGGAGAATGTGGAAGACACGGGAGAAGGAATGCTGGAGAATGAAGCTGTGCTGGACCTAAGCACTAGAGGAAGTGGTCACTCCTCCTGGGATTCTGATGCTGGCAGTGAAGAAGGGCTCCCCTTAGAGGACAGTGATGAAAGCTGCGATGGACTGACTGCCGGTCAAGCCACATCTCCAGGTGCTCAGCAGCTCCACAGCTCCTCTCCCATCACCTGCCATGTCTGCCAGAAGGTTTACAGCAACAAGGGCACATTCAGGGCGCACTACAAAACTGTTCACCTTCGACTCCTGCACAAGTGCAAGGTCCCAGGGTGCGACACCACGTTCTCCTCTGTCAGGAGCCGCAACCGACACAGTCAGAACCCAAATTTACACCGGAACCTCCCACCTAACAATGTCCTCAACCAGGAATAAACACTACCCTTAACCAGGAATAAACACCATCCGCAACAGCGAATCAAGTGACCCTGCAAAATGACACTCTCTCTCTCTCTGTGTTTCACAAAGCGAGTGTGTTTACGTTCCACTGGCAATTAAATTTTTGCCTCATGCAGTCAGGCTGCTGTTCCACACACAGGCTCATTAGGAAGTGGAGGATCGTAGATCAGGTCAGCTGTTCACCACAGCAGAGCAGTGGTGGGTAACTCCAGTCCTGGAGGGCCGTGGTCCAGCATGTTTTGGTGATTTCCCTGCTCAGAAACACCAGGTTCACCAGTTCATTGTCAGGTTTAGTGAATATGTTTGGGGAGCAGAAGCATCAAACTGTGCTGGAAACTGGACCTCCAGGACCGGAATTGCCCACCCCTGACACAGAGGAACAGTGTGCAGACAAGCTTTAAACTAATTACACCCCGCTCTGCATTTGCTCACCTCTGCAACTAAGGGGTGCACCCCTGTGACCACATGGAAGAGAACACAGTGAATCAACGTCAGTAAAGTGGAGAATCGTTCTTTTAGCCTGTGTGAATACTGAAGCCCCGAACCTTAATGCAAGTCCCGTTCTTAGCAGATTAGCCAGAACTGATTACAGTGATTGTGTTGGAGTGATAGTCATGAATCATGTGCAGATTCAGGTCAGCAGAATGCTGCACAGACAGACAGAACCACCTCCCATAATACCAACCAAAAGAAAGAAATATGATGGTGAAATAGTGTCACCCGCAATCAGACACTTGAGTACAGGTGTGTAGTTTACAGGTACAGACTGTGGTTCATCTGTTACCCCTTTTACCCACTTCATCAGTGGACAGAACCACCAGACACATCCCACTACCACTTACTCCCACTACCACACACTACACTACCACTCACTTCCACTACCTACATTTCCTAAATGTTCTAAAGAAGCAAGTTCTGACCATCAGAATAAAATAAGGTTCAGTTCTTTGGTGAGCAGAACATACACTGACACTACACACACTTACACAACCACTCACACTGCCACACACTCTAACACTGCCACACACACATGCAACCACTCATTTAATTGCTACAGAAATAAAAGAAAGACTAATTTCAGCTCAAAATCTTGCGCTTGTAATTTTATATTAATGCACTTATATGCCAAATGATCTAAACCTCATAAAGTGATGAATTATTGTGTGATCTGAAACCACTGACTGAACTATTTATTCTTTAGTTATTTATTCTGCTGTGTTTCAGCTACTGGGCAGTGTGTGTGTGCGCGCATTATTTTGGTGTAAGGAAAGTGTGTAAGAAACACAGAGAGAGAAGCAGTATTACTTATCACACGCAGTTTTACGGAATGAAAGAGAGAATCGAGAGAGAAGAGATATGTGTCAGTGTACTGTGCGAAAGCTGACACCTGCTGGAGACGAGAAGAATCACAGTTTATCGGGATTGAAGAAAACAATCCTCAAAGCAGACTAAAATAAAACAAAAACCTTTATACTGACGCGAATTTCCCTTTCACCACTCCTGCAGGGTCTAAATACTTTTTTGTAAAATTGTAAATAACTAAAAACATTGTTTGGGAAGTTGACCGTTGTGTATTTTCTTCATTTCATTCCAATTAAAGTCAGAAGTTCAGAAGTTTTTTGTGGACAAACGCTGATGAAACTGCACCATTTCTGTCAACCTTTCTGTGTTCAGTGATCCTGAATGAAAGAGTGCGTGTGTATGTGTGTGTAGGTGCTTATGAGTTTAGTGAAAGGTGCAGGATTCACCTCAGGCCTCTCTGGGTTCATTAATATAAAAGTGGATTTTCTTGGTGTTGATTTGTGTTGTTTTGAGTTGTGACATTGCAAGTTTAATGCTGTTGTTCAGTAACTTATTGAACTGTTATGAACTGTAATGAAGCTTTTGATCTCTGTGGTTCTCTTGTTGACACAAAAACTGACCAAAGATTCTTACAAACAAACAAAAAAAAAAACAGTGTAAATACTTTCAGACGCCTGTGAGAGAAAACACTCCTGCTGTAAAGACTCCTGTTTATGAGCACAAAACTTTATCCTCAGTAAAGAGTATTCTGACTACTGTACACACACAAACAAACACAAACACCTTTCCTTTGTCGGGTTTTTATTGAGTCTATTGTAATGTTTACATTTACGCCACTTCACTTTAAAAACTCCTGTTAGTAAAGTGTTTGTTTTCTCTCATAAAGTTCAGTGTTTCTCTTCTTGGTTCATTGATAAACTTGGTTAAACCTAATAAAGCCATAAGTATTTCACACTGTGCTTTATTTCATCTCAGTGTTGCTCTCCACACACACACATTCCACACATGGTCTAACCAGTGTGTGTGTCATGTGGTCTAACTCGTGTGTTTGTGTGTCAGGTGGTCTAACCAGTGGGTGTGTGTCAGGAGGTGAACAGCACCATTTCTATGCCAGGACTCTTGGAGTTGCTGCGGAAATGCTCTATAACTCAGAGAAAGTAGATACACTGATCATCTCTTAACAGCTACACATGCAAACATCCGATTAGCTAATCAGCAAGCAGCCAGTTTCCATAGTCGAGCAGATGGATGTGGGAAGGGGTGAGTAGATGTGAAAACCAAGCGAACAGGTAGTAAACGAAATCATGAAAGAAACTTGGATTCACTTACTCCACACTCACATGTGAGCAGGTCTGTTCTTGTAGCATCTCTGGTAGGAATTAGAGCCTATAAACCAGAAACTCAGGAATCAGGATCCGCTGGACAGAACCCTCAGGGGCAGAGTTCAACCACACAAATGTGGGTGATATCAAAACCCTACTGGCCTTGCCCTGAGTGACCTTAAACCTGGTGACCTTTCCCTTAGTAGCCCGACTAACTCAACTCATGTAACACAAACAATAGTAAACTGAGTGAACCTACTGACCCCAAGTCTTATGACCTTAATAACTCTACTGACCTTATTAAATATAACTACACTGACTCTACCAATAGAAACCCCTCTGACCGAAACCGTACTGACCCTCGCCCTAGTGGCAGCAGAGATGCTGACCCTAGGAACATGAACCTAATAACAAGTCAAATAGGTTTATGGTCATCTAAGCCATAAACAGAGTACACAGTGAAATGAAACAACATTCTTCTATGATCATTGTGCAACACAAGAAAACAAAAACAAAACAAGCACAAGACAAAATCGGCACAATAAAAAGAGAGTGAGAAAAACACAGGAGCAGCAAAACAAGCATTTTGTGCATTTAGTGTTTGAATATTATACAATATTATAATAGATATTGTATTCTAGCAATGGTGAGGGGTGTGTTGAGGAGAAGAGGGTGTGTGAGGAAATAGAAAGCGTGAGGGGTGTGTGGTGAAGCAGAGTCAGTGTGAGGGAGAAGAGGGTGTGTGAGAGGTGTGTAAGGGAGAAGAAGTTGTGTGAGGGGTGTGTGGCTTGAAGAGGGTGTGTAAGGGGTATATGAAGGTGAAGAGGGTGTGTGGCGTGAAGAGGGTGTGTGAGGGGTATATGAAGGTGAAGAGGGTGTGTGAGGGGTGTGTGGGGGAGAAGAGGGTGTGTAAGGAGTATGTGAAGAGGGAGCGGGTGT
>JBBPDB010000019.1:17031011-17043356 GCA_037974465.1 Brachypetersius altus
GCGGCTCGGACCAGAAGAGGGAGTTCATTCCACCACTGGGGAGCCAGGACTGAGAAGAGTCTTGACGCATGTTTCCCCTCTTCTCTTGAATCTTAATCTAGATAAAAAAAAAAATAATCTATGCCCACCACTAATATATACAGACAGACAGACAATACTCTGAATCTATGAGCAGTTTAACATCTGTCTCTAGAGGTCAGAGGTTGTTCTATTGGAGGACTGCGTGGCCCCTGAGGACTGAACAGGGGCAAAAGGTCAAGCACCTTTTAAGCCCATTTCCTCTCTCCCTCTCCCTCTTTATTCTTTCTGGCGTTCCATCTCTGTGTAATCGTTCCACAAGAAAGTGGACAGAACAATCGCAAGAGCTGTAAAAAGTGAGGGTCCTGTTAAAGGTCCTGTTATCTGGTATAATTTTGATCTACTAACAGCTCTTAATTGTAAGTCTGTGTTTCCTGGTGTGAGATAAGTTAAAGTAATGTAAGATAACCCTTTATTGGCCCCACTGGTGGGATATTTGCATTGTTACAGCAACCTTTCACTCCTGCATGGGGTGGGAGATGTTGTCCAACAGCCAGTTGGCCTCCTGTCACTTCACACTGGATCCAGGGGTCATCCTAGAACAGAGCAGGCTCTCTTATTTAACCCATTTAACCCATTCACCCAAGTGAAGTGCCTGAGGAGCAGTGTGTGGGGACTGTATCTTGCTCAAGGGAACCACAGAGGTGCCACTAGCAGTCGTGTGACTGGAACTAAACAGGTATTATAATTAAAAGATAATAATTTAATGTTTATTTATGGTCTCTGGAAGATTATTGTGTCCAACAGTAATGGTGATAGTGATTGTGGTGATTATTGTGATGATGAGGATGATGAAGACGTGGTGGCGAGGCAGAGGTTTTCAGTGGTTCATCTTCGTTCTCTCGCTCCCTCTACTGGAGAGACCGCGCTGCTGCACTTCAGCACGCTCTCCAGTCTGTAAACAAAACCCTATGTGGTTAATTAGTCTGTTTCAGATCTACTGGAAGGTATGTTTGTGTTTAATTAAAGTGAAAGTGACCAATCTGTCGTAGGTGAACAAGAAGAAAGTCTACCATTTAACCCATTCACCAAGAGAAGCAGCGGTCTGCCAGGAACACAGCGCCCGGGGAGCAAAGTGTGGGGACGGCGCCTCGCTCAGCGTACCTCAGAGGTGCTTAGCGGTCCGGGGAATCGAACGACTTCCGGAGTTATTCTGTTTTTAGGTCTACAGGAAGGTGTGTGTGTGTGACTACTTTGCGCTTTTAAACACGGCTCGCATTAAAACGTTATATTTTGGGTGATTTGTGAAAAAAAAAAAAAAAGCTTCGAAGTTGCAACATCACAGCAGCAGCAGCTCTGGGCCACAGCGCGGCGCTGTTCAGGCTGTGGGTCTCAGTTTCGTTCTGTCAATCAGACCCAGTCCGGGGGAGCGGGGCTACCTACAGGGGACTTGTTCCGGACCCTGTTCAATAAAAGTGAAGTCTGTAGAGACTCAAATTCCAGACTGAGATTCGTAAATAAAACCAGAACTGATTTGGGTCCATGTCTCTGGGACATTCAGGAAGAAAAATCCTAAACTTTAAACCCAAACCTCAACCTTAGCCCCTACAGCCTCTCAGGCCTTCAGCAGAGGGTCATTAGATGTTGGAGCAGCAGAAGCCCCTCAGGAGAACCTGGTTCTGGTGTCAAGACCGTCAATGCAGACCTTCTCCTGTTACCCTTGCCTTTTTTTTTTTAAATCAGAAGTTTGTTTCTCATGTGCTGCAGTTTCCAGAGAAACGCTGGAGCTGATGGTATGAATTGAGCGCATCAGAAAACTGAGCGGCTGAGACCTTTAACCCTTAAACTCCAGTAAACACAAAGCAGATGCAGTGCTGCAGGTGGGCTTTTTCTATTGAAGTTTTCATCTGCATCCAGACCTGTGATCAGAGGTCAGTGATGAGAACCTTTCTTCTCAGATCCTTCTGACTCAAATTGACAAGGTCCTGACCGGGGTCACCTCCAACAGGCTCCGCCTCCAAAGCCAGTCCAAGGCTTCCTCTCGTCACCCCTCCGAATCACTAACGGCTGTAGGCCAAGGTTGGAGCTAGTCAAGTCAAATTTGTGTTGTATCTTAACCTCAGAGAAGTCAGAGCACCCAGTGAGAACCAGCCAAGTGGGTGGTGCCAAACAGATCCAGGCTGTGTGGGAAGTTAATTTGTTGGTTTGTCTGATCTGGGGTCAGAATAAAAAAGGCTTTTACTGCATCTTAATTTGCATATCTAAACCGCAGGGAAACATTTTTACAGATATAAATCTATGAAAACCCCCCAATCCTGCGGTAATAAGTTCCTCCGCCCCATTCAGGCCACACCGTGAAGAAACGCTCAGTCTGAGTCAAACAGTTACTTTATTTATGTCCAGGTAAAAACAAGAACCTGATGCAGTAAATTATTGCAGATTTTAGAAACCAGCACATGAACGTTTGGGGTCGGGAGCGTGAAGGACATCGGCCTCGCCACCCTCCCACAACACACTGCAGTGCACACACACCACGGTCTGATCCAAGCCAGCAGTGCAAAAAAACTACAGCAAGAAAAGTAAACGATAGAAAATTAAAAAAATAATAAGCAGACAGTCCCACCTGGAACCGGGCGTGAAAACTGCATATAAACTTTATTCCATAAACGAGTTTCTGAAATGTGATCTGGCCATGAAACCATAAAACGAGACCAGCCTTTTTCTTTTCTTTTCTTTAATGAACTCTGCGCTCAGCTACATGACGGGATGAGAGCGGGCCGTTTCTCGCTGCAGCTCCTCGCGCGTCCAGCAGAGGCGCTACAACTAAACACCAAAAAAAAAAATTCAAATAAAATAAAGATATAGTCTCTGTCCAGCGCATGAGACAAACCAACACGGAGCGGAAACTCAACTTTAGACCCCGGCCAGAAACCATTCCAACAGATAAAAAAAAAAAAAAATCAATAATAATAATAATAATAATAATAATATAATAGATACTACACTTCCATCACTATCTTCATCCAACTGCAACTTTCTTTCTTTATTTTTTGAAAAATGCTCGAAAAACAGAAAAAGAAAAAAAAAAGGAGAGAAATGAAACGCGGACTGTGTTCAATACAGAACAGGAAACATGAAGTGGTCGTTTTGGGCAGAACAGGCTGTGAAATCGGTACAATTGATCTTTGGAGCGCCACCTGCTGGACCCCCCCCTCCCCCACCCTCCCAAAAGCACACAGTGATGACATCACTCACCACCCCAGAGGGGAAAAATATCCCTTTTTTTTTTTTCTTTAAATACCACGGCACCCCTCCCCCTAAACAGGCCTGATCTTCTGAGAGACGTGCTGGTCTTCAAACTCCTCGTTTGGGAGCTGCTGGAGACTCTGGAACAGGAGGAGAAGAACATCTCAGTCTCTTCAGCTTCACTTCCACCAGCCGCTCTTTCCTAAATGGCAAGGCGAGGCAGACACACTCCGCCTCGGTGAGCGAGCTTACAAAAAGACCAACAGAAATAGGAAAAAGGAGAAAGAATAGAAAAGTGTGGGGTGGAGGTGTGGGGCTGTGGGTTCTGCGGTGGGTTCTGAAGGCATTTCTGCGTGAGTCTGAGGGCAATCAGGACAGATGAAAGGACTGCTGTCCCTCGCGAGCCGCGATTAACAGTTTCTCGCGCATGATCTCGATGCTGGAATAGTCCGGCAGCTTCAGGTAGTTCACACACGTCATGACTGACGGCAGGAAATCGTCCGGGTTCTCCGTCGATTCGAAAGTTTTGCGTACGATGGTGAGGGGCGGGTTCAAACTCCGGAAACCTGAACAGAGGAACGTTCGGTTAGTCCAGAAAACACTGCCTGTTAACCACCACTTCTAAACCCACCCCTCCAACCCCCCAAAAAACCCTCCCACACAAACCCCTGTGAATTACCCACTAATCTTTCTATCTGGTGTGTGTGTGGGGGGTGTGTGGTCTGTGTCTCACCTCCCACTGGCAGTCTGGGGCTCCCAGTCACAAACTGGAGGAAAAGTCTCTGCTGCTCCGCGTCAAAACTGCTTAGAACCTCAAACAGGAACCGCACCGCTCGGCTATGTAGAAAAATACACACCGAATTATGGAAATAAGATGTGAAACCTATACACTCACACACTTAAACGCCATCTGACACTGGGAAGCGATAGCGGCCGGTCTGTCTGTACCTGTCGTGTGTGTATCCGTGGTCCGGCCTGCAGCACTCCATCAGAGTCTTCACATCCCACGTCTCCGACTTACTGCCACACAGTAACTGATCCAGCTGAACGCGCACACGCACGCACACACACACACGCAGACAGAGAGCTGGGGTTTAAATACATGACTCTCTCACAATCCCTTCAGCTGCAGACAAACAGTCAAGCCCTGTGTATAAAAGAGTAAAATTATCTGAGACTCACCTCCTCAGGGTAAAAGTACTGCAGGTGGTGGAGAGGAAACACAGACTCAAACCCCTCCCGGAACGACTCGAACTGCCGCGACACCCCCTCATTCAGAGTCCAGTACACCACCAACTACACAAACACACACACAAAGAATAAAAGGTGATGCCGTCTGTCAAGATCTCTGTTTTTGGCTTTTGGGGTGGGGGGTGGTGCATCAGTTCAAGTGTGTGTCTCCCACCCTCAGGTACTCCTCCAGGTTGTGAATGGTCACAGGAACGTCTTTGCCTCCCTTCTTTAGCTCAATGTTTGGGAACCCAGGCAGAGTGAAGTCCAGCCCCAGATCTTCCACAGAGCAGCCGTTCATGTTCAGACTCTCAAGAGCCTGCTGCAGCGTCTCCCTCGTCTGAACAAACAAAAATGATTCACAGTCTTGTTAACAATTCACATCTGTGCTGTTACTCCAAGTCTATCGCCTGGTTTATCACAGAGTGGGTGAGTGCGTGTGTGCGCTCACATGTGATTGGTCCTGCTCCAGTCTCTTCTTCTGTCTGATGATCTCCTCCAGGTGCTGAATGGACTTGGCGACTCCGGGGTCGATGTTGACGAGGTCATGGGAACTGATGGATGATTCATGTCTCAACATCCACTTATAGAAGGGCAGACCCAGGGGGAGGTCCAGCTGCAGGGGCAGGGACAGAGGATAAGGTCTATTAAGTTGGGATATCGTTAAGCATAACTAACATTTACTATAATACGCCAGCTAGAATTACAGTATAAGAGCGGATTCGTTTATTCCTCCAAAACTGTCCCGATCAGAGCTGCACAATACAGACAAAAGATCAATTCTGTGATTTTACTGCTACATGCTGCCACTGTAATTCCAGATCACTTTTTCTGCAATTACAGTAGCTTAAAGTCAAAGAACTTTATAATAGTTTCAAATGGTACAGTACGTTTGCGCCACCATCCATACAGCCCATATATGGAAAATAAGATAAAATCAGCTTGTTTTCAAATCATAGTTGAGAATGTGATTGCATGTGTGCGAGTATAATACCAGTCTGAAGTCCATGATGGCTTTGGCCATGAGTTTCCCGAGGAAGCGGAACTTCATCTTGATCTTGGCGATGTGTGCGGGTTTGGTGCTGCGGCCGAATGGAACAGCGAAGAGTCCTCTGGAGCTGAACATGTACTTAGTGCCCTCCTGACTCCCTGCAGACAGGGGGCGATACAAAGCACATGGTAAATCTCTCACGCTGTTGGGGCACAGCCTGAGTTTAGTGTAAATTATTTCCTGATCGACTGTCAAATGTATAAAGGTATAAATATGCATTTTGAGTGTAAAGACGACGGTATATCGACTGTAACCCTGAATCTCCATTAACCTGCAGTGTTGATTAGTTAAAGGAATTCACTAATCAGTGCTGAACTATCCAGATTACACCGGAGTAACAGGACACTTTTATGCAAAGTAGCCAGGCAAAGTAACTGCGTGACACCTCACGCTGAAGAGTAAAAACGGTGGGGTGTGGGAAAGTATGAGAAACACAACTGCCCAATACTATTTAGACACTCACTCATTTTTTGGTGAAGACATCGGGTTGTAGAGGGGAGCTAACATTTAGATTCAGACAGAAGACTAATCAACAGATTTACCTCCGGGGTCATTTATGTGAATATTCTACTAGTCTTTTTGTTCCATAAAACATGGAGCTCGTATCACTGTAAAAATTTTAATCAGTGAGACAAATTTATAAAGTTCACTTTGACTTTGAAACGATCTGGTGATGAAGCTGATCAATACCAGCCTGAACTCTGAATTTACCTTTTAACCTTGTTAGAGTTAATGCGGAGTTTAAAAACACTGAAAAGAGCAGCCGTGTACAGAGGTGTAGTGTAGCGGTAGAGAAAGTGTGTGCGCGCGTGCCCTGACCTTTCGGGTTAGCCAGTGTGACTTCCTCTCCTCTCCACAGCCCCAGATCAGCTCTCTGCAGCTCCTGAGACACTAGAGCATAAAATTCCAGCGTGGGACCCAGACCTGTACCCACCTGTGGGAGGCAGTAAACACAAACGCTCTGAGGTGGAACTTCTGGGCTGATGATGACTTTTGCTGCTGATGTACAGATCAATAACTGATTTTCCCAGCAGGTCCTGATTAATTAATTAGTGCCAAGATCAAAGACAGAATCGTTAAAGTTCACCTCATTCTCGTACTGAATCTCCAGCATCGCTCTGGAGCTGCCCAGATCCTGCATCACTGACTCTGCCTGCTTCAAGAGCTCCTCACGGTTTATCGTCCTCTACAGATACACACACACACACACACAATAAAAAATGTGAACATTCTGTCTATTTTTTCTGATAGTAATGTAATTATTATGCTGACGTGGATCACTTGGTTACATCATGTGATAGGTTAAGGTCAGCCTCAGAAGGAAGTCTGCCGTACTTTCAGACACAGGAGCCATGGTAAATTAATAAATAGTAGATTAGACATCAATAAAGAGTTTTTGTTTTTGAATGTATCGTGTTCTGATCCTAGCCGATTTCTCCTTCACTCTTCAGGAAGGGTTTTAGAAGTTGTATTTGTTATGGTTTTCTTTGCTTACGTGGCAGGGTGCCACACTAAAGTTCATCAATCCATTGCTCTGTGTTGACCGCAGAGCAGCTAAACGTTCAAACGCTAAGACAATGTTTACCTCGATGCTCATGTCACTCATCGGACTTTGACTCGTTCGACAGGATGATCACGTTTGCTGTACAACAGCACATGCTTTGGTTGTTATAATTACTGTGCCACAGTAGTGCTGAATGTATATTGGAGTAAATAAAGACTAGATAAAAGACTGGAACCAAAGCAGGTGTCAGCTGGTTCAATAGTTCAATGTAAATTGTCAAGAGTAGTTTTGCAATGTCAAACAGTGAGCATGTTTATGGATTGTGTGTTTCTCGGTTGTGTGTGTTGTACTCGAGTCCCGGTGCTCCGCCTGGGTTTAGCGTGGTTGAGTTCTTGATGGACTATCAGATGTATAAAAGTATAAATATAAACTGAGTGTAAAGACGACTTGAATCATGAATCTCCTTTAACCAGCGGAAGAATTAAAATCAGTGTTGAACATTTTCGATTACAATGTTGTGAAACTGCGCTTTAATAGAAAGTAGTCAACTGTGGCGCAACTGTGTGACGCAATGCACTGAAGGGTTAATGACTAACACTTCTGTCCCCACCTTCTTCCTGTCCAGGCGAGGGGCCACCCGGCTGTCCTGAGAGTCTGACTGGTTGATTTCCGGGTTGGTGTCCAGCAGGCGCTGCATGGCTCGGTCCCGGTCAAACGCAGTGACATAGAACAGCATCTGCCTCGTGTCAAACGGGAAGAAGAACGGACTGGGAGAGAATGGCAGGAAAAAAACCAAAACCAAACATTATGTTGTTGAACACAATTATCAACATTATTTAGTAATAATACTCAATAATCACCACCACCACAATAATAATGTAAAAATCAAAAGTATCGTCACCATAACCATTATGATCAACACCATAATCGTCACCACTGTCCATCATGAAATGTACTGTGATCCCACCTCTTACACAATATGTGAAAAACACCAACACCATAACATTAGCGTGCGTGTGTGTGTGTGTGTGTGTGTGTGTGTACCAGGTCTTCCCCAGCTCTGTGAGCCAGGTGGGGATGTTTCCAGTCATGATGACGAGCGGATCCTGCAGCTGCCGGTTTGCCTTCGCCGTCAGTTTACTGTTGATGAACTCACTGGTGGGGAGGATCTCCTTACACACAGCATTCTACACACACACACACAGACACACACAGACACACACAGACACACACAATCTAGTTATAACAACAAAAGTGCTACTGATTGTTTAACTCTTTGTACAGTAAAGTAGCATTTGGCAGTGAACAGACTAATGTAGGAGGAACACAGTTTCTTTATAAGAACAGTTAATATGCAAAGTCAGTATGATGTTAATAAACTGTTAGCATACTGTAATCCAACACGGATACTAAGGCGGACCCACTTTGACTTAATTTTTGTTAAGGATTAGAATTTGATCAAGGTGTTTTGTTGTGTTTGCGAGTTGGGATCCCATAGTGCGGCTCCAGGGTTTTGATCATGTACCTCAAAAGCTGGTGTTCTCTACCCTGCGATAGAGTAGCAAATCCTGATAAATAAAATGCACTACCGATTCCATAATTTTTGGAGTGCAAAGCAATGTGGATGGGAGTATCCAGCTTACTTTGTCTTCTAGTGTCAGTAGCTTCCGGTTGTTGCTGTACTGCATCTGGATGTCACCTGCTCAAATGAGCTCATAAACTGGTTGTGTTGCCTGAATATTTTAGACAGGTGACACAGTTTGCAAATTGCGTTTCATCCTAACTGGTTTGTGTGCCAAAGTGTGCCCACAGGTCGGCTTTACATGTTAAAGGGGCCGCTCTACTGACGACCGCTCGGTCTGTCATGTTTTGCGATCTCACTCTGCCAGAAATGCCAAGCGGTAATTCAGAATACCTAGCCATACAGCAACATCTACAGGAGTGAAGATTTTAGCTGTAGGAAACCCACGAGGGTGTGTGTGCGTGTGCTTTTTAAAATGTATCATTTATTAAGGGGGGGGGGGAAAAGCTATCCAAACATACCTGGCCTGTACATGAGAGTATTTTTGTGCGTGTATATATGAGAATGTGTATGTGCATGTATGTGAGAGTGTGTATGTCACACAGATTGTGTGTGTGTGATTGTATGTGTATATCTGAGTATGTCTACTCACATCATAGAGGTAGAACCAGTATCTGCTAATGGAGTGCAGGACCCTCAGCAGCAGGATGACTTCCAGTGACGGGTCATCAAACGTGATCCCCTCTGGAGGCTCGGATATGAGGTAGGCCTCCAATGGGTTTGAGACACTTGGACACACACCGTCTGAAAAAAAACACGAGAAATCAGCAGGAAGTCCTCATCCATCACTGATGTAATTTCTACAGTGGCTCATTATTAACACATTATACATAACTAATCAACTAATCTGCAGTTCACACATGTGCCAAACTCTGTGTGTGTAACAGTATCGTAATTTTAGCAAATATTTAAATATTAAATTTTTGATACCCATGATCAAATAATACTTCGTATATTTTGTATGCGGATTAAAATACCCACAAACCCCTTGGTGTCCTGTCCTGATTTGACCAAAAACAACGCAAAATGCCTTGTTTATCATTAGCACAGAAGTGTCTAGCTCTCACACACACACACACACGTACCATGCCACAGCTCATCCTGTTTCTTAGCGTTGCGTGGGGAAGTTTTTGTGGGCGCTGTTTGTGCTCGACCCCTTTTTCCTCCAACAGCATCCTTACAGCCATCTTCATCCTCCCTCACCGGCTTATACCTTATACAGACGTATAAACATAAATGAGTGCCGAGTTACAGATTCAGCTCTGGGAGAAAGTGTGTTTTTGTGTGCATGAGTGGGTGTGTACCAAATAGTGTGTGTTTTGGTCCAGATTCCTGCGCGTCCGAGCGGGTTGGCCTCATCATCGGTGCTCTCTCGCTCTTCCTCTGGTTGAAGGCTGAACTGCCGCACGGCCTGGTAGACAGTCATGTTGTAGGGCAGCAGGTTCTCTCCGATGAAGAACTGCAGGCGGTGCCTCACACTGCCAGAGTTCAGGAACTGGGCCGCCTGCAGGGGCACACAGGTTATAGACTGCCCACACTCAGCCAAAACCACAAATACCAGACTAACAGCTGGATGGAAGAGCAGTCCAACATCAGAGCTCAACATTCAGGTTTTAGTTCTTGTTGTAGGTGAAGATTTTGTTCCTGGATGATATTTTATGTTAAATCGTACCAGAGATTCATCGATTTCATCGTCTGATCCGTCATCATCACTGTCTTCATCCTCCTCCCTGATCCGTCCATACCCTGCAGAGAAACACACCTTAAAGACACACACAACCTCTCCCTGATCCGCCCGTACCTTAGCGTACACACACACACACACACAGCCTAACAGTTTAACACACACCACCTCTCCCTCACACACCCATAATCTGCACACACGCCACCCCTCACTAAAACGACTAACATCTTAAAACACACTCACCTCTAACGACAAGGTATCTCTCGATGGCCTGCACCAAGGCCAAGGGGTCAATTTTAACAGGCCCCCCCTTCCACTGCTTGACATTGGTGCAGTCCGGGTGTCTCTGCAGCTGGCATTTCAGCTGGTGTGTATTAAAGAACTTCAGAGCCTGAGAACCTCTGTGGACACAGACAGACACACAGACATTGTTTTGTAAAGCGCTGTAAAAGAGGTGGAAACAACTGGTAGAAACAAACTGAGTGAATGATGACAAAAATCAAAGCAATATTAAAACAATGACTCCATACATTGTTGTATTTTTCTAAAGTTTTCACTGATCCAATGTGCTGAACTGTGTGTGTGTAGGGTGTGTGTGTGGTACCTGCTGCCGTTCCCGTTCCCGCTGGGAAAGTCATGAACTTTAACGGGAAACTGCTCCATCTGACTCAGACAACTGTTCATCTTGTGGACGAGCGCCAGCAAGGGTCCATTCTCTGTCGGCTCCAGACGGGACAAAGGTTCCTGCCCCGGCATCTACACACACACACACACTTTACTTAGTTCTGAAATCTATACTACAGCTCCCCACTCTAAGGTATGTTAGTTGCGGCAGTAACATGCTGCAACGCCGACAATCTCCAAAGGCAGTACCATGCAACTAAGTTGTCCCGCAATGCAGCTTGGGCAAAAGACTACTTAGAAATACAGTGAAAGGGTGGGGGCTAAACTGCAGCAGGATGAATGGGTGGGGCAGTGGTGGGGTTTTGATTTTTCTTCTTTTGCTTGTAAAGCTGAGCATGTAGACCTCTGATGGTCTAGCTAATTTTAATACAAAACTGAATTGAATTCAAACATGAGCAAAATATGAATCCATTACATTTTATTTGTGAAACTGCAGACTATCGAATGACAAAAAACGGTGACATGAACAGGTTGTTCAATAACATGAAAAGTGCTTTAAGAGGCGAGTGAGTGTGACTCACAGGGCAGCTGTAGAATATGTGCAGGAACCTCTTGATCCTCTGGTCTCTACTGACGGCATCTCTGTCATTGCTGGATGTCAGAAAGAGCAGAAGCTGCTTCACCAAACCGCTGTGCTGTATCTCAAATGACGACACATCTGACTCCGACACAATACTGCAGATCTCCACCAGACACTCCACACCCCGGTCCACCTGACACACACACAAACACACTCGTCTTCAGCATCTGACCAAACATCCTACAGCTCTTACATGTCCTTATAGACATTCTGTGTGTGCGCAAGTACCTGTAAGTTTAGCTGTTCTGTAGCAGTACAGAGTCTCTGCAGGACGTTCAGGGCCGGGTTGCTGCCGTCCACATTCTCGGAGTTGAAGTATCGCTCCACAAACTTGCTGGCCTGCTCCTTAATCCACGCCTTGATCTTCTCCCTGTGGAAGCAATGCAGGCGGCATAGATTAGCTGAAACGAACACACACCCCGCACCGAGACTCAAGACTACAGTCCTGCAGGCTCTCTGCTACAGCACAGCCAGCAGGGCTGAAAATCAGGTGTGCTCTGTGAGCAATACTCCAGCAGTTTCACCAGAGGGCACTAGTACAAAAACCGGAGAACCTGACTTTCCATTAAACTTTAATTTGAAAATAAAACACCCCTCTGCATTGCAGTACCACACAATCAGTGGGGGCAGTATTGCGCTACGTCGGCGACCAGAATGCCAAAAGAAGAAGCCACTTTATGTGGCCAACACTGCTGCTTTGTCAAGCTAGCGATGGAAGATAAACACACGCTGTTAAATGAACAATTTCGCTTTAAGTTACTACCAG
>JBBPDB010000019.1:17049862-17069680 GCA_037974465.1 Brachypetersius altus
GAGAAGCTCACATGGGGGTTCAGCAAGGGAACTATATGAGAAAGATATATCAGTGTATTACTATTTACACCATGAATGACCTTCATTTATTAATTCCTTTAAAACGGTTTTAAAACAGGCTTTTCATTAAGAAACACCCCCCCCACCAACTCCCACTTACTCCCCCCCGCAGCAGTACCTCGATGATGCGGCTGTCTATGCGGTTGTAGGGGTGCCACAGCCCTCGGTCGTCCCTCCACTGCCACACAGCACCCTCTGTAGTGTGGGCACTGCCCTTCTTCAGCATTGCATCCACCGCAAAGATCCCCTCTCTTGGGAGGCATGGCATCAGCTCACTGTCACACACACACACACACACACACACCAAGTCAAACCAAAAACACACTGATTCGTAATTCACCGACTAGTCAATTGGTCGTTCAGGAAAGTCAAAATCATTCAGGAAAACTGATCATCAATCTTATTAAATTAGCACCATTAATAACAATAAGAAATGATCTCAATGATCAAGCTGTTCCGCTGCAGCAGTGTAGTGCGTGAGAGACCGCTTGCATGTCATGTGTGTTCAGGTGCTCCAGTCCAGGCGTGTGTTTCTGAAGATTATTCAGCAAAAATTGATTCACAGTGTCATTTCCATTTTAAAGAATCAAAATTCAGTGTCTGATGGGTTTAAAAAACGCTTTTTTCTGTCCAGACGGTTTCATGAGTGGGGTCTCTGACCCACACAAAACACACACAGATTCAAGATCAAAAGTTACCATATGAGGGAGGTGAGCTCATAAAGCTCCTGTGGGCTTCTGGGAACCAAATCGATCTGCTCCTGACAGCTTCCGTTAGACGCTCCACACAGAAGGAAGCGCAGAGTCTCCGCTATATCTGCAAGCACACACACACACACACGGTTACGGACCTGTACCAATTCCAAAGTCAGAAAGCACAAGGTGGGTGTTTCTAAAAAAAAAAAAAAAAAAAATAAACAAGCAGTCGGGTGAGTGGAAGAATAAGGTGGGTGTTTCTAATAAAGTGGTCAGTGAGTGGAAGAATAAGATGGTGTTTGAGTGGCCAGGTGTGTGTGAGAGATACTCACTCTGCTTCATCAGCTGAACTGCGAGGGTCGGGCAGTTAGAGCACATGAGGGAGAACATGCGAACCACCATGATGAACATTCCAGAGCTCAGCACGGGTGGCGTGACTACCAGCAGCTGCTGGATGTTGGTCAGCAGGTCCCGGGATGCCACCTGCTGCAGAAGATTCTACACAGAATAAAAGACAGAAAGTCACCACACTGAGGAGTCCTGCTTCATAGAGTTTCTACACAGTCGATTTAAGACCTTTGTTATCACCACTAAGAACTACTTTTAAATGAAAACATTTTATTTACGAAACCTGAATCTTGTGGTGATACTGGGATCAGAAGATTGTGAATGCAAAATCCAGCTTTTTAGGATGCTATTCATCGAGTATTTACCTTCTCCCTTATTTGCTCATCACTACTATGGCACTACAGCAACCACAACAAACCTGATCAAGTCACACAAGCATAGAGGAGAATGTCTGATGGACCAGGAGTAATTTAGAAAGAAAAAAAAAAAAGGATCATCAGAGACATCTGGTGGTATCATGGTCTGTATCACCACCGGTCTGAAACTGTGGCTCTGCAGTCAAACAGCACAACCGGTGTGAATAAAAGAAAGGTTAGCAAGTAGATTCAATTACAGTGTGGAGGTGTGTGTGGCCTGTAGAGATGTTTTATGAAAAGACTACCACAGAAAAACATTAAATCTCGTTTTTTCTGCTTAGGGGAGTGTTTCTCACCTCTTCATGCTGAAAGTTGTCCACCAGTCGGGCGAAGCACAGACAAGTGCTCTCCACAGACTTCTTATCCTGCAGGGAGGAGGATAACAGACACCAGCTCACAATTCAACACATACAACACACTGATTATTAACATGACTGATACTCTGTCTCTCTCTGGGTCAGTAGGGGTGTTGGGGTGTGTGTGTCTCTGGTCGGTAGGGGTAGGGGTGTGTGCCTGTTGTGCGAGTCTCTGGGTGATTGTGTGTGTGTACCTGGTGTGTGAGTCTCTCTAGGTCAGACGGTGTGTGTGTACCTGGTGTGCGAGTCTCTGAGTCAGAGAGGTGGGTGTGTGTGAGAGAGACAACCAGGTGTGTGAGTCTCTGGGTCAGTAGGAGTGTGTGTGTATATGTGTACTAGGTGTGCGAGTCTCTGGTTCAGTAGGGGTGTGTGTGGGTACCTGGTATGTGTCTCTCTCTGGGTCAGGAGAGGGATGTGTGTGTACCTGGCATGTGATTCTCTGGGTCCGTAGAGGGGTGTGTGTGTACCTGGTGTGTAAGTCTCTGGGTCAGTAGGGGTAGAGAATCTGAGACGAAGTGAAACTCGTCCGGTGTGATGCTCTGACAGCAGTTAGCAGCGATTGCTAATGCATTCCTCTGAGCGTTGATACTGAAGAACTCCAGATACAGCAAACAGTCTGCTAACCCCCCCTACAGAGAGAGGGGTTAGAGAGAGAGGTGAAAGAGAGCGAGAGCCAGGTACAACAGTAATACACACACACATACACACACACATACACACACACATACACACACACATACACACACACATACACACACACACATACACATACACATACACATACACATACACACAAAACTCACAGCCTGCAGGATGGCCTTGCTGTGTCGCCGTGACAACATCTCCAGAGCGGTCAGAGCCTGTTCTGCAACATCGATAAACTGGATCACCTGAAGCTGTTGGACAAAATACATACAATTATTGGAAGGGATGACCCTTGTGTTGAGGGTCACTCAGTTACAGTAAACACAACGCCCCTGGAGCGTCGGAGGTCAGAAAGGTCTTATTTTGATCTTTGTTTCATCACCAACATCTCACCTTCTCCAGGAAGACCGGGATTGCCTCCACAACCACAGCAGAGGAGCGTGGCAGAGCCTCCATCATATAGGTAAGAGCCCGGGACGCATGGTTCATCTATAAACACACACACGTTAAACCCCTCTTAAATGAGCTCTGCAGGATGTGAAGTGTCGCAAACAGCCACGGGTGTAAAATATACTCACAATATCAAAGTTGTGCTCCATCTGTAACAGAGTAATCTGAGGAGAGAAGACAGGACAGATCAGGGGTGGAACTATGGGGGTAACTGGGAGGGGGTGGCGTGTACCTGAATAAAGTAATAAAAACAGAAAATACCACGAAATACAAATCTAAACTGATGATTACCTTCATGTTATCACAAACGTCATTTATAAGACAAATTTCTCTCTTTTGCATGTAGTGACTATTTCCATGATACCCCTCAACCTTAGGTTTAGTCCACTTCCAAGGACATGCATGCACACACACAGGTTTGTGTACACATAGAAACAAACACACAGACATTTGTATGACCACTTGCCAGTGCGCACACACACTCACTTCCACACGCATGCTCGAACACGCACAGACACACACATGGAAAAAAAAAACCCAACAAAACACGCAGAGCAGGACTGACCAGCGCAGGAACAACGCTCTTCACGGGGAAGCCGCCCAGCGTCTCCTCGTTACCCATTACCAGCAGCTGACACATCTCTATAGCAGCCTGCAGCTGCTGAGACTCATCACCTGCCGCCTGCAGTCCCTGCAGGAGCTGCTGAGCCTTAGAACCTGCACACAGAGAACACACTCCATCACACTAACACCAAAAACCTGTTCTACAATCTCAGAAAGGGAACGGACACCAACAGAAACAGTCATTCACTCTGAGTGAAGCAGAGGTGGGGTGAACTCACTGGCTCCGCTGCCGATGGTGCGGTGGAACAGCTGGGACATGCGGGGCCCCAAAGGCCCAAAGAGGTGTGGGGGCAGACCCCGGGCCTCCAGCAAGGCTGAAAAACACGCACACTTTGATCTATAATAGTGTTCATTACTGTCTGTTTAGTATTTAAAACACATCTGAGAATCTTCCTCAAACGCAGGCATCTGGTCCAGATGCATTCCAGACTCTGAGCTTCTTCACAAAACATCTGACAAAATTCAGACCTCAGACCAGACAGACAGATTGATTTACAGAGTCCAGCATCACAAAGACAATTTTGTGGGTGTGCAGTTGGCTCAGGCTGAATGTTTTGGATCCGCCGTTGGCTCAGACTGAATTTTGTGGGTCTATAGCCGGTTAGGATGGAATTTTGTGGCGGTCAGTCAAGAGGTGTATGAGCGTCTTTACAAAATTTCGGACAAATTTCAGGTCTCAGTCCACACTGTGCTCAGCAAAACACACAGTTAATTCCAGCTTTACAGAGAGAAAGTTTAGCCCCACCCTCCCACAAACAGATTCACCTTTAACAGTTAAAAATTAGACTGGTGGACTACACAAAGACCTCGATCCATCAGAACATCCAATAACTCATCTGTCAGAAACACTGTGGTTGGTTAGAGGCTCATTTGCATGTTCCAGTCTTCTGTGAGACCAGTATTACAGAGCCCAATATCGTGATATTGATAAAAAGGTCAGTTACTGTCCAGCCCTTAGTACAAGTCTCCATTCATTGTAAGCTACATTAGCCTCATGCTAACCATGCCCGCCTCGGCTGATTGCCTGCATTTGGGGACAAGAGGGGACGTTCCTGGGTCAGTGAGAGAATACCGTCCAGACCAGGTCAAAAACAGAACAAAGCAGAACCGCACCTTGGAGTCTGCCCATTTCAGAGTCATCCGATTCGCTCTCCCCAGACGTGGTCATTCCTACAGCTCCAGCCACGGAACTAGAGGCTTGAGAGAGAGATGGAGAGACAGAGAGAGCGAGAGAGATCAATCACCCAAAATCTTACAAGAAATAGAAAAAAAAATAAGATGTGTTAAACTAGAAAGGTGATCAACACTGGCAATACAACAAAACTTCCATTTGTCTACAGTCAGTTCAGACAGAATTTTGCGGCACTACAGATGTTTCAGGGTGAATATTGGGGGTCTACATTCGGTTGAGTGAATTTTGTGGAGTTACGGTCAATTCAGAGTGAATTTTGTGGTTCAGACAGAAATTTGTGGAGCTAGTCGATTCATAAAGAATTATGTGATTCTACAGTCAGTTCAGAATGAATTTCATGGAGCTTCAGTTGGTTCAGATTGAATGTTATGGATCTTAAGGGGGTTCAGACAGAATTTTGTGGGAGTACAGTCAGTTCAGACACAAGTTTGTGGTTCTACAGTCGGTTTAGACAGAATTTTGTGGGTCTACAGTCAATCCTTCAGTCTGCTGCTTTACCTGAAGCTCCTTGGGGCGTCTCCTCCGTCCTCGCGGCCGAGGAGTTTGCTCCGTCCTGGTTATTGTCGGAGTCGGCCATTTTGTCCTGTCGGCGAGTTTCGGCTGCCCCGCGCTTTCCCAGGCCAGAGCCTCGCCGACTGAGAGACAGACAGAGAGAGCTCCTTCAGCTACATTTGACCTCCACACTATTTACTATATGGCCACACCATGAAAAAAGCCGTTAAGTAACTCCTACAGGCAACCCCTCCTCCACCTGTCTTCTGACTCTGTTTTACTGCTGAACCATGGAGGGGGAGGTTAACTCTAGCCTGAAAATGGTGAGAAAGGCTCACATAGCCACAGTCACAGGCTGATCGTTTTTAATTTAACCACAACAAACAGTGACACACTTTCTTTTTATAACTGTCCTATGCTTTAGTTTACGAGTCTGCTTTGAGTTTTGCTCTGATTGGTTTCTCATTACTTTGTTTCTTTCCACAACCGTGAAGTCACAGACTATTCACTTAAGGTGTCCCTCCACTCCCTCTCATCCCTTCACTCTCCCTCCCTATACAGTTTGGAGGAAACTTGACTACAATCTAAATGTTAAATAATCAATACTTTGTCCCTGTTCAACCAATCAAAACTCTGTATACTCTGTATCCAGTGCAATTCACTGGATATTAATGAAGGTTTTAGTACTGGACTCAGAAGTAACACCAAAAAAAAACAAAAAACAGGTGCAATAAAAATTAGATGCATTTCCACAAGAAAATACAAAATGTGATCGCATGGTTGCTAAACTTTTGATTGTCTATTTTTAATCCACTTGTTGCATTGAGCATGTTTAAGACAAAAGAATTTCCCTCTTTCATATCTTATAAAATCAATGTTTAAAGATGACCAGACACTGGTTTAACAGGCCAGGAAATAAATCATTTTCTGTCATTTATAAAATCTTGTTTGCGCTTCAGCACTGTGCCACTGGGAATTTCGCCGGCTCTAACCAAGCTATTTATGGGTAAGGTGAGCTTAATGCATATCACAATTCAGGGACCATTCACTTTAAAAGATCCCATGACATACTGCTTTAGTATGCTTTTATCTAGGTCTAAGTGGTCCCCCAATACTGTGTCTTTTTCCGAAATTCAGTCTTTGAGTGAATTGAAATAAACCCACTTCGAGCCAGTCCCACAATGAGATTTCCCTAGGACGTGCCATTTCTGTGTCTGTAGCTTTAAAAGATAAGGAGGAGGAGAGAAAAAGACCAGCTCTGTATTGGTCCAAGTTGAGGAAACAGTCGTCGGCTAAATCTTTGATGCAGACATACAAAACTTTAGGAAGTTGCGTCGGCACATTTCTAGAGAACATAAAATTAATCCACTGGTTCCTAAGAGGCTTGCATGAAGGAACTCAAAAAATACATTTGTGCACATTTGTACATGTGAAAAAAATAAATACAAACTGCAGTGCAGTAGCACATTTTCAAACAATAATTCTCTGCACTAACACACAAACCTGGTGGCGAGGTGATACATACGTATCAACTGTGTTTACCTGGTGCTGGCGCAGGAGCCCGTGGTCTTCTGGCGTGTGCTCCTCCTAAAGCTGGGGAGCTCTGCTGGGGGAGACTCACTACGCTTCTTAGTAGACTTCCTCAAACCTAAACGCGCACACACAAACAGTGTGGTGAGGCTACAGAATTAATATTCACCTTTAATTATTTACATATAATTTACAAACCATTTACACATTTTATTACACTGCTTGTTTTTTTTTTATTCAAAACTTTACATAAAGTCTAACCAAAACAGCCAACCAGGCTAGTCCTGCTAACCAAAAACTACTAACACTGAACTGAAAACAGGGAACTGCCTGACAGTGTGAAACTGTGAACGGCCTGACTTTCACCCTCCTATCTGGACATGAGAGGACACAGCACCGCCTTGTGTCTAGGTAGAATCTGCTCATTGTTCAATACTGGTCCAAAGGACTGAAAAACACCTCACACTCACTCTCAAAACTAAAATAATCTGTAATATAAAAGCTGACCGACACATACAGCTCTCACCAACAACACCTGATTAGCCATCTGTGCCCCACAACACACACACCCCTGAGGCCTTGTGAAGCCCCACACACACTGAACACACTGACGGACAGGTCTGTAGTCCAAACAACTACAGGCTCAGTTTCCCAAAAGTGCTTGCATGCTGATATTCTGACCCACCTCTGGAGGTTCAGAAGGTCTGAATGTTTCTGCTCAGCTCAAGTAAAACTCGTTCATTTCGCTGCACTCCACCCACAGTGCTGTGCCGCACTAGCCAATGTAGCTTTAGCGGAGAGCGGCTATTTTTAGCATGCTAAGGGAGAAACCTGAGTCCGACCCCACCAGACCAGACCTGCCCCCCCACCCACGTGCTTACTGACCGCTGGGAATGGGAAGGGATGTGGTGCATGCTTGTGCACATGCGTGCAAAGATTAGCAACACCAAGACGAGCTCACTCGGAATCAGAAAACTTTATTGATCCCCGAAGACATTGCTCACTCACACACACAGCCCCTCATAAGACTCTCACATCAACTAGGGCTCCAGTATTCAAATGATCCACTAAGTAATCTGTGTTAAATATCTTGAAAGGTATCGCAATTACGACGTGTAACACTGATATTATGTCCATATTATGCAGGCATAGCCTCAATGTTAAGCTAACACTCCCTGACCAGGTCAGCACAGCCAACAATCAATAACTAAGAATTCAGTTACCAGCACTCAAACACTACAAACACTTGTGGTTGTTTAACAGCATCCACATAGAACCCCTCACAATCCAACAGTATGCCCGTAAAGCTGAATCCTGCCCGTATCTCTCCCCGAATCCTGCTCAAACCTCTCCCCCTGATTCCTGACCTTCTACTCGATCCCTGCCAGAACCTCACCACGAACCCTGCCCAGGTGACTCACTTGCGAGTTTGGCCTGTAGTCCGGAAGGTCCGGGCTTAGACGAGCTCTCCGGTTTGGACGACCCGGGCAGGGACAGTCTGGGCTTTGGCAGGTTGACTTTGGGGTTGAAGCGTGACGTCCACTCGAACTTGGAGGATCCAGCAGCTTTAGGCTGCTCCTTATCACGGCTGCTTCTGCGGGGGGAGGGGGAGGAGGCGGAGCGCGAGCGGCGAGATTTATTCTGGTCCTTGCCCTGCTTCAGCCGGGCACCCTGTGGGCACAGAGGGACTCCATATGATTTTGAATGAGGTACAGAATCTCAGCATTCAAGGAATAAAACAGTTTAGATAAGATCGTAACGCCAACTGGACTGAAACACATAGTTGATTTTAAAAGTAACAAAAACCAGACAAAACAGACATACCCCGTGCCTAAGCCCTGCACCCCACCACCAACCACTCTGATAGGCTGCACACGGGTGCCTAGTACTCAAACACACTTAAGAAGAAAAAGAAAACACTTAAAGCACTATTTTACAAGCAGAAGTGGGCGGCGAGTACCTGTGGGGGGGCGCAGTTATTGACGCCCGCAGCTGCTGAGGATGAGGAAGAGGAGGAAGCGGAGGAGGAAGAGGCAGAGGAAGAGGAGGAATCTGTGACAGCGCTGCACCCGGCTTTGGCTGAGGCAGCCGGTTTGGACGCCAGCTTGGAGGGTTTGGCTGGCCGACCGGCTTCACTGCGGGGGGGCAGGGGGACCCCAAGAGATGAGGAAGAAGAAGAGGATGACGAAGAGGAAGATGATGAGGAAGAGGCGTCGGCTTTCTTGCGTTTATGAGAGGATGAGGTGGTGTTGGAGGCCCCACTGGGCCCGGGGCCTGAGTTGCTCTTTCTGCTCAAGGCCCTGGGGGGTGGCTCTGGCGCTAATCTGCGCTTTTTGGACTTGGATTTGGGCCCAGGACCTGAAGGGGGTTCCGAGGGTCCGGCACCGGAACTCTCTGACTGGGCTTTGGGACGCTTAGCCGGACTTGGCGAATAGGAGCTGGTGTTGTTGTATTCTGGTGCAGAACCTCGTTTGAGAGAGCGACTGCTGCTAATGCTGCTTATGCTAACGCTGCTGCCTTCACGGTGCACCTGCTGACCTGAACTTCCTGCAGCTTCTGAGTCTGGATCTGATACAGACAGAGAGAGACTATTTCTGCAGAGAGAGAGAGAGAGACAGACAGACAGACAGTGAGAGAGAGAGTAAAGAGAGACAAAAACAAATAAAAACAGATTTAACTGCATATTAGGACTGCACAATATATCGCAAATTTTCTGTCATCACAGTATCAACACGCGCAATATACATATCGTGAAAAAAGATCCATATCGCAAAAGACTGACTGAACTGCAATAGATGGTGTTTTTCCAAAGTGCCACAGAGAAGAGGGCAAACAAATCACTAGGCAGTTTCTCTTAATCTTCTGTGCTGCTATTATAGATCGTTCTTTTTGCTATTTTTTCTGGCTAAGAACTTACTATAAATTAAATTATGTTTACATTCATTTGAGATTATAAATTATTTTTAAAAATATTGAGATTTTTTTTCAACAATGTTCAATGGTTCAAATGTTTTATGGGAGGCATTAAATGCTCTGTTTAAAGTTTTAAATTCTTTAAAAAAAAAACAAACAAAACCCAGAAATATTGGAAATATCGCATTTAATTTTTTTCTGCATAGACTAGTCAGCATCTTGAGTCTATGTTACCAGCAAATCCAAAGCAGGAAACCGAACACTATAAAGGCTTTTTATAGTAAGTTTTTACTCACTTATCGCATGTGATATCGCCATCGTAACACTCAACATTAGCGCATATTTCCTAATAACGTGCAGCCTGACATATATATATATGCGTGTATATGTATATATGCAATGTGTACATGCATACACACCCCCCAGAAGAATTTTGAAAGCACAGAAAATCCAAAATGCTCACAAAGCCCCAATGTAATCAAAGTCATTCTTGGCATTATCCCACATCAGGGTCACCAACTCATTGTATCACATCACCCTTGGCACTGTCCCCATCACGGCGCATTGCTCTGTACCACCCTCGGCATCACCTGCTTTGCCATTACCCTGCGACTACCCTTCGTATGGCGCTGCGTCAACCTAGCCGTCAACCTAGCCATCACCCTCCACATTTTCAACCAATCCCCAGTATAATGGCACATTACCCTCCATCTTCTTCGCCATCACCCTTGACATCACACTCTGCATCACCTTCACCACAGCCCTAAATTACGGCGCATCACCCTCGGCACTGACCCGTGTATTGTGTTTAATTTTTCTTGACACTGTTCTCTGCATCACCCGCCTTATATATCGCTCCAGCATCACCTTCGTCTCCACCCTTGGTACCACCCTCAGTACCCCTCCCTGCTTTATGGTAATGAATCTTCCTTAGCATTGCCATCCCCATTACTCTGCATTATGTTATATCATCCTCTACATCACCCCTATCACCCTCATTACCCACATCACATACATACACAGACATACACACAAATGAATGAAGTACCTTCTGGAGGAGTGGCCACGGGCTGAGCCAGCGGCTGAGGTGGGTGGGGCTTTGGAAGCTTTAGTATATGATCTACTTTCTGGTGGGGAATTTGCTTTTTGTTTGGCGTGCTCTGACTGCAACCTGGAGAGGTTGGAAATTACAAAGCAGACACCGGTGTGGGACAGGGAACACAGCATTTAATTCTCTCACACACACACACACCTCCCCCCCCCCCCCTAACAGTAAAACCTTTACAGTGACTCACCCTTCCACAAGTTTCACTCCACAAACATCCAACAATTAATTTTCATTCAACGCTATTTTTCATAAAACACTAATCAATCTAATATCATACAACTATAATCCTTTTATGTTTTAGTACACAGAGTGATAAATTACAGGAACACTTGAGCGAGTCAAACATATTGAGTGCAGGTACACAGACAGACGTCCTGCTCCACCTCACCATGCAGTGTTTAAACTGCTGCCCTCTGAGTGACTGTGTGTAAAGGGCATAAGTGACTAGGGTTGAGATTAGAGATGAGCAGGAAAAAATGTATGCACCATAGTTATTTTTGAGATGGGAAAATTGTTATCTGGAGTTTGTTCACTATTAATTTAACTGTGAATAAAGCTTTAATGTAAGAGAGCTTTCGTTTTACAAACATTTCTTAGCTTCAAAAAGAATCGCAAAAACATTGTCAGTATTGTGTAGCTCTAGAATAGTCTTAACTTTTCAGAGAAGCGGGGGTTCTCACTCCTCCACCAACATAGTTATCTGAGGCAAGATCTGCCTTCTAGTCTTCCAAGGAGCATTTTGGTGGCCCAAACCCTCACCGACACACTTTGGGACAGTTTCATAACAGGGATCAAGTCTAGTCCCTCACTAAATAGTCCTTTCGATGGAAAATCTATTTCTTGATTCTTTGTCGTATAGTTGTCATGCAAATAACTTAAGACTAAAGGTGAGGATTTTCCAATAGGAATGCCCCCCACACATCCCAGAACTTTGTGTTAATGTGTCCTGTGATTTGTCACCAGTCTTTATGTTACTTACAAGCATATTTACTACACAAACACAAAAGTAATATACTGTAGTGTGTGTACTGACCTTCCTGTGAGCGTATGGTCGTATGGCTGGGCCGCGGCAGTGTTCCTCTGTGAACGGCGCAGTGACCCCCCTGGATTGGAATTAGGCCGGTTGGACATTGGCACCTCTCTCCTGAAGGGACATACCCTTACTATACACTACCATTCACTGAGAGAGTGAGAGAGAGAGAGAGAGAGAAAAAACATCATGCACTTCCAACAAGAGTGCGCATGTGAGTGTATATTTTATGTACGAGTGTGTGTATTGGTCGATTAAAGGGAAACTCCAGTGTCTCTTTGTCCTGGTGTTTGAATCTGTAGCACCTGCGTGATAACTGCACACACAGCTCATGGAGTCAAGCAGAAGTTAAAGGGGAGGAGCTGAGCAAGACGGGTGTCAGGACAGGACTCCCGAGAACATGTGATCAAGGCCCAAGACAGACACACCCGCTCTTGCTCGTTTCCCCTTCTCTAAGGTTCTCTGGGATAAATTCTGGTCAGCAGCAGAGGAACAGCTGCTGAAGATGTTGTGTGGGTGCAGGTGCTGATGGGAGTGTGGGTACTGCTCTCTGATTTGGTTAGACTATGCTGAGAAACCAAAATGTTTAAACATTTTTATAACAAACTTGTAAATAGTTTCTATAAATGCATGTTAACTAGTTACCAATTTAATGACCCTGTAAATGAATCAGCTATGAATGAATCAGGTCAGTCAGGCAAGGGGTCAACAGGGTCAACATGGAAACCCCCATTTGGACCTTGTCCTCCCAAACAGCCATGATCAATCACACAAACACACTTTGACTACCTGATCAAGGTTAAGGATATAAGTCACATTAGTCAGTCTGTGCCCTGCCTGTAGCACAGATATACACCTACACTCATGTGGAGAAGGGAGGATATAATCAAGAACCCAATAAAAGATTCCTGAGCATAATGTTGGGGGCAGACCGCGGGGACCAGGCGACAGTCAGGCAGGCAGGCAGTCCGGTGGCAAGGACCAGGCAACAGTCAGGCAGGCAGACAGACGGCAGGGACCGGGCGACAGCCAGTCAGGCAGGCAGGCAGGCAGACAGACAGACAGGCAGGGACGGGCGACAGTCAGGCAGACAGACGGCAGGGACGGGCGACAGTCAGGCAAGACTGCAGGGACCAGATGACAGTCAGAGGTGTTTGGGAATAGACAGGCAGACGGGAGGACCGAACAACAGACGGAAGACATGGGACGACAGTCAGGCGGACAGGCTGGCTAGGCGATAGACAGATGGGGGACCACATGACAGACAGACAGGCTAGACAAGAGACCGACAGACAGTGCAGTAAACCTGAGTCGTAAATATTAAACAAATCCCGTAGTGAGCTTTTAAGGTGTTTTTTAGCTGCAAACCCAACCACACTTCTACACCCCGCACCCAAGCAAAGGATGTTTTAACAATCTCATTGTGTGAGTTCTTTGCTCATGCTCCAGAATTCCACACAAAAATTACACAATACATTTTTATCAAGGTGATAGCTGCTAGCTATGGTTATAGTGTCACAGTAAGGATGAATAAATAACAGAGAAGTACAAGTCTGGATAAAGACGGTTTAAAGGCTGGAACGTTTGCTGGGGTCGCTTTGACGCGTGTCAGATGGTTTAATTGTGTAAAATGTAAAGATCCGTTTTACAGCACTGAACAGCGAGTGCATATTTCTTGGTTGTGCGTGTTGGTTTCTTGAGTGTCTAGCAAACTTTCCGGGAGCAGCCAGAGCTTAGTGTAGTTTAGTTACTGATGGACTCTCAGATGTATGAAAGTATAAAAATGAATGTAAAGAAAACAGCATATCAACTATAATCCGGAATCTCCATTAACCTGCAGTGTTGATCAACAGTTCGAAATGTTAGAATCTTCAGTGTTGAACCTTCCAGGTCACACCAGTGTGATGCTATGCTCTAATGCAGAATAGTCAGGTGGCAACCTTGTGACACTACACACAGGTTTTCAACCTTAACCATGTAACTAAAAAGTCCTGAATTAAGGGGAATCTAGATGGAGGCAGGAAGGAGATGCTCCACGGTGAACCTCTGTTGACTAGGACAAGGGCTGTGAGTGGTGTTTCCAAGTAAACTGTAGACGGAGAGGCCACCTTCCTTTACTCTGCTCTCAGACAGCACCAGCCCAGACGGAAGAGATCGGACCAGTTCGTCTCCACACTATCCCTGCGTATATGTGCAGAGTACTGATCGCCTCCATAACGTATGAGGAGAGAAGGCAAAGGGGGAGAGTAGACTATAAAGTGCGCAGCAGAGTGGGTCGGAGCGAGTGTGGTGACATCACCACCAGTGGCTTACGGAATCAATCTTAGTCACAACACACTCATGAACAGACCACAAGAGAAAGACAAATGTCATTGTGAGCCTATGAACGAGCGCTGCTAGTTAGCTATTAAGCTGCTAGCCAGCTCCATTAGCCGATTTGACATTGTTTCTTAACTTTTCTGGCTAAAATGTGTCTGAATGATAAAAGTTAGGATGTGAATTTCGTGCTGTTTTTTCTGATTTCTGAGCTGTTTGAGTTTAAGATTTAAGAGGAGCTAATTCCATGTACGAAGGTAAATTTAGAACGTTGTAATTGTGTGTCAGCACCACCCACCATTGCACCTGTCCTATCTGTGGCTCCACCTTTAGTGTGTGTGTTTGTGTGGAGAAAGGAGAAGGCCGTGGGAACTCACCAGCCGTGTGCAAAAGCCCCAACCGGCAGCCTGGGAGGAAGAACAGCATTGGGGCAGAAGCAGGACGAGGAGAAGAAAAAACAAGAAAAGCTTCAGTCCATTTAAAAGTGAAACAAGATCAGTTACACCAACACAGGCATCGGAAGTCCTGCTTCTGTAGCATGGAAGACCAGGCACACCACCGACTGCCGCATCAGCCTTCAAACAGCCCGCAACCATCCCCCAAACACTAGGTAAACATCGCACCAACACCAAGCAAAAATCACCCAAAATCCCTGCAAACATACCCAGACATCTTCCCAACACCCCGAAAATGTCTAACAAACATCTTCCAAACACCCTGCAAACATATAACATGTAAAAACAAACATATTACACACAAACGGTGTGTCACTTGTATTTAAACGATGAATAGCAAGCAAACTGACCAACAAAACTGGAACATATGACCCTCACCTACACACACACACACAGAGAGGAAAAACTGAACCCAAACCCAGTTCTGAACACACTTGGGTTCAGACCAGAGGCTCATAATCTCTGCGAGACTTCAGGACTTTCAGACATTAGAGAGGGTTCCTTGTTACCCTCCTGAGGCTGTACATTTGAAGGAAACATTTATACCTTCTATCCCAAGAGCACCAAGTGAAACTCACAGACTCCAATCTCTTTCTAGTGGAGGTGAACGAGACATCTTCAACACAAACCCAGACAGTCAATTCTCCATTCTTCCACCATGAATGAGTTTAGTTTTAGCACCGAATTCTAAAACTAGTAGAGCAAAACCTCAGGTGTCAGGTGGCAAAACCATAACCATTTGATGGAATACATTCTGGTTCCATTTGCCTCCACTATGAACAGTTCTGACTAAGGGTGTTTCACACTAAACCCACTCTGGGGACAGGTCAATGGGCTTTAAACTAGAGCTGCATGATAAATCACTTGTTAATCAATATCATGATATTGGTCTCTGCAGTACTGATATCACAAAAGACTACAACATATGAACGAGCCTCTAACCAATCAGTGTTTCTAAAAGGGTGATCAATCACAGCTCCAGGTGAGTTACTGGGCATTCTGATGAATTGGGGTCTTATAATCCATGTAATCCATTTCGTTCTCGTTATTTTAATCTTTAACCAATAAAGCCCAACTAGCCAAGATGTTGGCTAGTTGGGCTTTATTGGTTAAAATTTAAGGGCTGCATTCTGCATTTTCCTCATGTTTATTATTTTCCTTGCTGTTTGTGCAGGTCTGTGTGCCACAAATATAATTAATATTTCATCAGAATTCATTCTTACATGACCTGTTTTGTTACCGTTCCTTTAAAGCCAATATAATATATACATATTATAAAAAATTATATATTTGTGGATTGGCTGCCCTGTACCGCTGCTCCACATTCCTAAAGAGGCGGGGCTAAATAGCTGTAGGTTGAATAAGGATAAATATGTAAATATGTACATCTTGTGACATCACAAACACTGAACTGAAAACAGTATGTTTATGCACTGAACTGTGTGGACAGAATAGTTACAGACTCTAAAATTCTAACTCCAGAAAGGTCAGACTCCAGGTCATTTAATGTACTGAATGTCATCACAATCGCACACCAGAATAATCTTGTCCTGATCTCCTGTCCACCCAGGCACTTTCACGTGGAGGTGGTGTTGAAGGTGGAGCTGAAGGTGGTGGCGAAGGTGGTGAAAATTAAGGAGGTGGTGGTGGTGGTGGAGGTGAGAGTGGTAGATAAGAGGGAAGTGGTACTGAAGGAGGTGAAGGTGGTGAAGCTGGAAGAGAAAAGAGTCTGAAATGTACCTCCAGAGGCTGAGAAGGCCCCAAAGAGCCTAGACCTTCTCAGGCCGAGCCGGAGAGGGGTTTAAGGGGAGAGAGAAGAGAAGGAGCGGGTGGAGAGGGCTGATAAACCACAGAGGGTGGAGAAGGTGGTGTTCAGTTTTAGTGTTTATGAAGTAAAACCAGGTTCTGGACTTCCCTCGGCTCGGAGACTCGAAAATACGACATAATCATCACGGGCCCTTTTAGGCCTGAAACCTCTATTTTTCTTCGCTTTTTCTCATAATTTCACCTCCTGGACCACAGCTAAAGGCCCCGAGCGTCTTATATATGCTCTGTGCTTAAGAAATCAGTCTTTATATGAGCGAAAAGCGTAATTATTTCCTTTAAACGTCTCTAAATGTAATTTTTTTTGCCATCCCGAGGCCCAAACTCTGACGCATTTAGCCTCTTAGCACAACCCCCCCTTCCTCCGACACCCAAAACACACCCAATACTGCTTTAAAGCGGGCTAAATTTTAAAATTAGGGTCCAAAAATGAACGATAAGTGTTTTGAATGTCTTCAGATTTGCTTGTTTTTGTGTCTAAAGTCTATACCGAACTTTGCTAATGCTAGCTCAGTAAAAAGGCTAATTTCTTCAAAAAATAGACGCAAAATGTGGATCATCGTACACATACAAGACTCTTAAAGCAAATTTAAGTCAAAAGCGATCCGGATCAGCACGAATACACAACAATAAACAAATAAAAACAGATAAAAACAAACAGGCTGAGGTAATTCAGCGGCCTCGGCTAAGCTAGGATAACGGCTAATGTTGACGAGGCTGGAGAACCGGGTTCTCTGAAAAACAGTGGGAAAAGAGCGAAGAGCGAGGATTTAGAAGGGCGAAATAGGTGAAAGGGGTTGGTATGGGGGAACAGTGAGGGGGTCGAGGTGGAGAAACGGAGTAAAATAGAATATACAGCTTTATTTAGCCTCGAAATGTCTGTTAGGAATTTTTCCGTTCCACCTTAAATGGTGCGGCACTTACAGTACATCACAACGCTCCATAGGAGCGTTGTGCTGTACTGTAAGTACCGCACCATTTAAGGTGGCACTGAAAATTCTTAACGGAGACGACAAACTCATTTTTCGACCCAATTAAACCTTCCATATCACACCTTTCTTCATCTTTTCAACCCGAATTGTGAGTTTAAAACTCCGCGGACCGTATCTCACCCTCATTATCCCCACAATTGTCCCCATTCTCTTCATTTTCATCATTATCACCGTCATCGTCCTTCTTCACACTTTTAAACCACACACACGCTCTACACCTCTCACACTCTTTTTTTTCTCCCTCCACCAACCTCTTTTACAAGTCTTAAATCTTACCGATGATGTGGAGAAGGTGTTTGATTGTTATTTTTCTTTTTAATGGGGTGTATGGAGGCCCTCCTCGTCAAAAAGGGAAAAACAAGAAAAGCAGGAACTGGAGGGGCCAGATGACGCTGGCAGGCGTGTGTTGGGGTTCGAGGAGTGTGTGGTGTGTATATATGTGTGTGTGTGTTTTATTACCTGCTCCGTGTTGCGGGTCTGTGTCTGACAGCCTGAGCAGCTCCACTCACACAGCCACCTCACCGCTACCCAGCTCCGGAGACTGTTCCGCCGCCTCCGCCGCCGCGCACTACTTCACCTGGCCTGCCACAAAAACACACCTGTCCACCTTCTAAAAAAGAAACACACCAACACGGACACCGGCACACACACACAAAAGCCTCGGTTGAGTTTACAGTTGAGCCTGCGCCTCCGTCTCTCCGTTACGGACCTTTTAACCTGTCGCCCGGCCCTTTGTTTATGCGAGCCGCGTCCTTCTCCCATATCCTTCCGCTGGGTCGCGACCTCCCAAATCCTCAAAATCAATAAAACATTTTAAAAACATGTATAGATATTTTTAATTCGCAAATATATATATATGAATGTGTTTACCTGCCACTTGGGGATAAACGTGCTGTTTATATTTATATTAATACTGGTGTGATGTAAAACCGCTCCAGCGCAGCGTCACCAGAAGGGAGGGGGAGAGGGACGGAGCGGTTACCATGGAGACCGGCCGCGTTCGGAGATGGCGGAGCTGCTGCAGGACCCCCGTTCACCCGAGCGAACAGAGCCCTGTGCCCTGCAGGGACATCACACATGTCACTGTTACACACACCCAGGTACACCCAAAAACTTTACACACTTACAGAGCCCTGTCCCCTGCAGGGACGTCACACACATCACTGGTATGTGATGGCACATCTCCTCTTCCTCTCTTCCCCTCAGCCTGCCATCTCCTCAGCACTTCTTGTCTCCTCGTCTCCTCTTCTCCTGTTCCATCAGCCTGCCATCTCCATAAACAGTGTGTAAAATGTTAGTATTCTTATGTGCTTTATAAACAGACAAAACAGTGGAGTCAAACTGAGCCCAACGAATACCGATGTACAAAATGTGTTCATTTGGTGTTTACACAGTTTGAACACATTCAAATAGCAAAAGTCTTTAAGATGGAGTAAAAAAGATGTCAGTTATTTGTTTAGACACATTGGACAGTGAATGGTTTAGACTGACTACAAACACAAAATCAGGGTTAAAGCTGGAGGTCGGCTGCTCCAGCAGGGGGCGCAGGCGAGCGGAGAGGGTTCGGTTTAGCCTGAAGATGGTCAGGAGTCTTCAAATCAGAAACTGAAACCTCCATGCTGTCTTTATTACAACTGTCCTGCATACAACAACGAATCATCCTCTACTGTGACTGAATCATTATACATAAAAATGCAGTACATTTCGTGAAGAATTGCAAAATAAATGACAGTATATTTAATGAATAACCACAAATAAAAATGTAGCAAAGTTCTTGAATAAAAATGTAATTAATAATAATATTTATCTTGCACTCACACACAAGAGAGATTACCAGAGTGTAAACAGAGGGATGGAAGGAGTGGGTCATTCCCATTTTTCCAAAAAAACATTTTCTTATTGTGAACACTATTATAAACACTGCTTTGTAATCAGAACTGAATACAGACACTCTACAGACAGATACTCTATTCTCTACAAATACTCTACACTCTACAGATACTCTACAGATTACAGATACTCTACACTCTACAGATGCTCTACAGATACTCTACACCAGCGTTTCTCAAACTTATTTTTCCTGGGGACCAGTCATGTCAGGCTTTGGGGCTGCAGGGCCCTGCACATATGACACCCTCTTCCCCAAGCCACGACCACCACCCCGCGGATGCGTATCCGCATAGATAGATACATAGATACATAGATACTGTAGATATTATTTTATTTTATTTTTTATTATTTATTACACCACTTCCACTACTGTTGTTAATATTACTATTAGTATTAGTATTATTTGGGCTTATGCTTATGTAAGAACAATATTAAACATGACCTAACAGGAGTGCTTTGGCTAAATTTGAGATTATTGCCAA
>JBBPDB010000019.1:17069780-17082254 GCA_037974465.1 Brachypetersius altus
TCTCAGCATATGCACTGGGGTTCCCAGTGGAATGCTGTAGTCTTGGAGGAACATAACATTGGAGGAATGCTGTGGACTTGGAGGAATATTGTGGTTCTGAAGAAAAATTGTGGACTTGGAGAAACTTTTTGGCTGTCATTTGTATTGTGTAGGTGGCTGAAATAACAAAACAATTTATGCTGCAGTCTTTAAACTCAAAAATCTCACATTTGACACTGCTGTGGTAGCACTATGAGCAGATGGTTCTATTTTTCATTTGGCCACAGTGGGCATGAAAAAGAACCTAAGGACAAAATGTGTAGCTACTTAAAAACTTTGAACCACGAAGTAAAATTGTGATTTTAATGTGGGCAATTTTTCTCATTGTGTTTTTTTGTCCTTGGTTCTGTTTGATTAAAGTGAGCATAGTTGCTGCATAGTTGTGTATATTCATACACTTAATTATTAATCTCTCTCTCTCTTACTCTCTCCCTCTCGCTCCCACACAGATGCAGATGGTGGTGTTTCAGCAGATGCAGTGGCATTGCTGAGGTCAGGACGTGTTCAGAGAGAGGACAGTGACGACTCAGATACACTCTGTGCCTCGGCAAGGTCACATAAACTCTCCAGGGCTTCGTCTGCACCAGCCAGAGGCAACACCACTCCCAAACACGTCAGCCATCACACCAAAGAATCCGCCGGACATTACGCCACCAACCTTGCTGAGTCCGTTTTGCAGGACGCCTTTATCCACTTGTCCCAAGACGAGCCGTCATTCTCCACGGAAGCAGCAGTTAGCATCTCCAGTTCTCCACATAAAGCAACTGATATGAGACACCATACGGAGGAGCCCCCAAGAGCAAGAGCTTGCTCTTTCGAACTCCCCAAAATCGTGATCGTACAAAGTCCCGACAACTGTGACGAGGCAGCTGACTGGCCTGGGACACAGCCTGAACACCAGGGAGCCCATAAGAACTCAGCTGATTCGGTAGCACAATCACACTCACATCACTCACTTGGCTCTCCAAAAAGACACTCTGCCAAGCCTGTGGAAGTAGCTCTGGCATGCGCCGCAAGCATCATCGGCACAATCAGCACCCCGCAGGTCACTGAGAGGCTCACATTCGAATCAGGAGATGAGGACGATGTTGAGGATGAAGAGGATGGCAGCGAGACTGAACAAGGAGACTTTTCATTCTCCTCTGCCATGTGCAGCATGGCACAGGTGGCAGGGGCAGTAGCGGTAGTGGACCTAACGGAAGATTCTGCTGATACCGAAGAATCGGGTGAGATTTTCTCAGCGTCTTTGGGCCTGCTTTCAGCAGCCCAGGCCTCCACAGCAGTCCCACTGCACTGCAGCGTAGCAGAAGGCACCTGTGTGGAAACGTTCAGGGCCAACGTGGCCGAGGTCCTCCTGCGGGAGGCTTCGGCAGTGCTAACCCACAAACAAAGCTACACAAGCATAGCAAACTTCTTAGAGGTTACTCATAACAAGATTGTTGATGGGATCACACGTCCAAGGAGGACATATCAGGAACATCTGGAGGTGGATGATTTCACACAAGAGGTCGCAGACAGCATTTTTAAATATGCCCTGGACAAAGCTGCTAAAAGGAAAGAGCTTGAAGGGAAGGATGCCACTGACATGCAAGGTTTCCTCCTTGACAGTGTAAACAGTCTGCTTTTTGATGTCCTTTGTGTCACGTCGAGGAAAATCAGTGACATTTCAAAATGTAATCCAGGGTCATCCGACAGAAGAGGGAGTGAAGTCGGCTCCAAAGAATGTGAGGCTGCCACCAAGCTTGCCAGAGAAGCGTTAAGCCAATTACAGTCTGTGACTGAGCCTAGCCAGCCAGATAATCTCAGTGAGAGGCAGAGCAGTCCTCTTTTGGGTAAGAAAGAGAAGGAGCAGAAGAGCAATCAAGAGGAAAGGGAGGGTGAATTAAACTCAAATGGGAAGGAGCCCTGCAGGCTCCCTCAGAGCAGAATAAACACTGCCATGGCTCGGGAACTGGCTGACCTGCAGGGGCAGCTGGGTAAATGTGATTGGAGCTACGACTCCAGGCTCCCCTCGGCAGAGAGCTCCCCTTTGCACAGTGCTCGAGGAAGAGAGGGAGAACTCAGGCAGCAGTTCTCCACCTCCTCCAACGGAGCACTTGTAGTACCTAAGATGGTGCAGGGTGAGGGAAAGACACCAGTCATGTGCTTTGCTGAGGACTTGGCATCAACTGTGGTGTCCATGGCCACAGAGCTGGCGGCGATATGCCTGGAGAATTCAAGTGGCAAGCAGCCCTGGTTCTGTGGCCTGAAGGGTGGATCTGAGGTTCCTGAAGGGCTTCTTCTGCCCTGCAGGAAAGCCACAGCTCTTCGTAGAAAAGAACCACAGAATGGTGGTGTAGTTGCAAAGAAACACCGTCCGCCTCGGCTCAGTGAAATCAAACGCAAAACAGAAGAACAGCCTGAGCTCATGGAGCGTCTGGTCAACCGAGTGGTGGATGAGACTGTCAACCTAGATGAACCGGCCACCTCTGACCCTTTTGCTCTCTTTGCCTCTGAGGTCACTGCCCGGATCATGAACTGCCCTGAACTGAATGTGGTGGATACATCAAAGCAGGGCCAACCAACCCGCAGCCGGCTGCAGTGTGAAAGGTGGAGCAGTCGAGGCAAAGCTTCTAGCTATGAAAGCATCCCAGAGGAGGACACTGATCCTTCTGGAGCACCAAACACCCTGGGGCCAGGTAACAGGCTGGGTCACAACCTGAGTAGAGGAAGCTCGATCTCCAAGCAGTCCAGCTGTGAGAGCATAACTGATGAGTTCTCTCGGTTCATGGTGAATCAGATGGAGACAGAGGGCCGAGGATTTGACCTCCTGCTGGACTACTATGCTGGGAAGAATGCCAGCAGCATCCTGGCAGCAGCTGTTCAGCAGGCAGCGAGCAGGAAGAATGGACACCTCAATGTCCGGACATCATCTTGCCTTTCCAAACAGTCAAGCACAGAGAGCATTACTGAGGAGTTTTACCGCTTTATGCTCAAAGACATGGACAAGGAGAACAGAGACTATGGAATCACTAAGACCAAAGAGTGGAGTAACAGCCTTCTGCCTCCAACGCCGAGAACACCCTTCTGCATCCGCCAGTCCTCTGTTCCAGACAGACGATCATCTGACTCCAGGCTGACCGTAAACTCGCCCATCAAAGCAAACTCGTTTGATGGATTTGCCCGAAACGTTCATTGCGACTCACTTAACATCTACCCATCCAATTCTGTATCGTCCACAAGCCTGTGCAAGTCTGACTCTTGCTTGTACAAGCGTGGCCAGACAGACCACATCACAGACATGCTGATCCATGAGACATGGGCTAGCTCCATTGAGTCGCTGATGCGTAAAAACAAGATCATAGTGGAACCTTCAGAAGACAGCATGGACCTGGACTCCACTGACTCTCAGCCCCACGTCCAGCTCTTTGCTAATCGCCTAGCTGCTGACATTGTGGAGAGTGGAAAGTCATTAATGGGAGGGCAACAGGAAGAGGGAATGACTGCTCATCAGAGGCTTGCTACAGTTGGAGAGAAGAGGCAGGGTTTTAAGCAATCCCGGCCGGGAAGCGGTCGTAGCCGGTCAAGTGTGGAACCGCACGAGAGCGTTGAAGGTCCCCAAGGGTCCCCATGTGGGGGTACTACGCGACCAGGCCAGCGGGAAGTTCCTCTAATCCACATTGAGCCAGATCAAAGGGATGAAGCATCTGAAAATACCCTGAGGGACCATGGTTTCAGCAGGGAGTCACACACCCAGGCTGAACCTCAGAGCAGCAGAGACAGAGTTCTGGCAAGCAGGAACAGGTAAGGTCAAAGAAAACACGTTGATACACACCACTCAAGGGAAAAGCTTGCACTGAAGTTATTTGAAGCACAGCAGAAGGCTTGTAGCAGAGCTACAGCTGTAACATCTCAGGTCAGCAGTGTGGCTTTGATCTGCCTGAGTGAGAGAGCGGAGGATTTTGTGAAATTTAATTGCCAGCCATTTCCTTTAATACAATAGGATTGTTCCATTTTGCCTGTGGGCACTAAAAATAGATGCTTGGCACAGCAAAAGCACACTGAATATGACTCACTTGAAAATACTGTCTGCTTGTTGTGTTACATAGTTGAATTTGAGTTTTCTCAACGTATGATGAACTTTGTGCTGGTGTATTATTGGTGAAGATAACAGACATTTACACGCAGCAAATAAAGCAGAGTTGTCCGGTGCGGTTATGCCATGTACTCTTTCCCTCAGCAGTGACAAGACCCCCACAGTGCCCCCTCCAGGCGTGGAGGGTGAGTGCCGCTCTCTCAGCACTAGCAGTGAGGACAGTGGCTCAGGCAGTTGGGCTCAGGTTGCCCCTGATGAAGATCCCCAGGAGGAGACCACCAGTAGCTTTATTCAGCTAAGCGAGGGGTCAGTCCTCCAGTATCCCATCACTCCTTATCAGCCACTCTGAGGCTGCTCCATTTAGTTCTCCATTAAAGCTACATGCGCTAAAAGCTAATGCTACCCGTGGCTCCTGCTGCTCCATAATCTAAGCTGCTTTGCTTACCATCACATTTGTGTGAGGATATCAGTACTTCCAGTCACTTGAAGTACAACATCCCCTCCTTTAATTGCCAAGACACAATTATGGTTTATACCCCACCAATTAGCATCATTTCAGCTGCAAACTTTAGGATCCGGAGGACTTAAACTAGGTCAGCGTGAGGGCCAGGGTAAGGGTAGTGGTTAAGCCTCTATTGTTTCAGATTAACATCTCTGTTGGCCTTTTCCTTTTTAGAATCTCTATAATGTAGCCGGAAGCATCAGCCAAATATAATGAAGGGAACGTGCTTAAACATGCACTGCTAGCTAGACGTAATTGGTGGCACACACACACACACACACACTCTCTCACACACTGCTCTGGCCAAGTTAGCATGCAGAAATACCACATTACGCCAAATGAGATTATATTGCCTACTGGACACAATGCTTTCACACACAACGCTTTCAGACAGTCAGAACCTTTCCCTAACACACACACACACACACACACAGACACACACACACACACACACACTCATATAAGCCAGGCAGAGCTGGGGGGATGTAAATCCCTGAAGTGAGAGAGATTCCATTAGAGCGGCCGCTTCAGTGCAGAGCTCTGAATAAGTCAAGCCGACAGCGCTGATGTTTTCTGGTCCTCACACTCCAGACAGAACCTTCCCCAGACCCCCGGACAGGTGCCACCACTCATATCCTGCTATCCTTAGCCATGGTCTGCTCAACAATTTCATATACAGTGCTCTTCAGGCCCCCATTTCTTTATATTCTGTATTTAAATGAGTCAGCATGTCAATACAGTGATTTACTGCAACATGTTCAAACACACATGTACTCTGGGTGGGTACGGTGGTCCTTCCTCTCCTCCATCACTCAGTATAGCTGGGTTTTTTTTTAAATTTTACATATAAACTGAATATTTGTTCATTTTTAAAACAAACTCCATACCAAGCTTTTCGCAGCCACAAACCGCTGCTTCACCCGCGCCGGCCAGCCCACACCATACCCCTAGTGCCCACCTCCACCTTCACTTCATCTTCTGCTCCTTTCCTTTCGGCTGGTGGAAGGGAAAACCCTCTGCTAGTGGGTTTGAGGTCGACGCGCTGGGATCGTATAACATCACAATACAGAAACGGCTTCTCAGATCAAAACAACTTAACAGTAATTCAACAAACTGAAGTGCTGTTTACACCGTGGAAGGTCTGTGTTCAGTCCCCCCTTAATCCAGTGTGTAAACAGAGTGTGTGTGGTGAGAAACGGTCGATTGTAGAGATTCTGATTTCTTTCCAGTGGAGGTCAATGGAACCAGTCAACACATTTTTTTTCGTGTTCCCCATTAAAAACTATCTACTTCATCCAATCTACAAAATTGTATGTCTCCTTCCCTCCTCTGCAAGTCCTATCAACAATAAAAATGATTCAAGATTTATTGTCAACACCACAATATACACAGTATACAGGGTATCAAAATTCCGTTTCACACAAGCCCCTCCGTTTCACACAAGAAAAACGTAAGTTGCGTGAAATATATGAATCACTTCATTTCCATTTTAATTGCGTAAATCTGTGAAATGCGTGAATCATCTGAACTGTGTGAATCAAGTGAATCGTTACCCCCCTAACATTTCCTCAGCGCTTCGTTCCGCCTCAGATCACTAAAGTGCCGCTGCAGGGCGGACGCTCGCCTCAGACCGACCAATCCCAGAGCCGTGTGTGCATTTGTGTGTTGCAGGAACGGGAACAGCAGTGCATCCAGCCTCGGCGTGGTTGACCTGGAGGGCTTTTTGGAATGTTCCGGGTCCACTGGGCTGATCAGGTATCAGATCACAAACCGCTCCTCCGCCCGGCCTCACACACTTCTGCTCACGACAGACCAGTCACACAGAGCTGATTTGCTGTCTGGACTTAAAGCATCCTGATCTGACGTCCCAAGAAAACGCCCAGTCTCACAGACTTGCAGAATTTAATGTTCGAGACAGAAACTGTAGTGACTCAGATCTCTTTCCAGTGGAGGTGAATGGAACCAGACGTTATTCACGAGTCATGTCCAAGTAGGTTTTATTGTCGTTTCATATACAAACAGCACACAGTGAAACCCAACAACATGCCTCCAAGACCACGGTGCAGCACAATAGCAGAACAGAACAGACAAAAGTGTGAAAGAAAAACACAAGAGCAACTAAACAGCAGGACAAGGCAACATTTAGTGTAGTCTACCGTAGCTATAGCCTGGATAAATACAGTATTTTGACAGGTACTGTCGGGGGTGTTCTAGGATGGGGAAGCCAAATTATAAATACTATCTGAACCATGTAGCATCGTTTTAATCTGACAAAAGTGTGTTTGTGGGGGGGGGAATTGCGTTTCAGGAAAATTAGTGGTGTTTATCAATGTCCTGCATGTATCCCTCCACCATGAATGGGTTTAATTTTAGGACCAAAAGCTTGGGCCTGTCAGGTGGTGTCAGCCTGTGTGGTTCTACACAACATCACCACCATCAGAAGAGAAAAGACCCTAGTCCTGATGCCTATGCCCCCCGTTATTTTTGACCCTTTGACCCTCGACGGCCCCACAGGGTGTGCTGTGAGCACTTTTTTAAAAAACGCAGCACCGTAAAAAAAAAAAAAAAAAGATACAGACTATGAACAATTTGAAGCTTTGTAATGTTTTTATTTGCTCCCGTTCCTACTAAATGTGAAGTGAAAATTCAGCGATGGCACACACACATATCGATGAAAGATGAATGTATGGCAATGCCTTCTTTGCTGGAGCTTCTCAATTTCAAGCTTTAGTTCCAGCTTACATAGACAAAAAGGGAGAATCAGCAGTCAGTGTTTCATCACCCACATCCTCCTGAATATTAAAGGCATCAGCATGGTTCACACTTCATTTGCACACTCACCTGTACCTCAGGATCACAGGAGATGTTGGATTCTGGAGCAGCTCAATGTTCTTCCCCTCCACTGAACACAGCACATGAAATGGAGTGTCATGCAAATAAACACACTGTACAGAGTGATTGCGATATTACCCTTCACATAAAGAGAAGACATTCCTGCCACCTGGGTCCGACTGGACGCCTCCCTCTACCCCTCCATAATGGGCCTCCATCTATTGCTGGCCAATGCCAAGTTCCCTACAGGCATGAAGGCTTCAGGAGGCCCTCCACCTGTCACCTTCTCACCAGCCTTTTTCTTATTGACTGTAAAACATAGAAACAAGCTATTGGACACACTACAACGTGCATAATGAGCAGACATTAATGCATTAAATTTTAATACATGGGCCTACCACTTGAAATGATGTTTTAAATGATGTTTAACTTTAGGAGCGATTCAAAAACGTGATGCCTCTACACGCCTCTCTATTTATTTCAAGTATTTTAGTTATTTTCTGACAACATCGAAATAGTCTAATTAGTGCTGGGGCCGTTAACGGCGTGAGATTATTATCGCGTGATAAAAAAAATATCGCCGTTAAAACCCCCCCCTCCCCCGGACAGAGGGAGCTGGGTCTATACTACGCAAGCTGTGATGAATTTCACCTTGATATTTCAGTGACTTGTCCGGTTCACGCACGTTTCAAACCTGTCTCGGTCGGGGGGGGCGGGTTATCGGCAAAATTCCAATGAGATTAAAGCCTGCGAGGCTTTGTTGGCTACGGCGGTGTTGGACTGCAGCACTGATTTGTGTTTGTCGTAGCCTTGCGTGGTTAGTGTACAGTCTTCCTCTGTGAAGTACGGCGATCGCACCGTGATTCACAACGGTGACTTGCACTGTTGAACGCACCCCGTTTATGTGAACATGAACAGACCGTGATAAGTCAACTCTCACTCAACAAATCACCATCTGGCGTCGTAGTATCGCTTAACACCACATGAGACAACCGCGTTCAGTCAAACGTGAGTTCGCAGTTTAACCACAAGTTAAACCCGAGTTAGTTAAGCGCGCTTCGTAGTACAGGCGCCAGCTCTACCTGCTTAGTGAACCTTGACGCTCCCGAATAAGCTCGTTAATCAGTGCAGGTGAATTTGGTCTACAGGAAGGTAGATCTGAATCCAGGATTGGAGACCGAGGCCAAATATCTTTTATTATATTTTTCATGCCAAGTGTAGCCTTTGGCATCTTTAGCTATCTTTAGCTATCTTTAGCTATCTCGTCCAGTACCAGCACATCCCACACTGATCAGACGGGTTTCTGTGTGGATCTCTTTTGTATAAAGTTGTAAATTCCGTCTTAGCTTCTCTTTAAATTTGCACTGTCAGTGTAAACTTATCAATAACAGTGAAACTGGAGCACTGAAATCTGTGTGTGTGTGTGTGTGTGTGTACAGTGAGGAGAAGGAGAGGAAAACAGCACAGAGCCCTGAACAAACAGATGGTAAGTGATACAGCTTTTTTAAAACCTTTATTACACACACACACACACACACACACACACACACACAAACACATGCAGTACGTGGGTGCAGTCAGTGAAGTGTTACGGTGAGAGTTTATGATCCGGTTGTGATTTTGGCTCTCGTCAAAGCCTCTCCTTCATGAACTTTCTGCAGCTCATTTTTCTTCTGTAAACATAAATATATCACTCTATTATTACTGTCTGAACTTTAACAGAAACCATGTCCTTCCATACACTGGCCACCTAATTAGAAACACTGTCAGAATGATCCACCACCCCCCAATAATATCGGTACATCAGCAGATGTATGTTCAGAAACTAATCAGAGATTAAAGTCGATAAAGTGGTCGCTGAGTGAAAACTCAAGGTGTTTCTAAAAAAGTGGCCAGGGAGTGTGCAGCATTTTTACAAATATTTTTAAAATGTAAAATTTTTAATATGTCATTTTAAATTTTTTTCAAAAAGCATATTATTGCTATGTAAACATATACAATATTTCAGTATATTATTTCTGTTTATATAATTATCCCATTATTGAAGCTTGTAGAACGTTCTAGTGACTCTTTACTCTCTAATGAGGGGAGAAACAAACACAAAGAAAGTGTGAGAGAGACAGTATGTAAAATGCGAACGAATTATTGGGGAAAAGGGAAAAAAGAAAGAAAGAAAGAAAGGGGCAAGAGAGAGAGAAAAGGCACAGGAAGCAAGAGAAAGGGGGAGAGAGGAGAAAAGAAAAAGAAGATATATATGTGGAGGGCAGTATAGAAGATAGAGAGTGTAAGAAAAGAAAGAGAAGTGTCAGAGAGGGGAGAGAGAAACGAGAGAGAGAGAGAAGATAGAGAGACCATAAAAAGGAGAAAAGAGGGAAAGAGAAATGAGAGAGAGAGAGACAGAGAGCGAGAGAGGTAGGGGGGCTCTTTGAATTTGCCCACACAAATTCACAGTCATAGATGACTCATTCAGATGCAGCAGAACAAAAGACACACACACACACACACACACACACACACACTCACTTTCACACACTGAGCAGAATACAGAAACCCCCTGCCGAGTGGCAAAAACACACACTGAGCTGGAGTGGGTTTAGAATTACACACACACACACACACACACATATATATATACAAACACAAACACACACACACACTCACACTCAGATCTTCAGCATATATTTAAGTCCAACTTAAAAGTTGAGTCACACATCCTTTCATCCTCAAAACTTCTCTGAACCCTCAAACCACATCCAGCTCTTCAATAATGTAGATCAGACTCGTGGACGTGGTTTAGGACACAGTGTGACTTATTGTGAGCTGTAAAAATGAACTGAACATCAGCGGCAAGCCGAACAGTGCAGCTTCTTTTTACACAACAGGGTATGTTTTTGTTTTCACAAACTGCCTCAGCGTTTCTGTGACATCACAAATGCAGAGGAATCTGATCCCGGATCAGTCCTGCTTTCTGAACACCTCTGAAAGGAGTAAGTTCACATGTTACATTTATTTGCATTTCACTGAGTGAAAGACAGTCTTGTCCCTGACGTCCTTTGACAGCTCTTTGGTCTTGCACATGGTGGTGGAGAGGCTGGAATGGAAGAAGCTCATTCTGTGGACAGGTGTGCTTTATAAACATGAGTTAAATCAGGAGTCTCTGCAATTGATAGATTGATTGTAATCTGTGTGCAACATGGAAACATAGCCAGTCTGTGGGAGCCAGAGGTCTGTCTGGGTTGTAGGGGATCAAATACTTACTTCACTCAATGACATGCAAATCAATTTATATGTGTAACATATTTTTTCTTGATGTTTGGTTGATATTCTGTCTCTCTCCATAAAAATGAAACTACAAAATAAATTAGAGACTGTTTGTTTTTTCAAGTCAACAAATTCAGCAGGGGATCAAATAATTATTAATAAGTATATTTTTTACACTCTGTCTCTCTCTCTGTCTCTCTCTCTCAGAGTTGACGTCAGGTTTGTCCACAGCGGGCAGTAGTTGTCAGAGAGAGTTGCTGGTGGTGAACTTTGATGTGGCCGGGGACAGTGTGGATGGTGTGGATATTGTGGACGTGGAGCTGAGGGCGGCACTACAGTGGATTGCAGCCTCAGAGCTCAGCGTTCCGGCTCTGTACTTCCGGAAGACTCAGGAACACAGTCTGGCCAAGGTGAGTCTCCACATAGGACCAGCCCATCTAGAGAACAGACTATGGTCCGCAGGTCCAGAGACTACAGGGACAGAGACCACGGTGACAAACACTGCAGAGACAGGGACCACAGGGACAGAGACTGAAGAGATAGGGACCACAGGGACAGACTGCAGAGACAGGGACCACAGGGACAGAGACTGAAGAGATAGGGACCACAGGGACAGAGACTGAAGAGATAGGGACCACAGGGACAGACACTGCAGAGACAGGGACCACAGGGACAGAGACTGAAGAGATAGGGACCACAGGCAGAGACAGAGTAAAGAAAACAACAGCAACATCTGGCCTGATTTTCCGTGAGGAAAATGGGATTCCGCCTGCCGTGTAACTCGCAGTGCTGAAAAGGCGTTCAGGTCTGATTTAATTTTTAATAACTGACCCGAGCTTTAGCGTCTTAAGGGCTGTTTATGAGTCTGTTTTGCGTCCTCGGCTGCTGCTGCCCATCCGGCTGGCAGAGTGCTTGAGCATACAACTTTCTCTCCTATTCATTCTCAAGGTTACTCGCCCATAAAGTTCCTGTCTTTAAATGATTAATACTCCCTGTATACAAGAACAGCGGGGTGGAGGCGGGGTGATGGGGGTGTCAGGGCGGAATCACAATTCACATTTTCTTAAGAAATTGAGTTACTTTTGTTCTTTCACCCTTTCTTTTATTTTCTGTGACTGTGAATAAGCGGCAGTCTATCCAGTGAGTTTGTGTCAGATGGTGAACGGCAGCAGTTCTATTCCAGGAATCCTTACTGAAGGTGTCGCTGAACAAATGCTGACCACACATCTGTTTTTATGCTGTTGCACACACACACACACACACACACACACACAGATCCATTTTTACACACTTCGAATAAACCATAAAACTTTTAATATGTAATGACTTTAGCTTAACGCTACACATACATGAAATATTAGGAATTGGCATTACAGTAGATGTGTTTTTTTGACCATATTTGGTTGTTTGTGGGCCAGACTGTTTTTGTAAACAGCACCATTAAATAAACCTGAGGAAGTTTGAGTGTTTTGGGAAAGATGTGGGTGTCTAGACTTCTAGTGTTCGTGACGTTATCCTTGTAGCTCCAGTTCTGACCTAAAGACTCAGATGGATGAGTTTTTTTTTAAACTATCAATTTAAAGCCCATTGTAAATGGCACAGCACTGCGGTTGTGGTTTGGGGTGGAGGTTCTGATAAAGTGGCCTGTAAATGCAGTTAATGGCCAATTTTATGGGCTTATTTATCGAGAGAATGGATGATTTACTGTGTGTGTGTGTGTGTGTGTGTTCAGTTCCAGAGAGTGGTGCACCTGGCCGGGCAGAAG
>JBBPDB010000019.1:17092047-17104100 GCA_037974465.1 Brachypetersius altus
CTCCAGGGAGAGACTGCCCCCTGTAGGTAGGGAATGGAAGTGGCTTTGGATAAAAGCGTCTGATAAATGCCGTAAATGTAAATGTGTAGGTGACTGAGGAGAGAGACCCTGATGATCTTCTCAGCTTTCCTCACAATCCTCTGTAGGGTCTTTCGACCCAAAATGGAACCAAACCGTGAGGCAGCTGCAGGGAAGGCTCTCTGTAGTTCCCCTCTAGAGTGTGGCGAGGACTGGGGTGAGGTGCGCTCTCCAGAATGTGAACACTTAGGAACTTGATAGAGCTGGCGTTAGAGCTGGTCAACACCCATCTCTTTTTTTTCCATATCCACATAGAGACAGATTGTTGCGCGTCCTCTCTGTACACCACCTCGTCTTTCCCACTGATCAAATCTAGTTGTGTAATTTGATTCTATGTACTGTTTAATCTCACCCTACGTCTAGTCTTTTCAGGGGGTGCTGGAAGTCTCTAATTGCATTGTTTTGTAGAGCTAATAGACCCTTACAAAATGACACAATAGGAAGAACAGTATACGTGTTTGATGTATGTTTTTTATGCTACATACTGCGCCCGGTTTTTTGTTCAGTTTAGGCCAAACTGACTCCTTACTAAAATTGACAGTAGTGTTCATCAACTTGATGAAAAAAGCAGCATATTTCGGCAACATAATACAGACTTACATAATACAGACTAACAGACTTACAATCTGCTCCCTGTTCACAAGCTCTCATTGCACCTCATCATACAGTCAGACAGGAGGCTCTTGAAGAACTGAGGGTTCTTTGTGTGTCGGCACGTTCGGCAGCTTTGCTCGAGATTCTTTCGGGGGGGATTTTTCTAGAGTCTATGGGAAAAGTTCTTTTTAGAGTCGGATCAGTACGGCCTGTTTGCTTTGGCCCCTTGTACAGCACTGCACCACTTATGGGATTACTTCTTTGCTGAAATGGATCCATATATGCACAATGGTAATTCCTTTAGGGTCCTGTATGTTGTTATTGTAGAGCGAGGGAACCTTTGAGCTGCATTGGGGCACAGAAACATATAGCTGTGTTTTTATCTCTCAAACTCTCGCCTCATGTTTGTTCCTCTCTCTCTCCCTTTCTCTGTAAATCAACTTAGGTGACCCTCGAAGCTTCCTTACTCACAATGGCTCGTTGTCTGCTTTGCCTCAAGGCCGTGCCAATTTGTCCCACGTTACCATCAACGGCGATAGCCTGCTCAGTGGCGTCAAAGCTGTCACAAGAATGGGTGGCTTTTTCTTGTCTCCCTCCAACGGTAAGGAGCGCAAGTTCAAACCATGAGACATCATTAGTTTTCTCAAAGGCCTTCTTTTAGAATCCCTCTGGTTTGCAAAGAAAGGTCCAAAAATCTGTCACAGTTTGATTTATTATGTCATTTAGGGCTTGTTTTGGGACATTTTCGGATAGTCGAGGATGTTCTACAGGATATTCACCAGCTGTGCTACGCACTAAGCTTAGGTTTTCACTCTTGCAATCTTATCTTGATGGTACCGTGGCCATTTTTGACCTTGCTCTTGGAGGTGAAAGGGTTTTTTCAGGACCTTATGGTTTTTGTGGTGTGCCAAGCAGGGAGGACTCCGGTGAGAAGACCCACTGTGGAGACCAATATGGTCAAAAACAGAATGTATGTGGAGCACGGCAGAGCCCAAGCTGCAGCACCAGGGGACAGGAAACACCATTTTCTTTATCAGGTACACATTCATTTGTACACCACCACACAAACAAAGGGCCAAGACATACCAGGACAGTGTTGAAGAACCACCACCTTGTCCGAATGATGTGAGATCACTGTTGTTTGTGTGATATAAATAATATACAGTCAGAATACGCTATCCATGTTTATTCTTAACTCAATGTTTTTCTTTTTTCATTAGGAATAAATGTAGCATGTATTTGTTCACTCCATTAGCAAAAATAGGTCAGATGTCATTCCCAGTAATAAAACATGGCTAAAAGACATAGCATTAAGAACTGAGGCTATTCGCTTAAAAACGTCCTCTTGAGCGTGTCGTCTTCTTTCTTTCATCTCTCTCCTTGTTTATTTCACACACACTGAATTGACCACGGCTGGAAGCCAGCCATCAACTTTCTCTTATTGGAAACAAGTGTGGAAACGTATGGCGCTTTTCCAATGACACACAGAACCGTCCCATACCCTGAACAAACGTTTTTCCATTACAAATAAAACCAGAGCCGAACACAAGCCGTTCGATGGCAGGGCTGAAAGCGGGCCACGGCCGAACTGACTGCATCCCTGCTTTCTGATTGGTCAAAATGTTTAATCACAACATGGAAAGAGGCCACTGTTTATTTACTGCACAAAAAAAAACAACAATGGAGACGCAAACAACTAGGAAGTTGAAGAACATTCCAGGGCAAGTCTTCTGTCACACTAACACATTTATCTTTAACGCTGCGAGAAACACGAAGGTGTACCAGGACATTGCTGGGGTTTGACCTCAATGCAAAGGGAAAAAAAAAAAGACAAGACTATAAATAATAAAAGACCACGATAACAAAAGCAGCTCTGACAGAAAAAGTTTCCACCGGTTCGAATCCATGGACGTGGTTTTGGGACGACCGGCCAGAAACTCCGTCAGCGGACTGAGATACACTGGAACATCAAAGTGTGCTGCACCATCCCAGTACAGTTTAGATACAGAAGGGTTCCTGTAGACTGTGGAAACGTTTCTTTAGTCTGCTTACACACACATCCCTACATTTTATCATCGCAGACGGACATGAGCAGCACATGGCTTGCTGGTTTCTAGTGTAGAATAGAACAAAACCTTTCAGTACTTCAGTGAAGAACTATATACACAAAATGCTGCGGTCAGTAAAGAGAGGTGGATTGTAACGTAATTAATAATATTATAATTACAGGGACTGTATGCAGTTGGATTATGGTCTCCTTATTGAAGTAATGTACATTTGGGTTGGAGAGAATACTTCATGTGATCTTGGTACATGGTGACTGAAATCAACACACGTTTTTTTCAGTAATATTTGTCTTCTTATAGGCTTTGGTGCCAACAGGAAAAACTGACCACCCAATGATCGATGAAGGTATTGTATAATAAAATGTCTAATCGGAATGCTAGTCAGGATATTGATAGTGCAGATACGCACTGATGAACAGTGTCATAATACATTACCAGTAATAATAGATCTGACTTTAACTTGTGCTTTTTACTGTCCAGAGGTTATGGACGGTGACGGTCGGGTTGCTGTGGAAGTGTCTCAGCTGCAGAAGGCCTGTGTGGTCCTGCAGCAGCATCGTGGAAAAGTCTTTGTTCCCACCACTCTTTCCCTGGAGGAGCAGAGATTACTGCAGTCACTCGACCGACTCAACCAACGCCTCCAGTGTGAGAATGGCCCTTCAGCCACTATAGCTGTGTAGTTTGTACAGAGCGTTCTTATGCCTGCACAAACTTCACAGCTTGAAGAAACACCTACACTGCACTTCCATTCACTGGCCGCTTTATTGGAAACACCTGCCACTCGCGTCATTTCATGCTCCATTTTGATTGGCTGGTCAGTAGTTGTAGGTTGTAGGAACACACACACTGTGAGACTCTTTTATGTCTACATGTTCTGTCTGTGAAGAGAGTATTCAAGTAAGCATTTAATTGTGCTCTGTACACTGTACCTTGTACATATGATGATAAACCTCAACTTCAGCTTCAACTAGTGACCCTCTCTCGCAGTACAATGTAGGACCACCAATTAGGAGACGCGACCAAATAAGATGACAGTTGTACACGTATATAGTGAGACGAGAGGGTGTGGCTGCAGGTTTTACAGAGAACAAAAAGACACATGCAGTGGATATAAAAGCTGTACACGCCCCTGTTTAAAAAACTGCTGTAAAAATCTGATACCAAATTTTTTTTTTATGCTTTTCCCACCTTTAATGTGACCTATAACCTGTACAATTCAACTGAAAAACAAACACTTTTGGAAGGAAAAAATAAAAAAAAAACATAAAAAATATGCTGGTTGCATAAGTGTGCACACCCTTGAACTATTACTTTTGCACCTTTTGATTTAATTACAGCATTCAGTCTTTTTGGGTAGGAGTCTATCAGCATGGTACATCTTTACTTGGCAATATTTGCCCAGAAGTGTTCCAGATCTGTCAGACTGCATCTCTTGTGCGCAGCCCTCTTCAGATCAACCCACAGAGTTTATATTGGATTTAGTTCTGGCCTCTGGCTTGGCCATTCCAACACTTTAATTTTCTCCTGAGGAAGCCATTCTTTTGTTGATTTGAATGTATGTTTGGGATCACTGACATGAAACTCCTCTTCATCTTCATCTTTCTAGCAGATGCCTGAAGATTTTGGGCCAAAAGTCACTGGTATTCAGAGCTGTTCATAATTCCCTCAACCTTGGTTTAGCCCCAGTTCCCCAAAGCATGACGCTACCACCACCGTGCTTCACAGTGGGAGTGGTGTTCCTTTGGTGATGCGAAGTGTTTTTGTTGCGCTTAACACCTTTTGGAATCGTGGCCAAAGAGTTCAACCTTGGTCTCATGTGACCATAACACATTTTCCCACATGGCTTTGGGAGACTAGATGTTTATTTTGTGTAAGAAAAGGCTTGTGTCACATTTGACAGAACTTCCTGCAGTTCCTTCAGTGTTGCTGTAGGTCTCTTGGCCAGTTTTCGTTTAGTCTTGTCATCAATGTTGGATGGATGTCTAGGTCTTGCCAACGTCAGTGTCGTCCCATATTTTCTTCACTTTTTAACGACTGTCTTCACTGTTCCATGGTATATCCAGTGTTGTGGGATTTTTTGTACCTTCTCCTGACTGATACCTTTTCACAGTGAGAGCCTTTTGATCCTTTTGGCTTTAGTTGTAGCAGGGAACTGAGTGAATGTCGGGGAAATCCTACTTGCACAACTTTATTTGGGGTTAATCAGAGTCTCTTTAATTGATGTCAGGTGTGTACTCAAGAAGACTGAATGCTGTAATTAAATCAAAAGGCGCTTCAACAAAATTTTAGTTTAAGGGTGTGCAACCAGCTTAATGTATGTTTTTCATTTTTTGTATTTTTTTTTAATTGTACAGGTTATAGGTCACAATAAAGTTGGGGAAAGCATTGAAATAATTTCTTGTGGTCTCATTTTTTTACAGCACAAAAACTGGCATTTTAACAGGGGTGTGTGCACTTTTTATATCCACTGTATGTAAACACAGTGTGAAATTCTTCCTCTGTATTTAATCTATTCACCAACTGAAGCAGTGGGAAGTCAGGAACACAGCGCCCGGAGAGCAGAGTGTGGGGACAGTACCTAATTCTGGGAGGTGCCACAAGCAGTCTTGGGATTCAAACTATATGTATATAAAACTGTATAAAACTACGATATAAAATTATATATAAAACATACTATAAATAAACTCAAGGAGAGACTGAATGATTCCTTTACTGTCTTCCATCTTTTAGCTGTTTATGTTTATTGAGTTTATGGATCATCCCTGAACCAAAAGTAAAGTATATTTTTATCACTTGCTTTGGCCACGCCCATTTTCTAAAGCGCCATAAAAAGCAAATACCCAGTGTGACTAATGCCTGGCTTACCTGTGTGTGTGTGTGTGTGTGTGTGTGTGTGTGTGTGTGTATAGGCTGGTTTGGGGAAGCAGCCGCGATGGCCAATGCCTCCACGGACCTGGACAACGCAGATGCCCAGAGACAACTCAACAACAACAACCGGCCCACTAGCACGGGATTCTGGGAAACTGAGACCACCAGCTCCAAACTCTTTGAGTGTTCACGCATTAAAGCCCTGGCAGGTACTAAACACAAACTGGTCACTTGGTTAGAAACACCTTCTCTTTTCCACTCACATGCCACTTTATTAGAAACACAGACTTTGTGGTTCCTCTTGCACCTTAATCGGAAATGCCTTTTTCACGCAGTGGCCACTTTACCAGAAGCCCCTCTCTTACATCTCCTCTGTTCAGGTTCAGACTGTTTATCAGACTCAAATCCGTTCATCTCAGATCAGTTTCTGAACAGAGACCTGCGTGTGTGTTCTGTCTTCCCCTCCAGATGAGAGAGATGCCGTGCAGAAGAAGACCTTCACTAAGTGGGTGAATGCCCACCTGGCCCGCGTGTCCTGCCGCATCTCTGACCTTTACAACGACCTGCGGGACGGATACATGCTCACCAGACTGCTGGAGGTTCTCTCTGGGGAGCTTCTGGTCAGTCTGCTCACCTGTACCCCACACTGAGGGTCTTATTTAAAGGGATGAACTTACACAGTTAGTCCGTTTACGACAGACACAGCTGCTAAGCCTAGGCATGTTTGATCTTTTATGTTCTAAATAGACTCACTTATGTGACTCTCTTGGAGCTTTTCCACGGGCACAAGGAACCGCGCTGTACTGCAAACAAATGATTTCTATTACAAAAAAACAACTTGAACCCACATGTATTTAACCCATACCAGAGATGTAGCTGAACCCAACCCATACCCAAACATGACCCAACCAGTACCGAACCCATACCCAAACATGACCCAACCAGTACTGAACCCATACCCAAACATGACCCAACCAGTACCGAACCCATACCCAAACATGACCCAACCAGTACCGAACCCATACCCGAGCCATACCCAATCAGTACCCAAAACATAGCCGACCCATATCCAACACATACGCGACCCATAACCAACCCATACCCAAGCAGCACCCAACACATACCCGAACCATACCCAACACATACCCAACCCAAACCCAACCAGTACCCAACACATTCCCAACCAGTACCCGACCCATACCCAACCAGTACCCAACACATACCCGACCCATACCCAACACATACCTGACCCATACCCAACCAGTACCCAATTCATACCCAACCCATACCCAACCAGTACCCAACACATAGCCGACCCATATCCAACACATACCCAACACATACCCAACCCATACCCAACACATACCCGACCCATACAACACATACCCAACCCAAACCCAACCAGTACCCAACACATACCCAACCCATACATAACCAGTAACCGACCCATACCCAATCAGTACCCAACACATACCCGACCCATACCCAACACATAGCCAACCCAAACCCAACCAGTACCCAACACATACCCGAACCATACCCAACACATACCCAACCCATACATAACCAGTAACCGACCCATACCCAGTCAGTACCCAACCAGTACCCAACCTGCAGCCAACCCATACCCAACCTGTACCCAACCCAAACCTGACCCACACCAAACCTGTACTGAACCTCCACCCTAGTTATACCCGAGCTGCTCGATGGCAGGGCTGAAAGCGGGCTGCAGCTGATCTGACTGCATCACTGCTTTCTGATTGATCAAAAAATTTCACAACATAGAAAGAGGCCACTGTTTAATTAAAAATCAACAATGGAGACACAAACTAACAACTAGGAAGTCGCTGAGGTACAAGCACAACTGTCTGTTTGGGCTGACGATCAATTTAATTGAAAAATTTATCTTTAACTCTGTGAGAAACGTGAAGGTGATCCAGGACATCACTAACAAGTTCTCTGGGTTCAAGACTATAAATAATTTGTTACCACAATAACAAAAGCAGCTCTGACCGAGAAACCACATAAGTGTCTATTAGAGATTCTGAACAGTTCTCAGTGGGTGAAGGTTTGGTGCTAATTATTAGCTTTATGCTTCCATTGCTTGTTGGGAACCAAATATAGGTTTCAAAGTAGAATCAGTAAGAAAATGCTCACTTTTTTCTTCAAATTTCTGCTTATCAGTTCCTGAGAGATCCTAACAGATCTGCCAGGACCTGTTTTAGATTAACGCATAAACATATTGATATTGATTTAATGTTTGTTAGAATTACACTCCAATTGCTGCTTGGACATCAATGTTCAAAATAAATATATTTTCTAAACATATTTCTTTTTTACCTTTATAGAACTGAAAAAGAAGAATTGATAAGAACTGATGAAATGTCAATGATACTCTGCCCTGCTTGTTAGCTACAGTATCATTGTCGTTCTGGTGCTAAAACTTAACAAGCAAACTTCAAAAACCTTTCTTGGATTATTGTTTACTTTTGTGGTGACTGACAAATTTTATTGCTTTATATAATTTTTAATATTTTTTTTTTCCTTCCTAAGCCCCGTCCGACCCGGGGCCGAATGCGGATCCACTGCCTGGAGAACGTGGACAAGGCGCTGCAGTTCCTCAAAGAGCAGAGGGTTCACCTGGAGAACGTGGGGTCGCACGATATCGTCGACGGCAACCACCGCCTCACCCTCGGCCTTATCTGGACCATCATTCTGCGCTTCCAGGTAGGAACGCGGGACCACCTTGTTTACCCACTGCGGGATCAGCCTTGTTTTTCAAACAATTTTGTAACAGTTTGCGAAACGTTTGAAACCAAGCAATGCCAGATTATAATCCGGTTTTATGGCACTGCCCATAAATCAGAGACTGAATCAGGAAAGAGCAGCAGATCTGTACGTTTATTGAATAATGAATAAGTGGTTACACGCTTGCCTGTGAACCTTCTACCATCGTGTCTTTGAGAAAGACACTTGTCCCTATAACTAATGATTGTAAGTCTCTCTGGATAAGGGTGTCTGCCAAATGCCACTTTAAGTTTATTCATGAATTATGAGGTTTTACTACATCCGGAGTGGAGAAATAAAAGAACCCCTCGGTTAGCTCAGTGCTGTATATGACTATAGTTATTCCAATAAAGAGGCTAGTGAAAATTAGCATTATCGTAACGATGGGATCAAACAAATCAAAGTCGTTTCAAAAGAGAATGCATTTTGTTATGATCGATCAGATGTTGTTGCTGTGCAGAAAACAAAAAAGAAACAAAAAAATGAAAATCATCTTTAAAGAATATGAAGAGAATACGTGGCTGTACTGTGTGTGTGTGTGTGTGTGTGTGTGTGTGTGTGTGTGCTTGTGTGTGTGTGTGCATGTATGTATATATACACATTAATATGCAAAGGTTCTTAATATTTAGCTTTGAATCTCCTTATTGGTGTATTTTCTGTTAGACTGTCTTCTCTTTGTCTTATTGAGTAGATGAAAGAAAGTAGATAAATGAAAGAAGTGTCTAAAGATACAAGGAGTCTAGATAAAGGAGCTCCACCCACTCAGCATTCAGCACCACCAGTATACTGATCACTGCCTGATCGTCTGGAATCATCTTTTTTTCACTGTATCAGGACTTAAGTCAGATAGGCTTTATTCTGCATGACGGTGTCGTTGTTGTGTGTTACATCTTATCAAGGTTCTAGTGATCTGCAGTGTGTGTTGTGATCTGCGGTGTTTATGTGTGTGTTTGTGTATGTGTTATGGGTGTGTCTGCTGGGGTGTGTGTTTGATCTGGATGAAGGTTTGGATGGTAGATGTTTTTTTGAACCCTGCAGGAGTTATTTGATCTTCTGCTGGTATTCTTTCCCCTGCAGAGTGTGTGATCCATAGCAGTGTGTGTGTGTGTGTGTGTGTATGTGTGCGTGCGTTTCATGTGTGTGAAACAGTATGTGTGTGTGTGTGTGTGTGTGTGTGTGTGTACAATATTCTAAAGAATTTCTGCTTCATTTTCAGTCTGTGAGTGTAATGTCAGCACCATGTCTGTGTGCGTGCCTGTGTGTGTGTGTGGGTTTGTGTGTGTGTGTGTGTGTGTGTGTGTCACTCCAGGCTTTATCATTCTGTGGTCATGTCTCAAACTGGGACAAAAGGCTCTATTCATCAGCACTGTCTTGCTAAACCCATTTTTATTTGTATTTTACACCATATTACAACTTCAGCCAATCAGTAGAAACACTTAAGTACACGAACTGTTCAGAACGTTCCAGTGGAGTTGAATGGAGTCAGACGTCACACCAGCAGCTACGACTGGATAACTATGCTAGCTGTAAATAGCTGATGCTAGGTCAGTTTTTTGCTGGTGTGAGTGAGTGGCTAGACTACTTCTCCATCCTCGTACGCCACCTAGTGTTCTAAAGCGGAAACGGTTCAGGTCTGTGCCAGTAGTTTGATTTTGAACATTTGTGTAATTGTTTTCTGGCTCCAGGGTCCTTTTATCTTTTGCCCTGAAGCTTTTCAGGCCTGATGGGAGGGAGAGAGAGAGAGTGTGTGTGTGTGTGTATGAGAGAGAGAGAGAGAGAGAGAGAGAGAGAAAGAGACAGAGATTGAAAGTGTCATTGGATACCATAGTGTGTCTGTGTGTGTGTGTGTGTGTGTGTGTGTTGGGGGGATGGACCTGACCTCCAGCTGGACACACACAGACACTTTCTCCTGTTCTGCGTTGCTCCTCGTTTGTTTTCTCCCTCCTTCTGTCTCTTTCTTCCTTACCTTTCTTTCTCCCTACTTTTTATTTCTCTCCCTCTCTCCCCCTCTCTCTTTCTCTCTCCCTCTCTCTCTCTCTCTCTCTGTCCCCCCTCCCTCTCTCTCCCCCCTCCCCTCCTGAGCTGTGCTGGAGTTTGCTCTGCCCAGTCAGCAGGTAAGGCCCAGCCACTGCAGCACAGAGCGAGCGAGCGAGAGAGAGCGAGAGAAAGGGAGAGAGAAAGAAAATAAGAGGAAAAATAAGGAAGGAGGAAGAGATGAAAGGAGGCAGAGTGAAGAGAAAGAAAAAAGAGGAGAAAGAGAGGGACGTTAGAGGTACCAGCTCTCACAGTCTCTTAAACAAACACTTCTTTATTACAGATTTGTTTATATGTGTGTTCTACACTTTTCTCCTCTGTGTGTTAAATTGTGTTTAACTGCTAAAGGGGAATTCCGCCAATATTTCAAAATTCTCTCTTTAATTCAGGGCTGGGTTTGGTCTGAAACGGTTGATTGTAGAAACTCTGATTTCTTTCCAGTGGAGGTGAATGGAGCCAGACGTCTCCAACAGAAATCCAGCCGTTTTATTCACTAGAAAAACAGTTCAGAGCTTCAGCTCCACGTGTCCCTGAGTGTTTATATGGATGTTGATGATGGTAAAATAGTGAATCTGAACTAAATCGTTTTACTTTAGAGACTATTTTGTCTCATGATGCCGTGCATGTATCCCTCCATCCTGAATGGGTTTAGTTTTGAGGTCAAAATCTTGTCAGAACTCGTCTCAGGCGTCTGACGGTGCAACCGTAACCATTTGATGGAGTAACTTTCTGTGAGGCAACTTTAAATGTCTGGTTCTGGTGGAGCTTCCTTTTAATGTGCGTAATGGGTGAAGTAAATGTGGAATATTTAATCGTTTATTGATTAAGCAGTGCAGGATGTTCAGTGTGGGTTAGTGTTTGGGCTGCTGTATAATTAGAAGCCGGTGTTCATGCATATAAATATGATCTCTATTAAACGCGCTTATGTGGTTTCCGACCCTGCACAGCTCTGTTATCCAGATGGTGTGTGTGTGCCTCTGACTCACTAGAGGTCGAAATTTTTGCGCTCAAATGAGGTGTTGATCCTGTACAGAGGTGCACAGTTACTGTTTATTTGTTCTCTTTACCATATTATGGTGGTATAACACTTACCTACATTTCTCCCTACACAGTTACACAGCTGATTTTACAGAATAATGCTACAATAGTGTTTATATTTACATGCATGTGTGAACATATATGCATATATAATACTGTCTCCATGTGTGTAATGCACATATTAAAAAATATACTGTATACATATATGCTCATAGCTATTTTCTTGTATATCTTATTTATTTTTACATGCTGTCCATATTTGTTTGTCAAATTAAGTTATGCAAGCACTGTCTAATTTGTAGTCATATTTATGTGTTCGCGTGTATTATATATAAAGGTGTAACGGTACACAGATGTCACGGTTCGGTACGTACCTCGGTTTTGGGTTCACGGTTCGGTACGGTTCACGATACAGCAAAGTTAATCAACAAAAAGTTCTAAAGAATGAGGCTTGGTTTGTTTTAGTTTATATACACACTCTTGCTTATATTTTCATCTATGTGTAAGTGTGACGCCAGTAGGTGGCACTATTGCACCACACTACGACTCAGGTTTATGATTTACTTGCGCTTTTTGGTCCCTCTGTGA